>CALZFC010000183.1:0-113976 GCA_945643635.1 Allodiplogaster sudhausi | reverse complement strand
TTACAGGCGTATTCAACGTATTATTTTTGTACACTTACCCCACAAAACTATCGACTTGACCATGTTATATCATATCTCTGCTTCGTTTTTGGAGCTGGTTTCATGAACCTCCAAAACTCGATTTCGTTAAATACTTTAGGACTACAATTTTAAGTATTACAGGCGTATTCAACGTATTATTTTTGTACACTTACCCCACAAAACTATCGACTTGACCATGTTATATCATATCTCTCCTTCGGTTAATTTGGAGCTGGTTTCATGAACCTCCAAAACTCGATTTCGTTAAATACTTTAGGACTACAATTTTAAGTATTACAGGCGTATTCAACGTATTATTTTTGTACACTTACCCCACAAAACTATCGACTTGACCATGTTATATCATATCTCTGCTTCGGTGATTTGGAGCTGGTTTCATGAACCTCCAAAACTCGATTTCGTTAAATACTTTAGGACTACAATTTTAAGTATTACAGGCGTATTCAACGTATTATTTTTGTACACTTACCCCACAAAACTATCGACTTGACCATGTTATATCATATCTCTCCTTCGGTTAATTGGAGCTGGTTTCATGAACCTCCAAAACTCGATTTCGTTAAATACTTTAGGACTACAATTTTAAGTATTACAGGCGTATTCAACGTATTATTTTTGTACACTTACCCCACAAAACTATCGACTTGACCATGTTATATCATATCTCTCTTCGGTGATTTGGAGCTGGTTTCATGAACCTCCAAAACTCGATTTCGTTAAATACTTTAGGACTACAATTTTAAGTATTACAGGCGTATTCAACGTATTATTTTTGTACACTTACCCCACAAAACTATCGACTTGACCATGTTATATCATATCTCTCCTTCGGTTATTTGGAGCTGGTTTCATGAACCTCCAAAACTCGATTTCGTTAAATACTTTAGGACTACAATTTTAAGTATTACAGGCGTATTCAACGTATTATTTTTGTACACTTACCCACAAAACTATCGACTTGACCATGTTATATCATATCTCTCCTTCGGTTAATTTGGAGCTGGTTTCATGAACCTCCAAAACTCGATTTCGTTAAATACTTTAGGACTACAATTTTAAGTATTACAGGCGTATTCAACGTATTATTTTTGTACACTTACCCCACAAAACTATCGACTTGACCATGTTATATCATATCTCTGCTTCGGTGATTTGGAGCTGGTTTCATGAACCTCCAAAACTCGATTTCGTTAAATACTTTAGGACTACAATTTTAAGTATTACAGGCGTATTCAACGTATTATTTTTGTACACTTACCCCACAAAACTATCGACTTGACCATGTTATATCATATCTCTGCTTCGGTGATTTGGAGCTGGTTTCATGAACCTCCAAAACTCGATTTCGTTAAATACTTTAGGACTACAATTTTAAGTATTACAGGCGTATTCAACGTATTATTTTTGTACACTTACCCACAAAACTATCGACTTGACCATGTTATATCATATCTCTCCTTCGGTTAATTTGGAGCTGGTTTCATGAACCTCCAAAACTCGATTTCGTTAAATACTTTAGGACTACAATTTTAAGTATTACAGGCGTATTCAACGTATTATTTTTGTACACTTACCCACAAAACTATCGACTTGACCATGTTATATCATATCTCTGCTTCGGTGATTTGGAGCTGGTTTCATGAACCTCCAAAACTCGATTTCGTTAAATACTTTAGGACTACAATTTTAAGTATTACAGGCGTATTCAACGTATTATTTTTGTACACTTACCCCACAAAACTATCGACTTGACCATGTTATATCATATCTCTCCTTCGGTTAATTTGGAGCTGGTTTCATGAACCTCCAAAACTCGATTTCGTTAAATACTTTAGGACTACAATTTTAAGTATTACAGGCGTATTCAACGTATTATTTTTGTACACTTACCCCACAAAACTATCGACTTGACCATGTTATATCATATCTCTGCTTCGGTGATTTGGAGCTGGTTTCATGAACCTCCAAAACTCGATTTCGTTAAATACTTTAGGACTACAATTTTAAGTATTACAGGCGTATTCAACGTATTATTTTTGTACACTTACCCCACAAAACTATCGACTTGACCATGTTATATCATATCTCTGCTTCGGTGATTTGGAGCTGGTTTCATGAACCTCCAAAACTCGATTTCGTTAAATACTTTAGGACTACAATTTTAAGTATTACAGGCGTATTCAACGTATTATTTTTGTACACTTACCCCACAAAACTATCGACTTGACCATGTTATATCATATCTCTGCTTCGGTGATTTGGAGCTGGTTTCATGAACCTCCAAAACTCGATTTCGTTAAATACTTTAGGACTACAATTTTAAGTATTACAGGCGTATTCAACGTATTATTTTTGTACACTTACCCCACAAAACTATCGACTTGACCATGTTATATCATATCTCTGCTTCGGATTTGGAGCTGGTTTCATGAACCTCCAAAACTCGATTTCGTTAAATACTTTAGGACTACAATTTTAAGTATTACAGGCGTATTCAACGTATTATTTTTGTACACTTACCCCACAAAACTATCGACTTGACCATGTTATATCATATCTCTCCTTCGGTGATTTGGAGCTGGTTTCATGAACCTCCAAAACTCGATTTCGTTAAATACTTTAGGACTACAATTTTAAGTATTACAGGCGTATTCAACGTATTATTTTTGTACACTTACCCCACAAAACTATCGACTTGACCATGTTATATCATATCTCTGCTTCGGTGATTTGGAGCTGGTTTCATGAACCTCCAAAACTCGATTTCGTTAAATACTTTAGGACTACAATTTTAAGTATTACAGGCGTATTCAACGTATTATTTTTGTACACTTACCCCACAAAACTATCGACTTGACCATGTTATATCATATCTCTGCTTCGGTGATTTGGAGCTGGTTTCATGAACCTCCAAAACTCGATTTCGTTAAATACTTTAGGACTACAATTTTAAGTATTACAGGCGTATTCAACGTATTATTTTTGTACACTTACCCACAAAACTATCGACTTGACCATGTTATATCATATCTCTGCTTCGGTGATTTGGAGCTGGTTTCATGAACCTCCAAAACTCGATTTCGTTAAATACTTTAGGACTACAATTTTAAGTATTACAGGCGTATTCAACGTATTATTTTTGTACACTTACCCCACAAAACTATCGACTTGACCATGTTATATCATATCTCTCCTTCGGTTAATTTGGAGCTGGTTTCATGAACCTCCAAAACTCGATTTCGTTAAATACTTTAGGACTACAATTTTAAGTATTACAGGCGTATTCAACGTATTATTTTTGTACACTTACCCCACAAAACTATCGACTTGACCATGTTATATCATATCTCTCCTTCGGTGATTTGGAGCTGGTTTCATGAACCTCCAAAACTCGATTTCGTTAAATACTTTAGGACTACAATTTTAAGTATTACAGGCGTATTCAACGTATTATTTTTGTACACTTACCCCACAAAACTATCGACTTGACCATGTTATATCATATCTCTGCTTCGGTTAATTTGGAGCTGGTTTCATGAACCTCCAAAACTCGATTTCGTTAAATACTTTAGGACTACAATTTTAAGTATTACAGGCGTATTCAACGTATTATTTTTGTACACTTACCCCACAAAACTATCGACTTGACCATGTTATATCATATCTCTGCTTCGGTGATTTGGAGCTGGTTTCATGAACCTCCAAAACTCGATTTCGTTAAATACTTTAGGACTACAATTTTAAGTATTACAGGCGTATTCAACGTATTATTTTTGTACACTTACCCCACAAAACTATCGACTTGACCATGTTATATCATATCTCTCCTTCGGTGATTTGGAGCTGGTTTCATGAACCTCCAAAACTCGATTTCGTTAAATACTTTAGGACTACAAT
Organism: Allodiplogaster sudhausi; assembly: GCA_945643635.1. Lineage (NCBI taxonomy): Eukaryota > Metazoa > Nematoda > Chromadorea > Rhabditida > Diplogasteridae > Allodiplogaster > Allodiplogaster sudhausi. The sequence continues at coordinate 110,037 of CALZFC010000183.1, read as the reverse complement.
TTTAAGTATTACAGGCGTATTCAACGTATTATTTTTGTACACTTACCCCACAAAACTATCGACTTGACCATGTTATATCATATCTCTGCTTCGGTGATTTGGAGCTGGTTTCATGAACCTCCAAAACTCGATTTCGTTAAATACTTTAGGACTACAATTTTAAGTATTACAGGCGTATTCAACGTATTATTTTTGTACACTTACCCCACAAAACTATCGACTTGACCATGTTATATCATATCTCTCCTTCGGTTAATTTGGAGCTGGTTTCATGAACCTCCAAAACTCGATTTCGTTAAATACTTTAGGACTACAATTTTAAGTATTACAGGCGTATTCAACGTATTATTTTTGTACACTTACCCCACAAAACTATCGACTTGACCATGTTATATCATATCTCTCCTTCGGTGATTTGGAGCTGGTTTCATGAACCTCCAAAACTCGATTTCGTTAAATACTTTAGGACTACAATTTTAAGTATTACAGGCGTATTCAACGTATTATTTTTGTACACTTACCCCACAAAACTATCGACTTGACCATGTTATATCATATCTCTGCTTCGGTGATTTGGAGCTGGTTTCATGAACCTCCAAAACTCGATTTCGTTAAATACTTTAGGACTACAATTTTAAGTATTACAGGCGTATTCAACGTATTATTTTTGTACACTTACCCCACAAAACTATCGACTTGACCATGTTATATCATATCTCTCCTTCGGTTAATTTGGAGCTGGTTTCATGAACCTCCAAAACTCGATTTCGTTAAATACTTTAGGACTACAATTTTAAGTATTACAGGCGTATTCAACGTATTATTTTTGTACACTTACCCCACAAAACTATCGACTTGACCATGTTATATCATATCTCTGCTTCGGTGATTTGGAGCTGGTTTCATGAACCTCCAAAACTCGATTTCGTTAAATACTTTAGGACTACAATTTTAAGTATTACAGGCGTATTCAACGTATTATTTTTGTACACTTACCCCACAAAACTATCGACTTGACCATGTTATATCATATCTCTGCTTCGGTGATTTGGAGCTGGTTTCATGAACCTCCAAAACTCGATTTCGTTAAATACTTTAGGACTACAATTTTAAGTATTACAGGCGTATTCAACGTATTATTTTTGTACACTTACCCCACAAAACTATCGACTTGACCATGTTATATCATATCTCTGCTTCGGTGATTTGGAGCTGGTTTCATGAACCTCCAAAACTCGATTTCGTTAAATACTTTAGGACTACAATTTTAAGTATTACAGGCGTATTCAACGTATTATTTTTGTACACTTACCCCACAAAACTATCGACTTGACCATGTTATATCATATCTCTCCTTCGGTAATTTGGAGCTGGTTTCATGAACCTCCAAAACTCGATTTCGTTAAATACTTTAGGACTACAATTTTAAGTATTACAGGCGTATTCAACGTATTATTTTTGTACACTTACCCCACAAAACTATCGACTTGACCATGTTATATCATATCTCTGCTTCGGTGATTTGGAGCTGGTTTCATGAACCTCCAAAACTCGATTTCGTTAAATACTTTAGGACTACAATTTTAAGTATTACAGGCGTATTCAACGTATTATTTTTGTACACTTACCCCACAAAACTATCGACTTGACCATGTTATATCATATCTCTGCTTCGGTGATTTGGAGCTGGTTTCATGAACCTCCAAAACTCGATTTCGTTAAATACTTTAGGACTACAATTTTAAGTATTACAGGCGTATTCAACGTATTATTTTTGTACACTTACCCCACAAAACTATCGACTTGACCATGTTATATCATATCTCTCCTTCGGTTATTTGGAGCTGGTTTCATGAACCTCCAAAACTCGATTTCGTTAAATACTTTAGGACTACAATTTTAAGTATTACAGGCGTATTCAACGTATTATTTTTGTACACTTACCCCACAAAACTATCGACTTGACCATGTTATATCATATCTCTCCTTCGGTTAATTTGGAGCTGGTTTCATGAACCTCCAAAACTCGATTTCGTTAAATACTTTAGGACTACAATTTTAAGTATTACAGGCGTATTCAACGTATTATTTTTGTACACTTACCCCACAAAACTATCGACTTGACCATGTTATATCATATCTCTGCTTCGGTGATTTGGAGCTGGTTTCATGAACCTCCAAAACTCGATTTCGTTAAATACTTTAGGACTACAATTTTAAGTATTACAGGCGTATTCAACGTATTATTTTTGTACACTTACCACAAAACTATCGACTTGACCATGTTATATCATATCTCTCCTTCGGTTATTTGGAGCTGGTTTCATGAACCTCCAAAACTCGATTTCGTTAAATACTTTAGGACTACAATTTTAAGTATTACAGGCGTATTCAACGTATTATTTTTGTACACTTACCCCACAAAACTATCGACTTGACCATGTTATATCATATCTCTCCTTCGGTTAATTTGGAGCTGGTTTCATGAACCTCCAAAACTCGATTTCGTTAAATACTTTAGGACTACAATTTTAAGTATTACAGGCGTATTCAACGTATTATTTTTGTACACTTACCCCACAAAACTATCGACTTGACCATGTTATATCATATCTCTCTTCGGTGATTTGGAGCTGGTTTCATGAACCTCCAAAACTCGATTTCGTTAAATACTTTAGGACTACAATTTTAAGTATTACAGGCGTATTCAACGTATTATTTTTGTACACTTACCCCACAAAACTATCGACTTGACCATGTTATATCATATCTCTGCTTCGGTTAATTTGGAGCTGGTTTCATGAACCTCCAAAACTCGATTTCGTTAAATACTTTAGGACTACAATTTTAAGTATTACAGGCGTATTCAACGTATTATTTTTGTACACTTACCCCACAAAACTATCGACTTGACCATGTTATATCATATCTCTCCTTCGGTTGATTTGGAGCTGGTTTCATGAACCTCCAAAACTCGATTTCGTTAAATACTTTAGGACTACAATTTTAAGTATTACAGGCGTATTCAACGTATTATTTTTGTACACTTACCCCACAAAACTATCGACTTGACCATGTTATATCATATCTCTGCTTCGGTGATTTGGAGCTGGTTTCATGAACCTCCAAAACTCGATTTCGTTAAATACTTTAGGACTACAATTTTAAGTATTACAGGCGTATTCAACGTATTATTTTTGTACACTTACCCCACAAAACTATCGACTTGACCATGTTATATCATATCTCTGCTTCGGTGATTTGGAGCTGGTTTCATGAACCTCCAAAACTCGATTTCGTTAAATACTTTAGGACTACAATTTTAAGTATTACAGGCGTATTCAACGTATTATTTTTGTACACTTACCCCACAAAACTATCGACTTGACCATGTTATATCATATCTCTCCTTCGGTTAATTTGGAGCTGGTTTCATGAACCTCCAAAACTCGATTTCGTTAAATACTTTAGGACTACAATTTTAAGTATTACAGGCGTATTCAACGTATTATTTTTGTACACTTACCCCACAAAACTATCGACTTGACCATGTTATATCATATCTCTGCTTCGGTGATTTGGAGCTGGTTTCATGAACCTCCAAAACTCGATTTCGTTAAATACTTTAGGACTACAATTTTAAGTATTACAGGCGTATTCAACGTATTATTTTTGTACACTTACCCCACAAAACTATCGACTTGACCATGTTATATCATATCTCTGCTTCGGTGATTTGGAGCTGGTTTCATGAACCTCCAAAACTCGATTTCGTTAAATACTTTAGGACTACAATTTTAAGTATTACAGGCGTATTCAACGTATTATTTTTGTACACTTACCCCACAAAACTATCGACTTGACCATGTTATATCATATCTCTCCTTCGGTAATTTGGAGCTGGTTTCATGAACCTCCAAAACTCGATTTCGTTAAATACTTTAGGACTACAATTTTAAGTATTACAGGCGTATTCAACGTATTATTTTTGTACACTTACCCCACAAAACTATCGACTTGACCATGTTATATCATATCTCTCCTTCGGTTAATTTGGAGCTGGTTTCATGAACCTCCAAAACTCGATTTCGTTAAATACTTTAGGACTACAATTTTAAGTATTACAGGCGTATTCAACGTATTATTTTTGTACACTTACCCCACAAAACTATCGACTTGACCATGTTATATCATATCTCTGCTTCGGTGATTTGGAGCTGGTTTCATGAACCTCCAAAACTCGATTTCGTTAAATACTTTAGGACTACAATTTTAAGTATTACAGGCGTATTCAACGTATTATTTTTGTACACTTACCCCACAAAACTATCGACTTGACCATGTTATATCATATCTCTCCTTCGGTTAATTTGGAGCTGGTTTCATGAACCTCCAAAACTCGATTTCGTTAAATACTTTAGGACTACAATTTTAAGTATTACAGGCGTATTCAACGTATTATTTTTGTACACTTACCCCACAAAACTATCGACTTGACCATGTTATATCATATCTCTGCTTCGGTGATTTGGAGCTGGTTTCATGAACCTCCAAAACTCGATTTCGTTAAATACTTTAGGACTACAATTTTAAGTATTACAGGCGTATTCAACGTATTATTTTTGTACACTTACCCCACAAAACTATCGACTTGACCATGTTATATCATATCTCTGCTTCGGTGATTTGGAGCTGGTTTCATGAACCTCCAAAACTCGATTTCGTTAAATACTTTAGGACTACAATTTTAAGTATTACAGGCGTATTCAACGTATTATTTTTGTACACTTACCCCACAAAACTATCGACTTGACCATGTTATATCATATCTCTGCTTCGGTGATTTGGAGCTGGTTTCATGAACCTCCAAAACTCGATTTCGTTAAATACTTTAGGACTACAATTTTAAGTATTACAGGCGTATTCAACGTATTATTTTTGTACACTTACCCCACAAAACTATCGACTTGACCATGTTATATCATATCTCTCCTTCGGTTAATTTGGAGCTGGTTTCATGAACCTCCAAAACTCGATTTCGTTAAATACTTTAGGACTACAATTTTAAGTATTACAGGCGTATTCAACGTATTATTTTTGTACACTTACCCCACAAAACTATCGACTTGACCATGTTATATCATATCTCTCCTTCGGTTAATTTGGAGCTGGTTTCATGAACCTCCAAAACTCGATTTCGTTAAATACTTTAGGACTACAATTTTAAGTATTACAGGCGTATTCAACGTATTATTTTTGTACACTTACCCCACAAAACTATCGACTTGACCATGTTATATCATATCTCTGCTTCGGTGATTTGGAGCTGGTTTCATGAACCTCCAAAACTCGATTTCGTTAAATACTTTAGGACTACAATTTTAAGTATTACAGGCGTATTCAACGTATTATTTTTGTACACTTACCCCACAAAACTATCGACTTGACCATGTTATATCATATCTCTGCTTCGGTGATTTGGAGCTGGTTTCATGAACCTCCAAAACTCGATTTCGTTAAATACTTTAGGACTACAATTTTAAGTATTACAGGCGTATTCAACGTATTATTTTTGTACACTTACCCCACAAAACTATCGACTTGACCATGTTATATCATATCTCTCCTTCGGTTAATTTGGAGCTGGTTTCATGAACCTCCAAAACTCGATTTCGTTAAATACTTTAGGACTACAATTTTAAGTATTACAGGCGTATTCAACGTATTATTTTTGTACACTTACCCCACAAAACTATCGACTTGACCATGTTATATCATATCTCTGCTTCGGTGATTTGGAGCTGGTTTCATGAACCTCCAAAACTCGATTTCGTTAAATACTTTAGGACTACAATTTTAAGTATTACAGGCGTATTCAACGTATTATTTTTGTACACTTACCCCACAAAACTATCGACTTGACCATGTTATATCATATCTCTGCTTCGGTGATTTGGAGCTGGTTTCATGAACCTCCAAAACTCGATTTCGTTAAATACTTTAGGACTACAATTTTAAGTATTACAGGCGTATTCAACGTATTATTTTTGTACACTTACCCCACAAAACTATCGACTTGACCATGTTATATCATATCTCTGCTTCGGTGATTTGGAGCTGGTTTCATGAACCTCCAAAACTCGATTTCGTTAAATACTTTAGGACTACAATTTTAAGTATTACAGGCGTATTCAACGTATTATTTTTGTACACTTACCCCACAAAACTATCGACTTGACCATGTTATATCATATCTCTGCTTCGGTGATTTGGAGCTGGTTTCATGAACCTCCAAAACTCGATTTCGTTAAATACTTTAGGACTACAATTTTAAGTATTACAGGCGTATTCAACGTATTATTTTTGTACACTTACCCCACAAAACTATCGACTTGACCATGTTATATCATATCTCTCCTTCGGTTAATTTGGAGCTGGTTTCATGAACCTCCAAAACTCGATTTCGTTAAATACTTTAGGACTACAATTTTAAGTATTACAGGCGTATTCAACGTATTATTTTTGTACACTTACCCCACAAAACTATCGACTTGACCATGTTATATCATATCTCTCCTTCGGTAATTTGGAGCTGGTTTCATGAACCTCCAAAACTCGATTTCGTTAAATACTTTAGGACTACAATTTTAAGTATTACAGGCGTATTCAACGTATTATTTTTGTACACTTACCCCACAAAACTATCGACTTGACCATGTTATATCATATCTCTGCTTCGGTGATTTGGAGCTGGTTTCATGAACCTCCAAAACTCGATTTCGTTAAATACTTTAGGACTACAATTTTAAGTATTACAGGCGTATTCAACGTATTATTTTTGTACACTTACCCCACAAAACTATCGACTTGACCATGTTATATCATATCTCTGCTTCGGTGATTTGGAGCTGGTTTCATGAACCTCCAAAACTCGATTTCGTTAAATACTTTAGGACTACAATTTTAAGTATTACAGGCGTATTCAACGTATTATTTTTGTACACTTACCCCACAAAACTATCGACTTGACCATGTTATATCATATCTCTCCTTCGGTTAATTTGGAGCTGGTTTCATGAACCTCCAAAACTCGATTTCGTTAAATACTTTAGGACTACAATTTTAAGTATTACAGGCGTATTCAACGTATTATTTTTGTACACTTACCCCACAAAACTATCGACTTGACCATGTTATATCATATCTCTGCTTCGGTGATTTGGAGCTGGTTTCATGAACCTCCAAAACTCGATTTCGTTAAATACTTTAGGACTACAATTTTAAGTATTACAGGCGTATTCAACGTATTATTTTTGTACACTTACCCCACAAAACTATCGACTTGACCATGTTATATCATATCTCTGCTTCGGTGATTTGGAGCTGGTTTCATGAACCTCCAAAACTCGATTTCGTTAAATACTTTAGGACTACAATTTTAAGTATTACAGGCGTATTCAACGTATTATTTTTGTACACTTACCCCACAAAACTATCGACTTGACCATGTTATATCATATCTCTCCTTCGGTTAATTTGGAGCTGGTTTCATGAACCTCCAAAACTCGATTTCGTTAAATACTTTAGGACTACAATTTTAAGTATTACAGGCGTATTCAACGTATTATTTTTGTACACTTACCCCACAAAACTATCGACTTGACCATGTTATATCATATCTCTCCTTCGGTTAATTTGGAGCTGGTTTCATGAACCTCCAAAACTCGATTTCGTTAAATACTTTAGGACTACAATTTTAAGTATTACAGGCGTATTCAACGTATTATTTTTGTACACTTACCCCACAAAACTATCGACTTGACCATGTTATATCATATCTCTGCTTCGGTGATTTGGAGCTGGTTTCATGAACCTCCAAAACTCGATTTCGTTAAATACTTTAGGACTACAATTTTAAGTATTACAGGCGTATTCAACGTATTATTTTTGTACACTTACCCCACAAAACTATCGACTTGACCATGTTATATCATATCTCTCCTTCGGTTAATTTGGAGCTGGTTTCATGAACCTCCAAAACTCGATTTCGTTAAATACTTTAGGACTACAATTTTAAGTATTACAGGCGTATTCAACGTATTATTTTTGTACACTTACCCCACAAAACTATCGACTTGACCATGTTATATCATATCTCTCCTTCGGTAATTTGGAGCTGGTTTCATGAACCTCCAAAACTCGATTTCGTTAAATACTTTAGGACTACAATTTTAAGTATTACAGGCGTATTCAACGTATTATTTTTGTACACTTACCCCACAAAACTATCGACTTGACCATGTTATATCATATCTCTGCTTCGGTGATTTGGAGCTGGTTTCATGAACCTCCAAAACTCGATTTCGTTAAATACTTTAGGACTACAATTTTAAGTATTACAGGCGTATTCAACGTATTATTTTTGTACACTTACCCCACAAAACTATCGACTTGACCATGTTATATCATATCTCTGCTTCGGTGATTTGGAGCTGGTTTCATGAACCTCCAAAACTCGATTTCGTTAAATACTTTAGGACTACAATTTTAAGTATTACAGGCGTATTCAACGTATTATTTTTGTACACTTACCCCACAAAACTATCGACTTGACCATGTTATATCATATCTCTCCTTCGGTTAATTTGGAGCTGGTTTCATGAACCTCCAAAACTCGATTTCGTTAAATACTTTAGGACTACAATTTTAAGTATTACAGGCGTATTCAACGTATTATTTTTGTACACTTACCCCACAAAACTATCGACTTGACCATGTTATATCATATCTCTGCTTCGGTGATTTGGAGCTGGTTTCATGAACCTCCAAAACTCGATTTCGTTAAATACTTTAGGACTACAATTTTAAGTATTACAGGCGTATTCAACGTATTATTTTTGTACACTTACCCCACAAAACTATCGACTTGACCATGTTATATCATATCTCTGCTTCGGTGATTTGGAGCTGGTTTCATGAACCTCCAAAACTCGATTTCGTTAAATACTTTAGGACTACAATTTTAAGTATTACAGGCGTATTCAACGTATTATTTTTGTACACTTACCCCACAAAACTATCGACTTGACCATGTTATATCATATCTCTCCTTCGGTGATTTGGAGCTGGTTTCATGAACCTCCAAAACTCGATTTCGTTAAATACTTTAGGACTACAATTTTAAGTATTACAGGCGTATTCAACGTATTATTTTTGTACACTTACCCCACAAAACTATCGACTTGACCATGTTATATCATATCTCTCCTTCGGTTAATTTGGAGCTGGTTTCATGAACCTCCAAAACTCGATTTCGTTAAATACTTTAGGACTACAATTTTAAGTATTACAGGCGTATTCAACGTATTATTTTTGTACACTTACCCCACAAAACTATCGACTTGACCATGTTATATCATATCTCTGCTTCGGTAATTTGGAGCTGGTTTCATGAACCTCCAAAACTCGATTTCGTTAAATACTTTAGGACTACAATTTTAAGTATTACAGGCGTATTCAACGTATTATTTTTGTACACTTACCCCACAAAACTATCGACTTGACCATGTTATATCATATCTCTCCTTCGGTGATTTGGAGCTGGTTTCATGAACCTCCAAAACTCGATTTCGTTAAATACTTTAGGACTACAATTTTAAGTATTACAGGCGTATTCAACGTATTATTTTTGTACACTTACCCCACAAAACTATCGACTTGACCATGTTATATCATATCTCTCCTTCGGTGATTTGGAGCTGGTTTCATGAACCTCCAAAACTCGATTTCGTTAAATACTTTAGGACTACAATTTTAAGTATTACAGGCGTATTCAACGTATTATTTTTGTACACTTACCCCACAAAACTATCGACTTGACCATGTTATATCATATCTCTGCTTCGGTGATTTGGAGCTGGTTTCATGAACCTCCAAAACTCGATTTCGTTAAATACTTTAGGACTACAATTTTAAGTATTACAGGCGTATTCAACGTATTATTTTTGTACACTTACCCCACAAAACTATCGACTTGACCATGTTATATCATATCTCTGCTTCGGTGATTTGGAGCTGGTTTCATGAACCTCCAAAACTCGATTTCGTTAAATACTTTAGGACTACAATTTTAAGTATTACAGGCGTATTCAACGTATTATTTTTGTACACTTACCCCACAAAACTATCGACTTGACCATGTTATATCATATCTCTCCTTCGGTTAATTTGGAGCTGGTTTCATGAACCTCCAAAACTCGATTTCGTTAAATACTTTAGGACTACAATTTTAAGTATTACAGGCGTATTCAACGTATTATTTTTGTACACTTACCCCACAAAACTATCGACTTGACCATGTTATATCATATCTCCTTCGGTTAATTTGGAGCTGGTTTCATGAACCTCCAAAACTCGATTTCGTTAAATACTTTAGGACTACAATTTTAAGTATTACAGGCGTATTCAACGTATTATTTTTGTACACTTACCCCACAAAACTATCGACTTGACCATGTTATATCATATCTCTGCTTCGGTGATTTGGAGCTGGTTTCATGAACCTCCAAAACTCGATTTCGTTAAATACTTTAGGACTACAATTTTAAGTATTACAGGCGTATTCAACGTATTATTTTTGTACACTTACCCCACAAAACTATCGACTTGACCATGTTATATCATATCTCTCCTTCGGTTAATTTGGAGCTGGTTTCATGAACCTCCAAAACTCGATTTCGTTAAATACTTTAGGACTACAATTTTAAGTATTACAGGCGTATTCAACGTATTATTTTTGTACACTTACCCCACAAAACTATCGACTTGACCATGTTATATCATATCTCTCCTTCGGTGATTTGGAGCTGGTTTCATGAACCTCCAAAACTCGATTTCGTTAAATACTTTAGGACTACAATTTTAAGTATTACAGGCGTATTCAACGTATTATTTTTGTACACTTACCCCACAAAACTATCGACTTGACCATGTTATATCATATCTCTCCTTCGGTTAATTTGGAGCTGGTTTCATGAACCTCCAAAACTCGATTTCGTTAAATACTTTAGGACTACAATTTTAAGTATTACAGGCGTATTCAACGTATTATTTTTGTACACTTACCCCACAAAACTATCGACTTGACCATGTTATATCATATCTCTGCTTCGGTGATTTGGAGCTGGTTTCATGAACCTCCAAAACTCGATTTCGTTAAATACTTTAGGACTACAATTTTAAGTATTACAGGCGTATTCAACGTATTATTTTTGTACACTTACCCCACAAAACTATCGACTTGACCATGTTATATCATATCTCTGCTTCGGTGATTTGGAGCTGGTTTCATGAACCTCCAAAACTCGATTTCGTTAAATACTTTAGGACTACAATTTTAAGTATTACAGGCGTATTCAACGTATTATTTTTGTACACTTACCCCACAAAACTATCGACTTGACCATGTTATATCATATCTCTGCTTCGGTGATTTGGAGCTGGTTTCATGAACCTCCAAAACTCGATTTCGTTAAATACTTTAGGACTACAATTTTAAGTATTACAGGCGTATTCAACGTATTATTTTTGTACACTTACCCCACAAAACTATCGACTTGACCATGTTATATCATATCTCTGCTTCGGTGATTTGGAGCTGGTTTCATGAACCTCCAAAACTCGATTTCGTTAAATACTTTAGGACTACAATTTTAAGTATTACAGGCGTATTCAACGTATTATTTTTGTACACTTACCCCACAAAACTATCGACTTGACCATGTTATATCATATCTCTGCTTCGGTGATTTGGAGCTGGTTTCATGAACCTCCAAAACTCGATTTCGTTAAATACTTTAGGACTACAATTTTAAGTATTACAGGCGTATTCAACGTATTATTTTTGTACACTTACCCCACAAAACTATCGACTTGACCATGTTATATCATATCTCTCCTTCGGTTAATTTGGAGCTGGTTTCATGAACCTCCAAAACTCGATTTCGTTAAATACTTTAGGACTACAATTTTAAGTATTACAGGCGTATTCAACGTATTATTTTTGTACACTTACCCCACAAAACTATCGACTTGACCATGTTATATCATATCTCTCCTTCGGTTAATTTGGAGCTGGTTTCATGAACCTCCAAAACTCGATTTCGTTAAATACTTTAGGACTACAATTTTAAGTATTACAGGCGTATTCAACGTATTATTTTTGTACACTTACCCCACAAAACTATCGACTTGACCATGTTATATCATATCTCTGCTTCGGTGATTTGGAGCTGGTTTCATGAACCTCCAAAACTCGATTTCGTTAAATACTTTAGGACTACAATTTTAAGTATTACAGGCGTATTCAACGTATTATTTTTGTACACTTACCCCACAAAACTATCGACTTGACCATGTTATATCATATCTCTGCTTCGGTGATTTGGAGCTGGTTTCATGAACCTCCAAAACTCGATTTCGTTAAATACTTTAGGACTACAATTTTAAGTATTACAGGCGTATTCAACGTATTATTTTTGTACACTTACCCCACAAAACTATCGACTTGACCATGTTATATCATATCTCTCCTTCGGTAATTTGGAGCTGGTTTCATGAACCTCCAAAACTCGATTTCGTTAAATACTTTAGGACTACAATTTTAAGTATTACAGGCGTATTCAACGTATTATTTTTGTACACTTACCCCACAAAACTATCGACTTGACCATGTTATATCATATCTCTGCTTCGGTGATTTGGAGCTGGTTTCATGAACCTCCAAAACTCGATTTCGTTAAATACTTTAGGACTACAATTTTAAGTATTACAGGCGTATTCAACGTATTATTTTTGTACACTTACCCCACAAAACTATCGACTTGACCATGTTATATCATATCTCTGCTTCGGTGATTTGGAGCTGGTTTCATGAACCTCCAAAACTCGATTTCGTTAAATACTTTAGGACTACAATTTTAAGTATTACAGGCGTATTCAACGTATTATTTTTGTACACTTACCCCACAAAACTATCGACTTGACCATGTTATATCATATCTCTCCTTCGGTTAATTTGGAGCTGGTTTCATGAACCTCCAAAACTCGATTTCGTTAAATACTTTAGGACTACAATTTTAAGTATTACAGGCGTATTCAACGTATTATTTTTGTACACTTACCCCACAAAACTATCGACTTGACCATGTTATATCATATCTCTGCTTCGGTGATTTGGAGCTGGTTTCATGAACCTCCAAAACTCGATTTCGTTAAATACTTTAGGACTACAATTTTAAGTATTACAGGCGTATTCAACGTATTATTTTTGTACACTTACCCCACAAAACTATCGACTTGACCATGTTATATCATATCTCTGCTTCGGTGATTTGGAGCTGGTTTCATGAACCTCCAAAACTCGATTTCGTTAAATACTTTAGGACTACAATTTTAAGTATTACAGGCGTATTCAACGTATTATTTTTGTACACTTACCCCACAAAACTATCGACTTGACCATGTTATATCATATCTCTCCTTCGGTTAATTTGGAGCTGGTTTCATGAACCTCCAAAACTCGATTTCGTTAAATACTTTAGGACTACAATTTTAAGTATTACAGGCGTATTCAACGTATTATTTTTGTACACTTACCCCACAAAACTATCGACTTGACCATGTTATATCATATCTCTCCTTCGGTTAATTTGGAGCTGGTTTCATGAACCTCCAAAACTCGATTTCGTTAAATACTTTAGGACTACAATTTTAAGTATTACAGGCGTATTCAACGTATTATTTTTGTACACTTACCCCACAAAACTATCGACTTGACCATGTTATATCATATCTCTGCTTCGGTGATTTGGAGCTGGTTTCATGAACCTCCAAAACTCGATTTCGTTAAATACTTTAGGACTACAATTTTAAGTATTACAGGCGTATTCAACGTATTATTTTTGTACACTTACCCCACAAAACTATCGACTTGACCATGTTATATCATATCTCTGCTTCGGTGATTTGGAGCTGGTTTCATGAACCTCCAAAACTCGATTTCGTTAAATACTTTAGGACTACAATTTTAAGTATTACAGGCGTATTCAACGTATTATTTTTGTACACTTACCCCACAAAACTATCGACTTGACCATGTTATATCATATCTCTCCTTCGGTTAATTTGGAGCTGGTTTCATGAACCTCCAAAACTCGATTTCGTTAAATACTTTAGGACTACAATTTTAAGTATTACAGGCGTATTCAACGTATTATTTTTGTACACTTACCCCACAAAACTATCGACTTGACCATGTTATATCATATCTCTCCTTCGGTTATTTGGAGCTGGTTTCATGAACCTCCAAAACTCGATTTCGTTAAATACTTTAGGACTACAATTTTAAGTATTACAGGCGTATTCAACGTATTATTTTTGTACACTTACCCCACAAAACTATCGACTTGACCATGTTATATCATATCTCTCCTTCGGTAATTTGGAGCTGGTTTCATGAACCTCCAAAACTCGATTTCGTTAAATACTTTAGGACTACAATTTTAAGTATTACAGGCGTATTCAACGTATTATTTTTGTACACTTACCCCACAAAACTATCGACTTGACCATGTTATATCATATCTCTCCTTCGGTTAATTTGGAGCTGGTTTCATGAACCTCCAAAACTCGATTTCGTTAAATACTTTAGGACTACAATTTTAAGTATTACAGGCGTATTCAACGTATTATTTTTGTACACTTACCCCACAAAACTATCGACTTGACCATGTTATATCATATCTCTGCTTCGGTTAATTTGGAGCTGGTTTCATGAACCTCCAAAACTCGATTTCGTTAAATACTTTAGGACTACAATTTTAAGTATTACAGGCGTATTCAACGTATTATTTTTGTACACTTACCCCACAAAACTATCGACTTGACCATGTTATATCATATCTCTGCTTCGGTGATTTGGAGCTGGTTTCATGAACCTCCAAAACTCGATTTCGTTAAATACTTTAGGACTACAATTTTAAGTATTACAGGCGTATTCAACGTATTATTTTTGTACACTTACCCCACAAAACTATCGACTTGACCATGTTATATCATATCTCTCCTTCGGTTAATTTGGAGCTGGTTTCATGAACCTCCAAAACTCGATTTCGTTAAATACTTTAGGACTACAATTTTAAGTATTACAGGCGTATTCAACGTATTATTTTTGTACACTTACCCCACAAAACTATCGACTTGACCATGTTATATCATATCTCTCCTTCGGTTATTTGGAGCTGGTTTCATGAACCTCCAAAACTCGATTTCGTTAAATACTTTAGGACTACAATTTTAAGTATTACAGGCGTATTCAACGTATTATTTTTGTACACTTACCCCACAAAACTATCGACTTGACCATGTTATATCATATCTCTGCTTCGGTGATTTGGAGCTGGTTTCATGAACCTCCAAAACTCGATTTCGTTAAATACTTTAGGACTACAATTTTAAGTATTACAGGCGTATTCAACGTATTATTTTTGTACACTTACCCCACAAAACTATCGACTTGACCATGTTATATCATATCTCTGCTTCGGTGATTTGGAGCTGGTTTCATGAACCTCCAAAACTCGATTTCGTTAAATACTTTAGGACTACAATTTTAAGTATTACAGGCGTATTCAACGTATTATTTTTGTACACTTACCCCACAAAACTATCGACTTGACCATGTTATATCATATCTCTCCTTCGGTTAATTTGGAGCTGGTTTCATGAACCTCCAAAACTCGATTTCGTTAAATACTTTAGGACTACAATTTTAAGTATTACAGGCGTATTCAACGTATTATTTTTGTACACTTACCCCACAAAACTATCGACTTGACCATGTTATATCATATCTCTCCTTCGGTAATTTGGAGCTGGTTTCATGAACCTCCAAAACTCGATTTCGTTAAATACTTTAGGACTACAATTTTAAGTATTACAGGCGTATTCAACGTATTATTTTTGTACACTTACCCCACAAAACTATCGACTTGACCATGTTATATCATATCTCTGCTTCGGTGATTTGGAGCTGGTTTCATGAACCTCCAAAACTCGATTTCGTTAAATACTTTAGGACTACAATTTTAAGTATTACAGGCGTATTCAACGTATTATTTTTGTACACTTACCCCACAAAACTATCGACTTGACCATGTTATATCATATCTCTCCTTCGGTTAATTTGGAGCTGGTTTCATGAACCTCCAAAACTCGATTTCGTTAAATACTTTAGGACTACAATTTTAAGTATTACAGGCGTATTCAACGTATTATTTTTGTACACTTACCCCACAAAACTATCGACTTGACCATGTTATATCATATCTCTCCTTCGGGTAATTTGGAGCTGGTTTCATGAACCTCCAAAACTCGATTTCGTTAAATACTTTAGGACTACAATTTTAAGTATTACAGGCGTATTCAACGTATTATTTTTGTACACTTACCCCACAAAACTATCGACTTGACCATGTTATATCATATCTCTGCTTCGGTGATTTGGAGCTGGTTTCATGAACCTCCAAAACTCGATTTCGTTAAATACTTTAGGACTACAATTTTAAGTATTACAGGCGTATTCAACGTATTATTTTTGTACACTTACCCCACAAAACTATCGACTTGACCATGTTATATCATATCTCTGCTTCGGTGATTTGGAGCTGGTTTCATGAACCTCCAAAACTCGATTTCGTTAAATACTTTAGGACTACAATTTTAAGTATTACAGGCGTATTCAACGTATTATTTTTGTACACTTACCCCACAAAACTATCGACTTGACCATGTTATATCATATCTCTCCTTCGGTTAATTTGGAGCTGGTTTCATGAACCTCCAAAACTCGATTTCGTTAAATACTTTAGGACTACAATTTTAAGTATTACAGGCGTATTCAACGTATTATTTTTGTACACTTACCCCACAAAACTATCGACTTGACCATGTTATATCATATCTCTCCTTCGGTAATTTGGAGCTGGTTTCATGAACCTCCAAAACTCGATTTCGTTAAATACTTTAGGACTACAATTTTAAGTATTACAGGCGTATTCAACGTATTATTTTTGTACACTTACCCCACAAAACTATCGACTTGACCATGTTATATCATATCTCTCCTTCGGTTAATTTGGAGCTGGTTTCATGAACCTCCAAAACTCGATTTCGTTAAATACTTTAGGACTACAATTTTAAGTATTACAGGCGTATTCAACGTATTATTTTTGTACACTTACCCCACAAAACTATCGACTTGACCATGTTATATCATATCTCTCCTTCGGTTAATTTGGAGCTGGTTTCATGAACCTCCAAAACTCGATTTCGTTAAATACTTTAGGACTACAATTTTAAGTATTACAGGCGTATTCAACGTATTATTTTTGTACACTTACCCCACAAAACTATCGACTTGACCATGTTATATCATATCTCTCCTTCGGTTAATTTGGAGCTGGTTTCATGAACCTCCAAAACTCGATTTCGTTAAATACTTTAGGACTACAATTTTAAGTATTACAGGCGTATTCAACGTATTATTTTTGTACACTTACCCCACAAAACTATCGACTTGACCATGTTATATCATATCTCTGCTTCGGTGATTTGGAGCTGGTTTCATGAACCTCCAAAACTCGATTTCGTTAAATACTTTAGGACTACAATTTTAAGTATTACAGGCGTATTCAACGTATTATTTTTGTACACTTACCCCACAAAACTATCGACTTGACCATGTTATATCATATCTCTCCTTCGGTTAATTTGGAGCTGGTTTCATGAACCTCCAAAACTCGATTTCGTTAAATACTTTAGGACTACAATTTTAAGTATTACAGGCGTATTCAACGTATTATTTTTGTACACTTACCCCACAAAACTATCGACTTGACCATGTTATATCATATCTCTCCTTCGGTTAATTTGGAGCTGGTTTCATGAACCTCCAAAACTCGATTTCGTTAAATACTTTAGGACTACAATTTTAAGTATTACAGGCGTATTCAACGTATTATTTTTGTACACTTACCCCACAAAACTATCGACTTGACCATGTTATATCATATCTCTGCTTCGGTGATTTGGAGCTGGTTTCATGAACCTCCAAAACTCGATTTCGTTAAATACTTTAGGACTACAATTTTAAGTATTACAGGCGTATTCAACGTATTATTTTTGTACACTTACCCCACAAAACTATCGACTTGACCATGTTATATCATATCTCTGCTTCGGTGATTTGGAGCTGGTTTCATGAACCTCCAAAACTCGATTTCGTTAAATACTTTAGGACTACAATTTTAAGTATTACAGGCGTATTCAACGTATTATTTTTGTACACTTACCCTACAAAACTATCGACTTGACCATGTTATATCATATCTCTCCTTCGGTTAATTTGGAGCTGGTTTCATGAACCTCCAAAACTCGATTTCGTTAAATACTTTAGGACTACAATTTTAAGTATTACAGGCGTATTCAACGTATTATTTTTGTACACTTACCCCACAAAACTATCGACTTGACCATGTTATATCATATCTCTCCTTCGGTTAATTTGGAGCTGGTTTCATGAACCTCCAAAACTCGATTTCGTTAAATACTTTAGGACTACAATTTTAAGTATTACAGGCGTATTCAACGTATTATTTTTGTACACTTACCCCACAAAACTATCGACTTGACCATGTTATATCATATCTCTGCTTCGGTGATTTGGAGCTGGTTTCATGAACCTCCAAAACTCGATTTCGTTAAATACTTTAGGACTACAATTTTAAGTATTACAGGCGTATTCAACGTATTATTTTTGTACACTTACCCCACAAAACTATCGACTTGACCATGTTATATCATATCTCTGCTTCGGTGATTTGGAGCTGGTTTCATGAACCTCCAAAACTCGATTTCGTTAAATACTTTAGGACTACAATTTTAAGTATTACAGGCGTATTCAACGTATTATTTTTGTACACTTACCCTACAAAACTATCGACTTGACCATGTTATATCATATCTCTCCTTCGGTTAATTTGGAGCTGGTTTCATGAACCTCCAAAACTCGATTTCGTTAAATACTTTAGGACTACAATTTTAAGTATTACAGGCGTATTCAACGTATTATTTTTGTACACTTACCCCACAAAACTATCGACTTGACCATGTTATATCATATCTCTGCTTCGGTGATTTGGAGCTGGTTTCATGAACCTCCAAAACTCGATTTCGTTAAATACTTTAGGACTACAATTTTAAGTATTACAGGCGTATTCAACGTATTATTTTTGTACACTTACCCCACAAAACTATCGACTTGACCATGTTATATCATATCTCTGCTTCGGTGATTTGGAGCTGGTTTCATGAACCTCCAAAACTCGATTTCGTTAAATACTTTAGGACTACAATTTTAAGTATTACAGGCGTATTCAACGTATTATTTTTGTACACTTACCCCACAAAACTATCGACTTGACCATGTTATATCATATCTCTGCTTCGGTGATTTGGAGCTGGTTTCATGAACCTCCAAAACTCGATTTCGTTAAATACTTTAGGACTACAATTTTAAGTATTACAGGCGTATTCAACGTATTATTTTTGTACACTTACCCCACAAAACTATCGACTTGACCATGTTATATCATATCTCTGCTTCGGTGATTTGGAGCTGGTTTCATGAACCTCCAAAACTCGATTTCGTTAAATACTTTAGGACTACAATTTTAAGTATTACAGGCGTATTCAACGTATTATTTTTGTACACTTACCCCACAAAACTATCGACTTGACCATGTTATATCATATCTCTGCTTCGGTGATTTGGAGCTGGTTTCATGAACCTCCAAAACTCGATTTCGTTAAATACTTTAGGACTACAATTTTAAGTATTACAGGCGTATTCAACGTATTATTTTTGTACACTTACCCCACAAAACTATCGACTTGACCATGTTATATCATATCTCTCCTTCGGTTAATTTGGAGCTGGTTTCATGAACCTCCAAAACTCGATTTCGTTAAATACTTTAGGACTACAATTTTAAGTATTACAGGCGTATTCAACGTATTATTTTTGTACACTTACCCCACAAAACTATCGACTTGACCATGTTATATCATATCTCTCCTTCGGTTAATTTGGAGCTGGTTTCATGAACCTCCAAAACTCGATTTCGTTAAATACTTTAGGACTACAATTTTAAGTATTACAGGCGTATTCAACGTATTATTTTTGTACACTTACCCCACAAAACTATCGACTTGACCATGTTATATCATATCTCTCCTTCGGTTAATTTGGAGCTGGTTTCATGAACCTCCAAAACTCGATTTCGTTAAATACTTTAGGACTACAATTTTAAGTATTACAGGCGTATTCAACGTATTATTTTTGTACACTTACCCCACAAAACTATCGACTTGACCATGTTATATCATATCTCTGCTTCGGTGATTTGGAGCTGGTTTCATGAACCTCCAAAACTCGATTTCGTTAAATACTTTAGGACTACAATTTTAAGTATTACAGGCGTATTCAACGTATTATTTTTGTACACTTACCCCACAAAACTATCGACTTGACCATGTTATATCATATCTCTGCTTCGGTGATTTGGAGCTGGTTTCATGAACCTCCAAAACTCGATTTCGTTAAATACTTTAGGACTACAATTTTAAGTATTACAGGCGTATTCAACGTATTATTTTTGTACACTTACCCCACAAAACTATCGACTTGACCATGTTATATCATATCTCTGCTTCGGTGATTTGGAGCTGGTTTCATGAACCTCCAAAACTCGATTTCGTTAAATACTTTAGGACTACAATTTTAAGTATTACAGGCGTATTCAACGTATTATTTTTGTACACTTACCCTACAAAACTATCGACTTGACCATGTTATATCATATCTCTCCTTCGGTTAATTTGGAGCTGGTTTCATGAACCTCCAAAACTCGATTTCGTTAAATACTTTAGGACTACAATTTTAAGTATTACAGGCGTATTCAACGTATTATTTTTGTACACTTACCCCACAAAACTATCGACTTGACCATGTTATATCATATCTCTGCTTCGGTGATTTGGAGCTGGTTTCATGAACCTCCAAAACTCGATTTCGTTAAATACTTTAGGACTACAATTTTAAGTATTACAGGCGTATTCAACGTATTATTTTTGTACACTTACCCTACAAAACTATCGACTTGACCATGTTATATCATATCTCTCCTTCGGTTAATTTGGAGCTGGTTTCATGAACCTCCAAAACTCGATTTCGTTAAATACTTTAGGACTACAATTTTAAGTATTACAGGCGTATTCAACGTATTATTTTTGTACACTTACCCCACAAAACTATCGACTTGACCATGTTATATCATATCTCTGCTTCGGTGATTTGGAGCTGGTTTCATGAACCTCCAAAACTCGATTTCGTTAAATACTTTAGGACTACAATTTTAAGTATTACAGGCGTATTCAACGTATTATTTTTGTACACTTACCCCACAAAACTATCGACTTGACCATGTTATATCATATCTCTGCTTCGGTGATTTGGAGCTGGTTTCATGAACCTCCAAAACTCGATTTCGTTAAATACTTTAGGACTACAATTTTAAGTATTACAGGCGTAATCAACGTATTATTTTTGTACACTTACCCTACAAAACTATCGACTTGACCATGTTATATCATATCTCTCCTTCGGTTAATTTGGAGCTGGTTTCATGAACCTCCAAAACTCGATTTCGTTAAATACTTTAGGACTACAATTTTAAGTATTACAGGCGTATTCAACGTATTATTTTTGTACACTTACCCCACAAAACTATCGACTTGACCATGTTATATCATATCTCTCCTTCGGTTAATTTGGAGCTGGTTTCATGAACCTCCAAAACTCGATTTCGTTAAATACTTTAGGACTACAATTTTAAGTATTACAGGCGTATTCAACGTATTATTTTTGTACACTTACCCCACAAAACTATCGACTTGACCATGTTATATCATATCTCTGCTTCGGTGATTTGGAGCTGGTTTCATGAACCTCCAAAACTCGATTTCGTTAAATACTTTAGGACTACAATTTTAAGTATTACAGGCGTATTCAACGTATTATTTTTGTACACTTACCCCACAAAACTATCGACTTGACCATGTTATATCATATCTCTGCTTCGGTGATTTGGAGCTGGTTTCATGAACCTCCAAAACTCGATTTCGTTAAATACTTTAGGACTACAATTTTAAGTATTACAGGCGTAATCAACGTATTATTTTTGTACACTTACCCTACAAAACTATCGACTTGACCATGTTATATCATATCTCTCCTTCGGTTAATTTGGAGCTGGTTTCATGAACCTAAAAACTCGATTTCGTTAAATACTTTAGGACTACAATTTTAAGTATTACAGGCGTAATCAACGTATTATTTTTGTACACTTACCCTACAAAACTATCGACTTGACCATGTTATATCATATCTCTCCTTCGGTTAATTTGGAGCTGGTTTCATGAACCTCCAAAACTCGATTTCGTTAAATACTTTAGGACTACAATTTTATGTATTACAGGCGTATTCAACGTATTATTTTTGTACACTTACCCCACAAAACTATCGACTTGACCATGTTATATCATATCTCTCCTTCGGTTAATTTGGAGCTGGTTTCATGAACCTCCAAAACTCGATTTCGTTAAATACTTTAGTACTACAATTTTAAGTATTACAGGCGTATTCAACGTATTATTTTTGTACACTTACCCCACAAAACTATCGACTTGACCATGTTATATCATATCTCTGCTTCGGTGATTTGGAGCTGGTTTCATGAACCTCCAAAACTCGATTTCGTTAAATACTTTAGGAATACAATTTTAAGTATTACAGGCGTATTCAACGTATTATTTTTGTACACTTACCCCACAAAACTATCGACTTGACCATGTTATATCATATCTCTCCTTCGGTGATTTGGAGCTGGTTCATGAACCTCCAAAACTCGATTTCGTTAAATACTTTAGGACTACAATTTTAAGTATTACAGGCGTAATCAATGTATTATTTTTGTACACTTACCCTACAAAACTATCGACTTGACCATGTTATATCATATCTCTCCTTCGGTTAATTTGGAGCTGGTTTCATGAACCTCCAAAACTCGATTTCGTTAAATACTTTAGGACTACAATTTTAAGTATTACAGGCGTAATCAACGTATTATTTTTGTACACTTACCCTACAAAACTATCGACTTGACCATGTTATATCATATCTCTCCTTCGGTTAATTTGGAGCTGGTTTCATGAACCTCCAAAACTCGATTTCGTTAAATACTTTAGGACTACAATTTTAAGTATTACAGGCGTATTCAACGTATTATTTTTGTACACTTACCCCACAAAACTATCGACTTGACCATGTTATATCATATCTCTCCTTCGGTTAATTTGGAGCTTTTTTCATGAATCTCTAAAACTCGATTTCGTTAAATACTTTACTACTACGATTTTAAGTATTACAGGCGTATTCAACGTATTATTTTTGTACACTTACCCCACAAAACTATCGACTTGACCATGTTATATCATATCTCTCCTTCGGTGATTTGGAGCTGGTTCATGAACCTCCAAAACTCGATTTCGTTAAATACTTTAGGACTACAATTTTAAGTAATACAGGCGTAATCAATGTATTATTTTTGTACACTTACCCTACAAAACTATCGACTTGACCATGTTATATCATATCTCTCCTTCGGTTAATTTGGAGCTGGTTTCATGAACCTCCAAAACTCGATTTCGTTAAATACTTTAGGACTACAATTTTAAGTATTACAGGCGTAATCAATGTATTATTTTTGTACACTTACCCTACAAAACTATCGACTTGACCATGTTATATCATATCTCTCCTTCGGTTAATTTGGAGCTGGTTTCATGAACCTCCAAAACTCGATTTCGTTAAATACTTTAGGACTACAATTTTAAGTATTACAGGCGTAATCAACGTATTATTTTTGTACACTTACCCTACAAAACTATCGACTTGACCATGTTATATCATATCTCTCCTTCGGTTAATTTGGAGCTGGTTTCATGAACCTCCAAAACTCGATTTCGTTAAATACTTTAGGACTACAATTTTATGTATTACAGGCGTATTCAACGTATTATTTTTGTACACTTACCCCACAAAACTATCGACTTGACCATGTTATATCATATCTCTGCTTCGGTGATTTGGAGCTGGTTTCATGAACCTCCAAAACTCGATTTCGTTAAATACTTTAGGAATACAATTTTAAGTATTACAGGCGTATTCAACGTATTATTTTTGTACACTTACCCCACAAAACTATCGACTTGACCATGTTATATCATATCTCTCCTTCGGTGATTTGGAGCTGGTTCATGAACCTCCAAAACTCGATTTCGTTAAATACTTTAGGACTACAATTTTAAGTATTACAGGCGTAATCAATGTATTATTTTTGTACACTTACCCTACAAAACTATCGACTTGACCATGTTATATCATATCTCTCCTTCGGTTAATTTGGAGCTGGTTGCCCAGAGGAGCCCAGAGGAGCCCAGAGGAGCCCAGAGGAGCCCAGAGGAGCCCAGAGGAGCCCAGAGGAGCGCAGAGGAGCCCAGAGGAGCCCAGATTCTGAAAGGCCAATTAATGCAAGCTTTATTTAAGGAATTCAGTTTTCTTGGATACTCGAAAGGAATTCAGTCTTCTTGGATACTCGGACATATTTGGATTCTCGACAGTATGCCCAGAGAAGCCCAGAGGAGCCCAGTGGAGCCCAGAGGAGCCCAGAGGAGCCCAGAGGAGCCCAGAGGAGCCCAGAGGAGCGCAAAGGAGCCCAGAGGAGCACAGATTCTGAAAGGCGAATTAATGCAAGCTATATTTAAGGAATTCAGTCTTCTTGGATACTCGAAAGGAATTCAGTCTTCTTGGATACTCGGACATATTTGGATTCTCGACAGTATGCCCAGAGAAGCCCAGAGGAGCCCAGAGGAGCCCAGAGGAGCCCAGAGGAGCCCAGAGGAGCCCAGAGGAGCCCAGAGGAGCCCAGATTCTGAAAGGCGAATTAATGCAAGCTATATTTAAGGAATTCAGTCTTCTTGGATACTCGAAAGGAATTCAGTCTTCTTGGATACTCGGACATACAAAACTATCGACTTGACCATGTTATATCATATCTCTCCTTCGGTGATTTGGAGCTGGTTCATGAACCTCCAAAACTCGATTTCGTTAAATACTTTAGGACTACAATTTTAAGTATTACAGGCGTAATCAATGTATTATTTTTGTACACTTACCCTACAAAACTATCGACTTGACCATGTTATATCATATCTCTCCTTCGGTTAATTTGGAGCTGGTTTCATGAACCTCCAAAACTCGATTTCGTTAAATACTTTAGGACTACAATTTTAAGTATTACAGGCGTAATCAACGTATTATTTTTGTACACTTACCCTACAAAACTATCGACTTGACCATGTTATATCATATCTCTCCTTCGGTTAATTTGGAGCTGGTTTCATGAACCTCCAAAACTCGATTTCGTTAAATACTTTAGGACTACAATTTTATGTATTACAGGCGTATTCAACGTATTATTTTTGTACACTTACCCCACAAAACTATCGACTTGACCATGTTATATCATATCTCTCCTTCGGTTAATTTGGAGCTGGTTTCATGAACCTCCAAAACTCGATTTCGTTAAATACTTTAGTACTACAATTTTAAGTATTACAGGCGTATTCAACGTATTATTTTTGTACACTTACCCCACAAAACTATCGACTTGACCATGTTATATCATATCTCTGCTTCGGTGATTTGGAGCTGGTTTCATGAACCTCCAAAACTCGATTTCGTTAAATACTTTAGGAATACAATTTTAAGTATTACAGGCGTATTCAACGTATTATTTTTGTACACTTACCCCACAAAACTATCGACTTGACCATGTTATATCATATCTCTCCTTCGGTGATTTGGAGCTGGTTCATGAACCTCCAAAACTCGATTTCGTTAAATACTTTAGGACTACAATTTTAAGTATTACAGGCGTAATCAATGTATTATTTTTGTACACTTACCCTACAAAACTATCGACTTGACCATGTTATATCATATCTCTCCTTCGGTTAATTTGGAGCTGGTTTCATGAACCTCCAAAACTCGATTTCGTTAAATACTTTAGGTCTACAATTTTAAGTATTACAGGCGTAATCAACGTATTATTTTTGTACACTTACCCTACAAAACTATCGACTTGACCATGTTATATCATATCTCTCCTTCGGTTAATTTGGAGCTGGTTGCCCAGAGGAGCCCAGAGGAGCCCAGAGGAGCCCAGAGGAGCCCAGAGGAGCCCAGAGGAGCCCAGAGGAGCGCAGAGGAGCCCAGAGGAGCCCAGATTCTGAAAGGCCAATTAATGCAAGCTTTATTTAAGGAATTCAGTTTTCTTGGATACTCGAAAGGAATTCAGTCTTCTTGGATACTCGGACATATTTGGATTCTCGACAGTATGCCCAGAGAAGCCCAGAGGAGCCCAGAGGAGCCCAGAGGAGCCCAGAGGAGCCCAGAGGAGCCCAGAGGAGCCCAGAGGAGCCCAGATTCTGAAAGGCGAATTAATGCAAGCTATATTTAAGGAATTCAGTCTTCTTGGATACTCGAAAGGAATTCAGTCTTCTTGGATACTCGGACATATTTGGATTCTCGACAGTATGCCCAGAGGAGCCCAGAGGAGCCCAGAGTAGCCCAGAGGAGCCCAGAGGAGCCCAGAAGAGCCCAGACGAGCCCAGAGGAGCCCAGAGGAGCCCAGAGGAGCCCAGAGGAGCCCAGAGGAGCCCAGATTCTGAAAGGCGAATTAATGCAAGCTATATTTAAGGAATTCAGTCTTCTTGGATACTCGAAAGGAATTCAGTCTTCTTGGATACTCGGACATATTTGGATTCTCGACAGTATGCCCAGAGAAGCCCAGAGGAGCCCAGTGGAGCCCAAAGGAGCCCAGAGGAGCCCAGAGGAGCCCAGAGGAGCCCAGAGGAGCGCAGAGGAGCCCAGAGGAGCCCAGATTCTGAAAGGCGAATTAATGCAAGCTATATTTAAGGAATTCAGTCTTCTTGGATACTCGAAAGGAATTCAGTCTTCTTATATACTCGGACATATTTGGATTCTCGGCAGTATGCCCAGAGAAGCCCAGAGGAGCCCAGAGGAGCCCAGAGGAGCCCAGAGGAGCCCAGAGGAGCCCAGAGGAGCCCAGAGGAGCCCAGAGGAGCCCAGAGGAGCCCAGAGGAGCCCAGAGGAGCCCTGAGGAGCCCAGAGGAGCCCAAATTAGCCCAGAGGAGCCCAGAGGAGCGCAGAGGAACCCAGAGGAACCCAGAGGAGCCCAGAGGAGCCCAGATTCTGAAAGACGAATTAATGCAAGCTATATTTAAAGAATTCAGTCTTCTTGGATACTCGAAAGGAATTCAGTCTTCTTGGATACTCGGACATATTTGGATTCTCGACAGTATGCCCAGAAAAGCCCAGAGGAGCCCAATGGAGCCCAGAGGAGCCCAGAGGAGCCCAGAGGAGCCCAGAGGAGCCCAGAGGAGCGCAGAGGAGCCCAGAGGAGCCCAGATTCTGAAAGACGAATTAATGCAAGCTATATTTAAAGAATTCAGTCTTCTTGGATACTCGGAAGGAATTCAGTCTTCTTGGATACTCGGACATATTTGGATTCTCGACAGTATGCCCAGAGAAGCCCAGAGGAGCCCAGCGGAGCCCAGAGGAGCCCAGAGGAGCCCAGATTCTGAAAGGCGAATTAATGCAAGCTATATTTAAGGAATTCAGTCTTCTTGGATACTCGAAAGGAATTCAGTCTTCTTGGATACTCGGACATATTTGGATTCTCGACAGTATGCCCAGAGAAGCCCAGAGGAGCCCAGAGGAGCCCAGAGGAGCCCAGAGGAGCCCAGAGGAGCCCAGAGGAGCCCAGAGGAGCCCAGATTCTGAAAGGCGAATTAATGCGAGCTATATTTAAGGAATTCAGTCTTCTTGGATACTCGAAATGAATTCAGTCTTCTTGGATACTCGGACATATTTGGATTCTCGACAGTATGCCCAGAGAAGCCCAGAGGAGCCCAGCGGAGCCCAGAGGAGCCCAGAGGAGCCCAGATTCTGAAAGGCGAATTAATGCAAGCTATATTTAAGGAATTCAGTCTTCTTGGATACTCGAAAGGAATTCAGTCTTCTTATATACTCGGACATATTTGGATTCTCGGCAGTATGCCCAGAGAAGCCCAGAGGAGCCCAGAGGAGCCCAGAGGAGCCCAGAGGAGCCCAGAGGAGCCCAGAGGAGCCCAGAGGAGCCCAGAGGAGCCCAGAGGAGCCCAGAGGAGCCCAGAGGAGCCCAGAGGAGCCCAGAGGAGCCCAGAGGAGCCCTGAGGAGCCCAGAGGAGCCCAAATTAGCCCAGAGGAGCCCAGAGGAGCGCAGAGGAACCCAGAGGAACCCAGAGGAGCCCAGAGGAGCCCAGATTCTGAAAGACGAATTAATGCAAGCTATATTTAAAGAATTCAGTCTTCTTGGATACTCGAAAGGAATTCAGTCTTCTTGGATACTCGGACATATTTGGATTCTCGACAGTATGCCCAGAAAAGCCCAGAGGAGCCCAATGGAGCCCAGAGGAGCCCAGAGGAGCCCAGAGGAGCCCAGAGGAGCCCAGAGGAGCGCAGAGGAGCCCAGAGGAGCCCAGATTCTGAAAGACGAATTAATGCAAGCTATATTTAAAGAATTCAGTCTTCTTGGATACTCGGAAGGAATTCAGTCTTCTTGGATACTCGGACATATTTGGATTCTCGACAGTATGCCCAGAGAAGCCCAGAGGAGCCCAGCGGAGCCCAGAGGAGCCCAGAGGAGCCCAGATTCTGAAAGGCGAATTAATGCAAGCTATATTTAAGGAATTCAGTCTTCTTGGATACTCGAAAGGAATTCAGTCTTCTTGGATACTCGGACATATTTGGATTCTCGACAGTATGCCCAGAGAAGCCCAGAGGAGCCCAGAGGAGCCCAGAGGAGCCCAGAGGAGCCCAGAGGAGCCCAGAGGAGCCCAGAGGAGCCCAGATTCTGAAAGGCGAATTAATGCGAGCTATATTTAAGGAATTCAGTCTTCTTGGATACTCGAAATGAATTCAGTCTTCTTGGATACTCGGACATATTTGGATTCTCGACAGTATGCCCAGAGAAGCCCAGAGGAGCCCAGCGGAGCCCAGAGGAGCCCAGAGGAGCCCAGATTCTGAAAGGCGAATTAATGCAAGCTATATTTAAGGAATTCAGTCTTCTTGGATACTCGAAAGGAATTCAGTCTTCTTATATACTCGGACATATTTGGATTCTCGGCAGTATGCCCAGAGAAGCCCAGAGGAGCCCAGAGGAGCCCAGAGGAGCCCAGAGGAGCCCAGAGGAGCCCAGAGGAGCCCAGAGGAGCCCAGAGGAGCCCAGAGGAGCCCAGAGGAGCCCAGAGGAGCCCTGAGGAGCCCAGAGGAGCCCAAATTAGCCCAGAGGAGCCCAGAGGAGCGCAGAGGAACCCAGAGGAACCCAGAGGAGCCCAGAGGAGCCCAGATTCTGAAAGACGAATTAATGCAAGCTATATTTAAAGAATTCAGTCTTCTTGGATACTCGAAAGGAATTCAGTCTTCTTGGATACTCGGACATATTTGGATTCTCGACAGTATGCCCAGAAAAGCCCAGAGGAGCCCAATGGAGCCCAGAGGAGCCCAGAGGAGCCCAGAGGAGCCCAGAGGAGCCCAGAGGAGCGCAGAGGAGCCCAGAGGAGCCCAGATTCTGAAAGACGAATTAATGCAAGCTATATTTAAAGAATTCAGTCTTCTTGGATACTCGGAAGGAATTCAGTCTTCTTGGATACTCGGACATATTTGGATTCTCGACAGTATGCCCAGAGAAGCCCAGAGGAGCCCAGCGGAGCCCAGAGGAGCCCAGAGGAGCCCAGATTCTGAAAGGCGAATTAATGCAAGCTATATTTAAGGAATTCAGTCTTCTTGGATACTCGAAAGGAATTCAGTCTTCTTGGATACTCGGACATATTTGGATTCTCGACAGTATGCCCAGAGAAGCCCAGAGGAGCCCAGAGGAGCCCAGAGGAGCCCAGAGGAGCCCAGAGGAGCCCAGAGGAGCCCAGAGGAGCCCAGATTCTGAAAGGCGAATTAATGCGAGCTATATTTAAGGAATTCAGTCTTCTTGGATACTCGAAATGAATTCAGTCTTCTTGGATACTCGGACATATTTGGATTCTCGACAGTATGCCCAGAGAAGCCCAGAGGAGCCCAGCGGAGCCCAGAGGAGCCCAGAGGAGCCCAGATTCTGAAAGGCGAATTAATGCAAGCTATATTTAAGGAATTCAGTCTTCTTGGATACTCGAAAGGAATTCAGTCTTCTTGGATACTCGGACATATTTGGATTCTCGACAGTATGCCCAGAGAAGCCCAGAGGAGCCCAGAGGAGCCCAGAGGAGCCCAGAGGAGCCCAGAGGAGCCCAGAGGAGCCCAGAGGAGCCCAGATTCTGAAAGGCGAATTAATGCGAGCTATATTTAAGGAATTCAGTCTTCTTGGATACTCGAAATGAATTCAGTCTTCTTGGATACTCGGACATATTTGGATTCTCGACAGTATGCCCAGAGAAGCCCAGAGGAGCCCAGAGGAGCCCAGAGGAGCCCAGAGGAGCCCAGATTCTGAAAGGCGAATTAATGCAAGCTATATTTAAGGAATTCAGTCTTCTTGGATACTCGAAAGGAATTCAGTCTTCTTGGATACTCGGACATATTTGGATTCTCGACAGTATGCCCAGAGAAGCCCAGAGGAGCCCAGAGGAGCCCAGAGGAGCCCAGAGGAGCCCAGAGGAGCCCAGAGGAGCCCAGAGGAGCCCAGATTCTGAAAGGCGAATTAATGCAAGCTATATTTAAGGAATTCAGTCTTCTTGGATACTCGAAAGGAATTCAGTCTTCTTGGATACTCGGACATATTTGGATTCTCGACAGTATGCCCAGAGGAGCCCAGAGGAGCCCAGAGTAGCCCAGAGGAGCCCAGAGGAGCCCAGAAGAGCCCAGAGGAGCCCAGATTCTGAAAGGCGAATTAATGCAAGCTATATTTAAGGAATTCAGTCTTCTTGGATACTCGAAAGGAATTCAGTCTTCTTGGATACTCGGACATATTTGGATTCTCGACAGTATGCCCAGAGAAGCCCAGAGGAGCCCAGAGGAGCCCAGAGGAGCCCAGAGGAGCCCAGATTCTGAAAGGCGAATTAATGCAAGCTATATTTAAGGAATTCAGTCTTCTTGGATACTCGAAAGGAATTCAGTCTTCTTGGATACTCGGACATATTTGGATTCTCGACAGTATGCCCAGAGAAGCCCAGAGGAGCCCAGAGGAGCCCAGAGGAGCCCAGAGGAGCCCAGAGGAGCCCAGATGAGCCCAGAGGAGCCCAGAGGAGCCCAGAGGAGCCCAGATTCTGAAAGGCGAATTAATGCAAGCTATATTTAAGGAATTCAGTCTTCTTGGATACTCGAAAGGAATTCAGTCTTCTTGGATACTCGGACATATTTGGATTCTCGACAGTATGCCCAGAGGAGCCCAGAGGAGCCCAGAGTAGCCCAGAGGAGCCCAGAGGAGCCCAGAAGAGCCCAGAGGAGCCCAGAGGAGCCCAGAGAAGCCCAGAGAAGCCCAGAGGAGCCCAGTGGAGCCCAGAGGAGCCCAGAGGAGCCCAGAGGAGCGCAGAGGAGCCCAGAGGAACCCAGAGGAGCCCAGAGGAGCCCAGATTCTGAAAGACGAATTAATGCAAGCTATATTTAAAGAATTCAGTCTTCTTGGATACTCGAAAGGAATTCAGTCTTCTTGGATACTCGGACATATTTGGATTCTCGACAGTATGCCCAGAGAAGCCCAGAGGAGCCCAGAGGAGCCCAGAGGAGCCCAGAGGAGCCCAGAGGAGCCCAGAGGAGCCCAGAGGAGCCCAGAGGAGCCCAGAGGAGCCCAGAGGAGCCCTGAGGAGCCCAGAGGAGCCCAAATTAGCCCAGAGGAGCCCAGAGGAGCGCAGAGGAACCCAGAGGAACCCAGAGGAGCCCAGAGGAGCCCAGATTCTGAAAGACGAATTAATGCAAGCTATATTTAAAGAATTCAGTCTTCTTGGATACTCGAAAGGAATTCAGTCTTCTTGGATACTCGGACATATTTGGATTCTCGACAGTATGCCCAGAAAAGCCCAGAGGAGCCCAATGGAGCCCAGAGGAGCCCAGAGGAGCCCAGAGGAGCCCAGAGGAGCCCAGAGGAGCGCAGAGGAGCCCAGAGGAGCCCAGATTCTGAAAGACGAATTAATGCAAGCTATATTTAAAGAATTCAGTCTTCTTGGATACTCGGAAGGAATTCAGTCTTCTTGGATACTCGGACATATTTGGATTCTCGACAGTATGCCCAGAGAAGCCCAGAGGAGCCCAGCGGAGCCCAGAGGAGCCCAGAGGAGCCCAGATTCTGAAAGGCGAATTAATGCAAGCTATATTTAAGGAATTCAGTCTTCTTGGATACTCGAAAGGAATTCAGTCTTCTTGGATACTCGGACATATTTGGATTCTCGACAGTATGCCCAGAGAAGCCCAGAGGAGCCCAGAGGAGCCCAGAGGAGCCCAGAGGAGCCCAGAGGAGCCCAGAGGAGCCCAGAGGAGCCCAGATTCTGAAAGGCGAATTAATGCGAGCTATATTTAAGGAATTCAGTCTTCTTGGATACTCGAAATGAATTCAGTCTTCTTGGATACTCGGACATATTTGGATTCTCGACAGTATGCCCAGAGAAGCCCAGAGGAGCCCAGCGGAGCCCAGAGGAGCCCAGAGGAGCCCAGATTCTGAAAGGCGAATTAATGCAAGCTATATTTAAGGAATTCAGTCTTCTTGGATACTCGAAAGGAATTCAGTCTTCTTGGATACTCGGACATATTTGGATTCTCGACAGTATGCCCAGAGAAGCCCAGAGGAGCCCAGAGGAGCCCAGAGGAGCCCAGAGGAGCCCAGAGGAGCCCAGAGGAGCCCAGAGGAGCCCAGATTCTGAAAGGCGAATTAATGCGAGCTATATTTAAGGAATTCAGTCTTCTTGGATACTCGAAATGAATTCAGTCTTCTTGGATACTCGGACATATTTGGATTCTCGACAGTATGCCCAGAGAAGCCCAGAGGAGCCCAGAGGAGCCCAGAGGAGCCCAGAGGAGCCCAGATTCTGAAAGGCGAATTAATGCAAGCTATATTTAAGGAATTCAGTCTTCTTGGATACTCGAAAGGAATTCAGTCTTCTTGGATACTCGGACATATTTGGATTCTCGACAGTATGCCCAGAGAAGCCCAGAGGAGCCCAGAGGAGCCCAGAGGAGCCCAGAGGAGCCCAGAGGAGCCCAGAGGAGCCCAGAGGAGCCCAGATTCTGAAAGGCGAATTAATGCAAGCTATATTTAAGGAATTCAGTCTTCTTGGATACTCGAAAGGAATTCAGTCTTCTTGGATACTCGGACATATTTGGATTCTCGACAGTATGCCCAGAGGAGCCCAGAGGAGCCCAGAGTAGCCCAGAGGAGCCCAGAGGAGCCCAGAAGAGCCCAGAGGAGCCCAGATTCTGAAAGGCGAATTAATGCAAGCTATATTTAAGGAATTCAGTCTTCTTGGATACTCGAAAGGAATTCAGTCTTCTTGGATACTCGGACATATTTGGATTCTCGACAGTATGCCCAGAGAAGCCCAGAGGAGCCCAGAGGAGCCCAGAGGAGCCCAGAGGAGCCCAGATTCTGAAAGGCGAATTAATGCAAGCTATATTTAAGGAATTCAGTCTTCTTGGATACTCGAAAGGAATTCAGTCTTCTTGGATACTCGGACATATTTGGATTCTCGACAGTATGCCCAGAGAAGCCCAGAGGAGCCCAGAGGAGCCCAGAGGAGCCCAGAGGAGCCCAGAGGAGCCCAGATGAGCCCAGAGGAGCCCAGAGGAGCCCAGAGGAGCCCAGATTCTGAAAGGCGAATTAATGCAAGCTATATTTAAGGAATTCAGTCTTCTTGGATACTCGAAAGGAATTCAGTCTTCTTGGATACTCGGACATATTTGGATTCTCGACAGTATGCCCAGAGGAGCCCAGAGGAGCCCAGAGTAGCCCAGAGGAGCCCAGAGGAGCCCAGAAGAGCCCAGAGGAGCCCAGAGGAGCCCAGAGAAGCCCAGAGAAGCCCAGAGGAGCCCAGTGGAGCCCAGAGGAGCCCAGAGGAGCCCAGAGGAGCGCAGAGGAGCCCAGAGGAACCCAGAGGAGCCCAGAGGAGCCCAGATTCTGAAAGACGAATTAATGCAAGCTATATTTAAAGAATTCAGTCTTCTTGGATACTCGAAAGGAATTCAGTCTTCTTGGATACTCGGACATATTTGGATTCTCGACAGTATGCCCAGAGAAGCCCAGAGGAGCCCAGAGGAGCCCAGAGGAGCCCAGAGGAGCCCAGAGGAGCCCAGAGGAGCCCAGAGGAGCCCAGATTCTGAAAGGCGAATTAATGCAAGCTATATTTAAGGAATTCAGTCTTCTTGGATACTCGAAAGGAATTCAGTCTTCTTGGATACTCGGACATATTTGGATTCTCGACAGTATGCCCAGAGGAGCCCAGAGGAGCCCAGAGTAGCCCAGAGGAGCCCAGAGGAGCCCAGAAGAGCCCAGAGGAGCCCAGAGGAGCCCAGAGGAGCCCAGAGGAGCCCAGAGGAGCCCAGAGGAGCCCAGAGGAGCCCAGATTCTGAAAGGCGAATTAATGCAAGCTATATTTAAGGAATTCAGTCTTCTTGGATACTCGAAAGGAATTCAGTCTTCTTGGATACTCGGACATATTTGGATTCTCGACAGTATGCCCAGAGAAGCCCAGAGGAGCCCAGTGGAGCCCAAAGGAGCCCAGAGGAGCCCAGAGGAGTACAGAGGAGCCCAGAGGAGCGCAGAGGAGCCCAGAGGAGCCCAGATTCTGAAAGGCGAATTAATGCAAGCTATATTTAAGGAATTCAGTCTTCTTGGATACTCGAAAGGAATTCAGTCTTCTTATATACTCGGACATATTTGGATTCTCGGCAGTATGCCCAGAGAAGCCCAGAGGAGCCCAGAGGAGCCCAGAGGAGCCCAGAGGAGCCCAGAGGAGCCCAGAGGAGCCCAGAGGAGCCCAGAGGAGCCCAGAGGAGCCCAGAGGAGCCCAGAGGAGCCCAGAGGAGCCCTGAGGAGCCCAGAGGAGCCCAAATTAGCCCAGAGGAGCCCAGAGGAGCGCAGAGGAGCCCAGAGGAACCCAGAGGAGCCCAGAGGAGCCCAGATTCTGAAAGACGAATTAATGCAAGCTATATTTAAAGAATTCAGTCTTCTTGGATACTCGAAAGGAATTCAGTCTTCTTGGATACTCGGACATATTTGGATTCTCGACAGTATGCCCAGAAAAGCCCAGAGGAGCCCAATGGAGCCCAGAGGAGCCCTGAGGAGCCCAGAGGAGCCCAGAGGAGCCCAGAGGAGCGCAGAGGAGCCCAGAGGAGCCCAGATTCTGAAAGACGAATTAATGCAAGCTATATTTAAAGAATTCAGTCTTCTTGGATACTCGGAAGGAATTCAGTCTTCTTGGATACTCGGACATATTTGGATTCTCGACAGTATGCCCAGAGAAGCCCAGAGGAGCCCAGTTGAGCCCAGAGGAGCCCAGAGGAGCCCAGAGGAGCCCAGAGGAGCCCAGAGGAGCGCAGAGGAGCCCAGAGGAGCCCAGATTCTGAAAGGCGAATTAATGCAAGCTATATTTAAGGAATTCAGTCTTCTTGGATACTCGAAAGGAATTCAGTCTTCTTGGATACTCGGACATATTTGGATTCTCGACAGTATGCCCAGAGAAGCTCAGAGGAGCCCAGAGGAGCCCAGAGGAGCAAAGAGGAGCCCAGAGGAGCCCAGAGGAGCCCAGAGGAGCCCAGAGGAGCCCAGAGGAGCCCAGATTCTGAAAGGCGAATTAATGCAAGCTATATTTAAGGAATTCAGTCTTCTTGGATACTCGAAAGGAATTCAGTCTTCTTGGATACTCGGACATATTTGGATTCTCGACAGTATGCCCAGAGGAGCCCAGAGGAGCCCAGAGTAGCCCAGAGGAGCCCAGAGGAGCCCAGAGGAGCCCAGAGGAGCCCAGATTAGCCCAGAGGAGCCCAGAGGAGCCCAGAGGAGCCAGAGGAGCCCAGAGGAGCCCAGATTCTGAAAGGCGAATTAATGCAAGCTATATTTAAGGAATTCAGTCTTCTTGGATACTCGAAAGGAATTCAGTCTTCTTGGATACTCGGACATATTTGGATTCTCGACAGTATGCCCAGAGGAGCCCAGAGGAGCCCAGAGTAGCCCAGAGGAGCCCAGAGGAGCCCAGAAGAGCCCAGAGGAGCGCAGAGGAGCCCAGAGGAGCCCAGATTCTGAAAGGCGAATTAATGCAAGCTATATTTAAGGAATTCAGTCTTCTTGGATACTCGAAAGGAATTCAGTCTTCTTGGATACTCGGACATATTTGGATTCTCGACAGTATGCCCAGAAAAGCCCAGAGGAGCCCAATGGAGCCCAGAGGAGCCCAGAGGAGCCCAGAGGAGCCCAGAGGAGCCCAGAGGAGCGCAGAGGAGCCCAGAGGAGCCCAGATTCTGAAAGGCGAATTAATGCAAGCTATATTTAAGGAATTCAGTCTTCTTGGATACTCGAAAGGAATTCAGTCTTCTTGGATACTCGGACATATTTGGATTCTCGACAGTATGCCCAGAGAAGCCCAGAGGAGCCCAGTGGAGCCCAAAGGAGCCCAGAGGAGCCCAGAGGAGCCCAGAGGAGCCCAGAGGAGCGCAGAGGAGCCCAGAGGAGCCCAGATTCTGAAAGGCGAATTAATGCAAGCTATATTTAAGGAATTCAGTCTTCTTGGATACTCGAAAGGAATTCAGTCTTCTTATATACTCGGACATATTTGGATTCTCGGCAGTATGCCCAGAGAAGCCCAGAGGAGCCCAGAGGAGCCCAGAGGAGCCCAGAGGAGCCCAGAGGAGCCCAGAGGAGCCCAGAGGAGCCCAGAGGAGCCCAGAGGAGCCCAGAGGAGCCCAGAGGAGCCCTGAGGAGCCCAGAGGAGCCCAAATTAGCCCAGAGGAGCCCAGAGGAGCGCAGAGGAGCCCAGAGGAACCCAGAGGAGCCCAGAGGAGCCCAGATTCTGAAAGACGAATTAATGCAAGCTATATTTAAAGAATTCAGTCTTCTTGGATACTCGAAAGGAATTCAGTCTTCTTGGATACTCGGACATATTTGGATTCTCGACAGTATGCCCAGAAAAGCCCAGAGGAGCCCAATGGAGCCCAGAGGAGCCCAGAGGAGCCCAGAGGAGCCCAGAGGAGCCCAGAGGAGCGCAGAGGAGCCCAGAGGAGCCCAGATTCTGAAAGACGAATTAATGCAAGCTATATTTAAAGAATTCAGTCTTCTTGGATACTCGGAAGGAATTCAGTCTTCTTGGATACTCGGACATATTTGGATTCTCGACAGTATGCCCAGAGAAGCCCAGAGGAGCCCAGTTGAGCCCAGAGGAGCCCAGAGGAGCCCAGAGGAGCCCAGAGGAGCCCAGAGGAGCGCAGAGGAGCCCAGAGGAGCCCAGATTCTGAAAGGCGAATTAATGCAAGCTATATTTAAGGAATTCAGTCTTCTTGGATACTCGAAAGGAATTCAGTCTTCTTGGATACTCGGACATATTTGGATTCTCGACAGTATGCCCAGAGAAGCTCAGAGGAGCCCAGAGGAGCCCAGAGGAGCAAAGAGGAGCCCAGAGGAGCCCAGAGGAGCCCAGAGGAGCCCAGAGGAGCCCAGAGGAGCCCAGATTCTGAAAGCCGAATTAATGCAAGCTATATTTAAGGAATTCAGTCTTCTTGGATACTCGAAAGGAATTCAGTCTTCTTGGATACTCGGACATATTTGGATTCTCGACAGTATGCCCAGAGGAGCCCAGAGGAGCCCAGAGTAGCCCAGAGGAGCCCAGAGGAGCCCAGAGGAGCCCAGAGGAGCCCAGATTAGCCCAGAGGAGCCCAGAGGAGCCCAGAGGAGCCCAGAGGAGCCCAGAGGAGCCCAGATTCTGAAAGGCGAATTAATGCAAGCTATATTTAAGGAATTCAGTCTTCTTGGATACTCGAAAGGAATTCAGTCTTCTTGGATACTCGGACATATTTGGATTCTCGACAGTATGCCCAGAGGAGCCCAGAGGAGCCCAGAGTAGCCCAGAGGAGCCCAGAGGAGCCCAGAAGAGCCCAGAGGAGCGCAGAGGAGCCCAGAGGAGCCCAGATTCTGAAAGGCGAATTAATGCAAGCTATATTTAAGGAATTCAGTCTTCTTGGATACTCGAAAGGAATTCAGTCTTCTTGGATACTCGGACATATTTGGATTCTCGACAGTATGCCCAGAAAAGCCCAGAGGAGCCCAATGGAGCCCAGAGGAGCCCAGAGGAGCCCAGAGGAGCCCAGAGGAGCCCAGAGGAGCGCAGAGGAGCCCAGAGGAGCCCAGATTCTGAAAGGCGAATTAATGCAAGCTATATTTAAGGAATTCAGTCTTCTTGGATACTCGAAAGGAATTCAGTCTTCTTATATACTCGGACATATTTGGATTCTCGGCAGTATGCCCAGAGAAGCCCAGAGGAGCCCAGAGGAGCCCAGAGGAGCCCAGAGGAGCCCAGAGGAGCCCAGAGGAGCCCAGAGGAGCCCAGAGGAGCCCAGAGGAGCCCAGAGGAGCCCAGAGGAGCCCTGAGGAGCCCAGAGGAGCCCAAATTAGCCCAGAGGAGCCCAGAGGAGCGCAGAGGAGCCCAGAGGAACCCAGAGGAGCCCAGAGGAGCCCAGATTCTGAAAGACGAATTAATGCAAGCTATATTTAAAGAATTCAGTCTTCTTGGATACTCGAAAGGAATTCAGTCTTCTTGGATACTCGGACATATTTGGATTCTCGACAGTATGCCCAGAAAAGCCCAGAGGAGCCCAATGGAGCCCAGAGGAGCCCAGGGGAGCCCAGAGGAGCCCAGAGGAGCCCAGAGGAGCGCAGAGGAGCCCAGAGGAGCCCAGATTCTGAAAGACGAATTAATGCAAGCTATATTTAAAGAATTCAGTCTTCTTGGATACTCGGAAGGAATTCAGTCTTCTTGGATACTCGGACATATTTGGATTCTCGACAGTATGCCCAGAGAAGCCCAGAGGAGCCCAGTTGAGCCCAGAGGAGCCCAGAGGAGCCCAGAGGAGCCCAGAGGAGCCCAGAGGAGCGCAGAGGAGCCCAGAGGAGCCCAGATTCTGAAAGGCGAATTAATGCAAGCTATATTTAAGGAATTCAGTCTTCTTGGATACTCGAAAGGAATTCAGTCTTCTTGGATACTCGGACATATTTGGATTCTCGACAGTATGCCCAGAGAAGCTCAGAGGAGCCCAGAGGAGCCCAGAGGAGCAAAGAGGAGCCCAGAGGAGCCCAGAGGAGCCCAGAGGAGCCCAGAGGAGCCCAGAGGAGCCCAGATTCTGAAAGGCGAATTAATGCAAGCTATATTTAAGGAATTCAGTCTTCTTGGATACTCGAAAGGAATTCAGTCTTCTTGGATACTCGGACATATTTGGATTCTCGACAGTATGCCCAGAGGAGCCCAGAGGAGCCCAGAGTAGCCCAGAGGAGCCCAGAGGAGCCCAGAGGAGCCCAGAGGAGCCCAGATTAGCCCAGAGGAGCCCAGAGGAGCCCAGAGGAGCCCAGAGGAGCCCAAAGGAGCCCAGATTCTGAAAGGCGAATTAATGCAAGCTATATTTAAGGAATTCAGTCTTCTTGGATACTCGAAAGGAATTCAGTCTTCTTGGATACTCGGACATATTTGGATTCTCGACAGTATGCCCAGAGAAGCCCAGAGGAGCCCAGAGGAGCCCAGAGGAGCCCAGAGGAGCCCAGAGGAGCCCAGAGGAGCCCAGAGGAGCCCAGATTCTGAAAGGCGAATTAATGCAAGCTATATTTAAGGAATTCAGTCTTCTTGGATACTCGAAAGGAATTCAGTCTTCTTGGATACTCGGACATATTTGGATTCTCGACAGTATGCCCAGAGGAGCCCAGAGGAGCCCAGAGTAGCCCAGAGGAGCCCAGAGGAGCCCAGAAGAGCCCAGAGGAGCCCAGAGGAGCCCAGAGGAGCCCAGAGGAGCCCAGAGGAGCCCAGAGGAGCCCAGAGGAGCCCAGATTCTGAAAGGCGAATTAATGCAAGCTATATTTAAGGAATTCAGTCTTCTTGGATACTCGAAAGGAATTCAGTCTTCTTGGATACTCGGACATATTTGGATTCTCGACAGTATGCCCAGAGAAGCCCAGAGGAGCCCAGTGGAGCCCAGAGGAGCCCAGAGGAGCCCAGAGGAGCCCAGAGGAGCCAAGAGGAGCGCAGAGGAGCCCAGAGGAGCCCAGATTCTGAAAGGCGAATTAATGCAAGCTATATTTAAGGAATTCAGTCTTCTTGGATACTCGAAAGGAATTCAGTCTTCTTATATACTCGGACATATTTGGATTCTCGGCAGTATGCCCAGAGAAGCCCAGAGGAGCCCAGAGGAGCCCAGAGGAGCTCAGAGGAGCCCAGAGGAGCCCAGAGGAGCCCAGAGAAGCCCAGAGAAGCCCAGAGGAGCCCAGTGGAGCCCAGAGGAGCCCAGAGGAGCCCAGAGGAGCGCAGAGGAGCCCAAATTAGCCCAGAGGAGCCCAGAGGAGCGCAGAGGAGCCCAGAGGAACCCAGAGGAGCCCAGAGGAGCCCAGATTCTGAAAGACGAATTAATGCAAGCTATATTTAAAGAATTCAGTCTTCTTGGATACTCGAAAGGAATTCAGTCTTCTTGGATACTCGGACATATTTGGATTCTCGACAGTATGCCCAGAAAAGCCCAGAGGAGCCCAATGGAGCCCAGAGGAGCCCTGAGGAGCCCAGAGGAGCCCAGAGGAGCCCAGAGGAGCGCAGAGGAGCCCAGAGGAGCCCAGATTCTGAAAGACGAATTAATGCAAGCTATATTTAAAGAATTCAGTCTTCTTGGATACTCGGAAGGAATTCAGTCTTCTTGGATACTCGGACATATTTGGATTCTCGACAGTATGCCCAGAGAAGCCCAGAGGAGCCCAGTTGAGCCCAGAGGAGCCCAGAGGAGCCCAGAGGAGCCCAGAGGAGCCCAGAGGAGCGCAGAGGAGCCCAGAGGAGCCCAGATTCTGAAAGGCGAATTAATGCAAGCTATATTTAAGGAATTCAGTCTTCTTGGATACTCGAAAGGAATTCAGTCTTCTTGGATACTCGGACATATTTGGATTCTCGACAGTATGCCCAGAGAAGCTCAGAGGAGCCCAGAGGAGCCCAGAGGAGCCCAGAGGAGCCCAGAGTAGCCCAGAGGAGCCCAGAGGAGCCCAGAGGAGCCCAGAGGAGCCCAGATTAGCCCAGAGGAGCCCAGAGGAGCCCAGAGGAGCCCAGAGGAGCCCAAAGGAGCCCAGATTCTGAAAGGCGAATTAATGCAAGCTATATTTAAGGAATTCAGTCTTCTTGGATACTCGAAAGGAATTCAGTCTTCTTGGATACTCGGACATATTTGGATTCTCGACAGTATGCCCAGAGAAGCCCAGAGGAGCCCAGAGGAGCCCAGAGGAGCCCAGAGGAGCCCAGAGGAGCCCAGAGGAGCCCAGAGGAGCCCAGATTCTGAAAGGCGAATTAATGCAAGCTATATTTAAGGAATTCAGTCTTCTTGGATACTCGAAAGGAATTCAGTCTTCTTGGATACTCGGACATATTTGGATTCTCGACAGTATGCCCAGAGGAGCCCAGAGGAGCCCAGAGTAGCCCAGAGGAGCCCAGAGGAGCCCAGAAGAGCCCAGAGGAGCCCAGAGGAGCCCAGAGGAGCCCAGAGGAGCCCAGAGGAGCCCAGAGGAGCCCAGAGGAGCCCAGATTCTGAAAGGCGAATTAATGCAAGCTATATTTAAGGAATTCAGTCTTCTTGGATACTCGAAAGGAATTCAGTCTTCTTGGATACTCGGACATATTTGGATTCTCGACAGTATGCCCAGAGAAGCCCAGAGGAGCCCAGTGGAGCCCAAAGGAGCCCAGAGGAGCCCAGAGGAGCCCAGAGGAGCCCAGAGGAGCGCAGAGGAGCCCAGAGGAGCCCAGATTCTGAAAGGCGAATTAATGCAAGCTATATTTAAGGAATTCAGTCTTCTTGGATACTCGAAAGGAATTCAGTCTTCTTATATACTCGGACATATTTGGATTCTCGGCAGTATGCCCAGAGAAGCCCAGAGGAGCCCAGAGGAGCCCAGAGGAGCCCAGAGGAGCCCAGAGGAGCCCAGAGGAGCCCAGAGGAGCCCAGAGGAGCCCAGAGGAGCCCAGAGGAGCCCAGAGGAGCCCAGAGGAGCCCTGAGGAGCCCAGAGGAGCCCAAATTAGCCCAGAGGAGCCCAGAGGAGCGCAGAGGAGCCCAGAGGAACCCAGAGGAGCCCAGAGGAGCCCAGATTCTGAAAGACGAATTAATGCAAGCTATATTTAAAGAATTCAGTCTTCTTGGATACTCGAAAGGAATTCAGTCTTCTTGGATACTCGGACATATTTGGATTCTCGACAGTATGCCCAGAAAAGCCCAGAGGAGCCCAATGGAGCCCAGAGGAGCCCAGAGGAGCCCAGAGGAGCCCAGAGGAGCCCAGAGGAGCGCAGAGGAGCCCAGAGGAGCCCAGATTCTGAAAGGCGAATTAATGCAAGCTATATTTAAAGAATTCAGTCTTCTTGGATACTCGAAAGGAATTCAGTCTTCTTGGATACTCGGACATATTTGGATTCTCGACAGTATGCCCAGAGAAGCCCAGAGGAGCCCAGTTGAGCCCAGAGGAGCCCAGAGGAGCCCAGAGGAGCCCAGAGGAGCCCAGAGGAGCGCAGAGGAGCCCAGAGGAGCCCAGATTCTGAAAGGCGAATTAATGCAAGCTATATTTAAGGAATTCAGTCTTCTTGGATACTCGAAAGGAATTCAGTCTTCTTGGATACTCGGACATATTTGGATTCTCGACAGTATGCCCAGAGAAGCCCAGAGGAGCCCAGAGGAGCCCAGAGGAGCCCAGAGGAGCCCAGAGGAGCCCAGAGGAGCCCAGAGGAGCCCAGAGGAGCCCAGAGGAGCCCAGATTCTGAAAGGCGAATTAATGCAAGCTATATTTAAGGAATTCAGTCTTCTTGGATACTCGAAAGGAATTCAGTCTTCTTGGATACTCGGACATATTTGGATTCTCGACAGTATGCCCAGAGGAGCCCAGAGGAGCCCAGAGTAGCCCAGAGGAGCCCAGAGGAGCCCAGAGGAGCCCAGAGGAGCCCAGATTAGCCCAGAGGAGCCCAGAGGAGCCCAGAGGAGCCCAGAGGAGCCCAGAGGAGCCCAGATTCTGAAAGGCGAATTAATGCAAGCTATATTTAAGGAATTCAGTCTTCTTGGATACTCGAAA
Organism: Allodiplogaster sudhausi; assembly: GCA_945643635.1. Classification (NCBI taxonomy): domain Eukaryota; kingdom Metazoa; phylum Nematoda; class Chromadorea; order Rhabditida; family Diplogasteridae; genus Allodiplogaster; species Allodiplogaster sudhausi. The sequence continues at coordinate 66,435 of CALZFC010000183.1, read as the reverse complement.
GGAATTCAGTCTTCTTGGATACTCGGACATATTTGGATTCTCGACAGTATGCCCAGAGGAGCCCAGAGGAGCCCAGAGGAGCCCAGAGGAGCCCAGAGGAGCCCAGAGGAGCCCAGAGGAGCGCAGAGGAGCCCAGAGGAGCCCAGATTCTGAAAGGCGAATTAATGCAAGCTATATTTAAGGAATTCAGTCTTCTTGGATACTCGAAAGGAATTCAGTCTTCTTGGATACTCGGACATATTTGGATTCTCGACAGTATGCCCAGAAAAGCCCAGAGGAGCCCAATGGAGCCCAGAGGAGCCCAGAGGAGCCCAGAGGAGCCCAGAGGAGCCCAGAGGAGCGCAGAGGAGCCCAGAGGAGCCCAGATTCTGAAAGGCGAATTAATGCAAGCTATATTTAAGGAATTCAGTCTTCTTGGATACTCGAAAGGAATTCAGTCTTCTTGGATACTCGGACATATTTGGATTCTCGACAGTATGCCCAGAGAAGCCCAGAGGAGCCCAGTGGAGCCCAGAGGAGCCCAGAGGAGCCCAGAGGAGCCCAGAGGAGCCCAGAGGAGCGCAGAGGAGCCCAGAGGAGCCCAGATTCTGAAAGGCGAATTAATGCAAGCTATATTTAAGGAATTCAGTCTTCTTGGATACTCGAAAGGAATTCAGTCTTCTTATATACTCGGACATATTTGGATTCTCGACAGTATGCCCAGAGAAGCCCAGAGGAGCCCAGAGGAGCCCAGAGGAGCCCAGAGGAGCCCAGAGGAGCCCAGAGGAGCCCAGAGGAGCCCAGAGGAGCCCAGAGGAGCCCAGAGGAGCCCAGAGGAGCCCTGAGGAGCCCAGAGGAGCCCAAATTAGCCCAGAGGAGCCCAGAGGAGCGCAGAGGAGCCCAGAGGAACCCAGAGGAGCCCAGAGGAGCCCAGATTCTGAAAGACGAATTAATGCAAGCTATATTTAAAGAATTCAGTCTTCTTGGATACTCGAAAGGAATTCAGTCTTCTTGGATACTCGGACATATTTGGATTCTCGACAGTATGCCCAGAAAAGCCCAGAGGAGCCCAATGGAGCCCAGAGGAGCCCAGAGGAGCCCAGAGGAGCCCAGAGGAGCCCAGAGGAGCGCAGAGGAGCCCAGAGGAGCCCAGATTCTGAAAGACGAATTAATGCAAGCTATATTTAAAGAATTCAGTCTTCTTGGATACTCGAAAGGAATTCAGTCTTCTTGGATACTCGGACATATTTGGATTCTCGACAGTATGCCCAGAGAAGCCCAGAGGAGCCCAGAGGAGCCCAGAGGAGCCCAGAGGAGCCCAGAGGAGCCCAGAGGAGCCCAGAGGAGCGCAGAGGAGCCCAGAGGAGCCCAGATTCTGAAAGGCGAATTAATGCAAGCTATATTTAAGGAATTCAGTCTTCTTGGATACTCGAAAGGAATTCAGTCTTCTTGGATACTCGGACATATTTGGATTCTCGACAGTATGCCCAGAGAAGCCCAGAGGAGCCCAGAGGAGCCCAGAGGAGCCCAGAGGAGCCCAGAGGAGCCCAGAGGAGCCCAGAGGAGCCCAGAGGAGCCCAGAGGAGCCCAGATTCTGAAAGGCGAATTAATGCAAGCTATATTTAAGGAATTCAGTCTTCTTGGATACTCGAAAGGAATTCAGTCTTCTTGGATACTCGGACATATTTGGATTCTCGACAGTATGCCCAGAGGAGCCCAGAGGAGCCCAGAGTAGCCCAGAGGAGCCCAGAGGAGCCCAGAGGAGCCCAGAGGAGCCCAGAGGAGCCCAGAGGAGCCCAGAGGAGCCCAGAGGAGCCCAGAGGAGCCCAGAGGAGCCCAGATTCTGAAAGGCGAATTAATGCAAGCTATATTTAAGGAATTCAGTCTTCTTGGATACTCGAAAGGAATTCAGTCTTCTTGGATACTCGGACATATTTGGATTCTCGACAGTATGCCCAGAGAAGCCCAGAGGAGCCCAATGGAGCCCAGAGGAGCCCAGAGGAGCCCAGAGGAGCCCAGAGGAGCCCAGAGGAGCGCAGAGGAGCCCAGAGGAGCCCAGATTCTGAAAGGCGAATTAATGCAAGCTATATTTAAGGAATTCAGTCTTCTTGGATACTCGAAAGGAATTCAGTCTTCTTGGATACTCGGACATATTTGGATTCTCGACAGTATGCCCAGAGAAGCCCAGAGGAGCCCAGAGGAGCCCAGAGGAGCCCAGAGGAGCCCAGAGGAGCCCAGAGGAGCCCAGAGGAGCCCAGAGGAGCCCAGAGGAGCCCAGAGGAGCCCAGAGGAGCCCTGAGGAGCCCAGAGGAGCCCAAATTAGCCCAGAGGAGCCCAGAGGAGCGCAGAGGAGCCCAGAGGAACCCAGAGGAGCCCAGAGGAGCCCAGATTCTGAAAGACGAATTAATGCAAGCTATATTTAAAGAATTCAGTCTTCTTGGATACTCGAAAGGAATTCAGTCTTCTTGGATACTCGGACATATTTGGATTCTCGACAGTATGCCCAGAAAAGCCCAGAGGAGCCCAATGGAGCCCAGAGGAGCCCAGAGGAGCCCAGAGGAGCCCAGAGGAGCCCAGAGGAGCGCAGAGGAGCCCAGAGGAGCCCAGATTCTGAAAGGCGAATTAATGCAAGCTATATTTAAGGAATTCAGTCTTCTTGGATACTCGAAAGGAATTCAGTCTTCTTGGATACTCGGACATATTTGGATTCTCGACAGTATGCCCAGAGAAGCCCAGAGGAGCCCAGAGGAGCCCAGAGGAGCCCAGAGGAGCCCAGAGGAGCCCAGAGGAGCCCAGAGGAGCGCAGAGGAGCCCAGAGGAGCCCAGATTCTGAAAGGCGAATTAATGCAAGCTATATTTAAGGAATTCAGTCTTCTTGGATACTCGAAAGGAATTCAGTCTTCTTGGATACTCGGACATATTTGGATTCTCGACAGTATGCCCAGAGAAGCCCAGAGGAGCCCAGAGGAGCCCAGAGGAGCCCAGAGGAGCCCAGAGGAGCCCAGAGGAGCCCAGAGGAGCCCAGAGGAGCCCAGAGGAGCCCAGATTCTGAAAGGCGAATTAATGCAAGCTATATTTAAGGAATTCAGTCTTCTTGGATACTCGAAAGGAATTCAGTCTTCTTGGATACTCGGACATATTTGGATTCTCGACAGTATGCCCAGAGGAGCCCAGAGGAGCCCAGAGTAGCCCAGAGGAGCCCAGAGGAGCCCAGAGGAGCCCAGAGGAGCCCAGAGGAGCCCAGAGGAGCCCAGAGGAGCCCAGAGGAGCCCAGAGGAGCCCAGAGGAGCCCAGATTCTGAAAGGCGAATTAATGCAAGCTATATTTAAGGAATTCAGTCTTCTTGGATACTCGAAAGGAATTCAGTCTTCTTGGATACTCGGACATATTTGGATTCTCGACAGTATGCCCAGAGAAGCCCAGAGGAGCCCAGAGGAGCCCAGAGGAGCCCAGAGGAGCCCAGAGGAGCCCAGAGGAGCCCAGAGGAGCCCAGATTCTGAAAGGCGAATTAATGCAAGCTATATTTAAGGAATTCAGTCTTCTTGGATACTCGAAAGGAATTCAGTCTTCTTGGATACTCGGACATATTTGGATTCTCGACAGTATGCCCAGAGGAGCCCAGAGGAGCCCAGAGTAGCCCAGAGGAGCCCAGAGGAGCCCAGAAGAGCCCAGAGGAGCCCAGAGGAGCCCAGAGGAGCCCAGAGGAGCCCAGAGGAGCCCAGAGGAGCCCAGAGGAGCCCAGATTCTGAAAGGCGAATTAATGCAAGCTATATTTAAGGAATTCAGTCTTCTTGGATACTCGAAAGGAATTCAGTCTTCTTGGATACTCGGACATATTTGGATTCTCGACAGTATGCCCAGAGAAGCCCAGAGGAGCCCAGTGGAGCCCAGAGGAGCCCAGAGGAGCCCAGAGGAGCCCAGAGGAGCCAAGAGGAGCGCAGAGGAGCCCAGAGGAGCCCAGATTCTGAAAGGCGAATTAATGCAAGCTATATTTAAGGAATTCAGTCTTCTTGGATACTCGAAAGGAATTCAGTCTTCTTGGATACTCGGACATATTTGGATTCTCGACAGTATGCCCAGAGAAGCCCAGAGGAGCCCAGAGGAGCCCAGAGGAGCCAGAGGAGCCCAGAGGAGCCCAGAGGAGCCCAGAGAAGCCCAGAGAAGCCCAGAGGAGCCCAGTGGAGCCCAGAGGAGCCCAGAGGAGCCCAGAGGAGCGCAGAGGAGCCCAGAGGAACCCAGAGGAGCCCAGAGGAGCCCAGATTCTGAAAGACGAATTAATGCAAGCTATATTTAAAGAATTCAGTCTTCTTGGATACTCGAAAGGAATTCAGTCTTCTTGGATACTCGGACATATTTGGATTCTCGACAGTATGCCCAGAGAAGCCCAGAGGAGCCCAGAGGAGCCCAGAGGAGCCCAGAGGAGCCCAGAGGAGCCCAGAGGAGCCCAGAGGAGCCCAGAGGAGCCCAGATTCTGAAAGGCGAATTAATGCAAGCTATATTTAAGGAATTCAGTCTTCTTGGATACTCGAAAGGAATTCAGTCTTCTTGGATACTCGGACATATTTGGATTCTCGACAGTATGCCCAGAGGAGCCCAGAGGAGCCCAGAGTAGCCCAGAGGAGCCCAGAGGAGCCCAGAAGAGCCCAGAGGAGCCCAGAGGAGCCCAGAGGAGCCCAGAGGAGCCCAGAGGAGCCCAGAGGAGCCCAGAGGAGCCCAGATTCTGAAAGGCGAATTAATGCAAGCTATATTTAAGGAATTCAGTCTTCTTGGATACTCGAAAGGAATTCAGTCTTCTTGGATACTCGGACATATTTGGATTCTCGACAGTATGCCCAGAGAAGCCCAGAGGAGCCCAGTGGAGCCCAGAGGAGCCCAGAGGAGCCCAGAGGAGCCCAGAGGAGCCAAGAGGAACCCAGAGGAGCCCAGAGGAGCCCAGATTCTGAAAGGCGAATTAATGCAAGCTATATTTAAGGAATTCAGTCTTCTTGGATACTCGAAAGGAATTCAGTCTTCTTGGATACTCGGACATATTTGGAGCCCAGAGGAGCCCAGAGGAGCCCAGAGGAGCCCAGAGGAACCCAGAGGAGCCCAGAGGAGCCCAGATTCTGAAAGACGAATTAATGCAAGCTATATTTAAAGAATTCAGTCTTCTTGGATACTCGAAAGGAATTCAGTCTTCTTGGATACTCGGACATATTTGGATTCTCGACAGTATGCCCAGAGAAGCCCAGAGGAGCCCAATGGAGCCCAGAGGAGCCCAGAGGAGCCCAGAGGAGCCCAGAGGAGCCCAGAGGAGCGCAGAGGAGCCCAGAGGAGCCCAGATTCTGAAAGGCGAATTAATGCAAGCTATATTTAAGGAATTCAGTCTTCTTGGATACTCGAAAGGAATTCAGTCTTCTTGGATACTCGGACATATTTGGATTCTCGACAGTATGCCCAGAGAAGCCCAGAGGAGCCCAGAGGAGCCCAGAGGAGCCCAGAGGAGCCCAGAGGAGCCCAGAGGAGCCCAGAGGAGCCCAGAGGAGCCCAGAGGAGCCCAGAGGAGCCCAGAGGAGCCCAGAGGAGCCAAGAGGAGCCCAGAGGAGCCCAGAGGAGCCCAGAGGAGCCCAGAGGAGCCCAGAGGAGCCCAGAGGAGCCCAGAGGAGCCCAGAGGAGCCCAGAGGAGCCCAAATTAGCCCAGAGGAGCCCAGAGGAGCGCAGAGGAGCCCAGAGGAACCCAGAGGAGCCCAGAGGAGCCCAGATTCTGAAAGACGAATTAATGCAAGCTATATTTAAAGAATTCAGTCTTCTTGGATACTCGAAAGGAATTCAGTCTTCTTGGATACTCGGACATATTTGGATTCTCGACAGTATGCCCAGAGAAGCCCAGAGGAGCCCAGAGGAGCCCAGAGGAGCCCAGATTCTGAAAGGCGAATTAATGCAAGCTATATTTAAGGAATTCAGTCTTCTTGGATACTCGAAAGGAATTCAGTCTTCTTGGATACTCGGACATATTTGGATTCTCGACAGTATGCCCAGAGAAGCCCAGAGGAGCCCAGTGGAGCCCAGAGGAGCCCAGAGGAGCCCAGAGGAGCCCAGAGGAGCCAAGAGGAGCGCAGAGGAGCCCAGAGGAGCCCAGATTCTGAAAGGCGAATTAATGCAAGCTATATTTAAGGAATTCAGTCTTCTTGGATACTCGAAAGGAATTCAGTCTTCTTATATACTCGGACATATTTGGATTCTCGACAGTATGCCCAGAGAAGCCCAGAGGAGCCCAGAGGAGCCCAGAGGAGCTCAGAGGAGCCCAGAGGAGCCCAGAGGAGCCCAGAGGAGCCCAGAGGAGCCCAGAGGAGCCCAGAGGAGCCCAGAGGAGCCCAGAGGAGCCCAGAGGAGCGCAGAGGAGCCCAGAGGAACCCAGAGGAGCCCAGAGGAGCCCAGATTCTGAAAGACGAATTAATGCAAGCTATATTTAAAGAATTCAGTCTTCTTGGATACTCGAAAGGAATTCAGTCTTCTTGGATACTCGGACATATTTGGATTCTCGACAGTATGCCCAGAGAAGCCCAGAGGAGCCCAGAGGAGCCCAGAGGAGCCCAGAGGAGCCCAGAGGAGCCCAGAGGAGCCCAGAGGAGCCCAGAGGAGCCCAGATTCTGAAAGGCGAATTAATGCAAGCTATATTTAAGGAATTCAGTCTTCTTGGATACTCGAAAGGAATTCAGTCTTCTTGGATACTCGGACATATTTGGATTCTCGACAGTATGCCCAGAGAAGCCCAGAGGAGCCCAGAGGAGCCCAGAGGAGCCCAGAGGAGCCCAGAGGAGCCCAGAGGAGCCAAGAGGAACCCAGAGGAGCCCAGAGGAGCCCAGATTCTGAAAGACGAATTAATGCAAGCTATATTTAAAGAATTCAGTCTTCTTGGATACTCGAAAGGAATTCAGTCTTCTTGGATACTCGGACATATTTGGAGCCCAGAGGAGCCCAGAGGAGCCCAGAGGAGCCCAGAGGAACCCAGAGGAGCCCAGAGGAGCCCAGATTCTGAAAGACGAATTAATGCAAGCTATATTTAAAGAATTCAGTCTTCTTGGATACTCGAAAGGAATTCAGTCTTCTTGGATACTCGGACATATTTGGATTCTCGACAGTATGCCCAGAAAAGCCCAGAGGAGCCCAATGGAGCCCAGAGGAGCCCAGAGGAGCCCAGAGGAGCCCAGAGGAGCCCAGAGGAGCGCAGAGGAGCCCAGAGGAGCCCAGATTCTGAAAGGCGAATTAATGCAAGCTATATTTAAGGAATTCAGTCTTCTTGGATACTCGAAAGGAATTCAGTCTTCTTGGATACTCGGACATATTTGGATTCTCGACAGTATGCCCAGAGAAGCCCAGAGGAGCCCAGAGGAGCCCAGAGGAGCCCAGAGGAGCCCAGAGGAGCCCAGAGGAGCCCAGAGGAGCCCAGAGGAGCCCAGAGGAGCCCAGAGGAGCCCAGAGGAGCCCAGAGGAGCCAAGAGGAGCCCAGAGGAGCCCAGAGGAGCCCAGAGGAGCCCAGAGGAGCCCAGAGGAGCCCAGAGGAGCCCAGAGGAGCCCAGAGGAGCCCAGAGGAGCCCAAGGAGCCCAGAGGAGCCCAGAGGAGCGCAGAGGAGCCCAGAGGAACCCAGAGGAGCCCAGAGGAGCCCAGATTCTGAAAGACGAATTAATGCAAGCTATATTTAAAGAATTCAGTCTTCTTGGATACTCGAAAGGAATTCAGTCTTCTTGGATACTCGGACATATTTGGATTCTCGACAGTATGCCCAGAGAAGCCCAGAGGAGCCCAGAGGAGCCCAGAGGAGCCCAGATTCTGAAAGGCGAATTAATGCAAGCTATATTTAAGGAATTCAGTCTTCTTGGATACTCGAAAGGAATTCAGTCTTCTTGGATACTCGGACATATTTGGATTCTCGACAGTATGCCCAGAGAAGCCCAGAGGAGCCCAGTGGAGCCCAGAGGAGCCCAGAGGAGCCCAGAGGAGCCCAGAGGAGCCCAGAGGAGCGCAGAGGAGCCCAGAGGAGCCCAGATTCTGAAAGGCGAATTAATGCAAGCTATATTTAAGGAATTCAGTCTTCTTGGATACTCGAAAGGAATTCAGTCTTCTTGGATACTCGGACATATTTGGATTCTCGACAGTATGCCCAGAGAAGCCCAGAGGAGCCCAGAGGAGCCCAGAGGAGCCCAGAGGAGCCCAGAGGAGCCCAGAGGAGCCCAGAGAAGCCCAGAGAAGCCCAGAGGAGCCCAGTGGAGCCCAGAGGAGCCCAGAGGAGCCCAGAGGAGCGCAGAGGAGCCCAGAGGAACCCAGAGGAGCCCAGAGGAGCCCAGATTCTGAAAGACGAATTAATGCAAGCTATATTTAAAGAATTCAGTCTTCTTGGATACTCGAAAGGAATTCAGTCTTCTTGGATACTCGGACATATTTGGATTCTCGACAGTATGCCCAGAGAAGCCCAGAGGAGCCCAGAGGAGCCCAGAGGAGCCCAGAGGAGCCCAGAGGAGCCCAGAGGAGCCCAGAGGAGCCCAGAGGAGCCCAGATTCTGAAAGGCGAATTAATGCAAGCTATATTTAAGGAATTCAGTCTTCTTGGATACTCGAAAGGAATTCAGTCTTCTTGGATACTCGGACATATTTGGATTCTCGACAGTATGCCCAGAGGAGCCCAGAGGAGCCCAGAGTAGCCCAGAGGAGCCCAGAGGAGCCCAGAAGAGCCCAGAGGAGCCCAGAGGAGCCCAGAGGAGCCCAGAGGAGCCCAGAGGAGCCCAGAGGAGCCCAGAGGAGCCCAGATTCTGAAAGGCGAATTAATGCAAGCTATATTTAAGGAATTCAGTCTTCTTGGATACTCGAAAGGAATTCAGTCTTCTTGGATACTCGGACATATTTGGATTCTCGACAGTATGCCCAGAGAAGCCCAGAGGAGCCCAGTGGAGCCCAGAGGAGCCCAGAGGAGCCCAGAGGAGCCCAGAGGAGCCAAGAGGAACCCAGAGGAGCCCAGAGGAGCCCAGATTCTGAAAGACGAATTAATGCAAGCTATATTTAAAGAATTCAGTCTTCTTGGATACTCGAAAGGAATTCAGTCTTCTTGGATACTCGGACATATTTGGAGCCCAGAGGAGCCCAGAGGAGCCCAGAGGAGCCCAGAGGAACCCAGAGGAGCCCAGAGGAGCCCAGATTCTGAAAGACGAATTAATGCAAGCTATATTTAAAGAATTCAGTCTTCTTGGATACTCGAAAGGAATTCAGTCTTCTTGGATACTCGGACATATTTGGATTCTCGACAGTATGCCCAGAAAAGCCCAGAGGAGCCCAATGGAGCCCAGAGGAGCCCAGAGGAGCCCAGAGGAGCCCAGAGGAGCCCAGAGGAGCGCAGAGGAGCCCAGAGGAGCCCAGATTCTGAAAGGCGAATTAATGCAAGCTATATTTAAGGAATTCAGTCTTCTTGGATACTCGAAAGGAATTCAGTCTTCTTGGATACTCGGACATATTTGGATTCTCGACAGTATGCCCAGAGGAGCCCAGAGGAGCCCAGAGTAGCCCAGAGGAGCCCAGAGGAGCCCAGAAGAGCCCAGAGGAGCCCAGAGGAGCCCAGAGGAGCCCAGTGGAGCCCAGAGGAGCCCAGAGGAGCCCAGAGGAGCCCAGATTCTGAAAGGCGAATTAATGCAAGCTATATTTAAGGAATTCAGTCTTCTTGGATACTCGAAAGGAATTCAGTCTTCTTGGATACTCGGACATATTTGGATTCTCGACAGTATGCCCAGAGAAGCCCAGAGGAGCCCAGTGGAGCCCAGAGGAGCCCAGAGGAGCCCAGAGGAGCCCAGAGGAGCCAAGAGGAGCCCAGAGGAGCCCAGAGGAGCCCAGAGGAGCCCAGAGGAGCCCAGAGGAGCCAAGAGGAGCCCAGAGGAGCCCAGAGGAGCCCAGAGGAGCCCAGAGGAGCCCAGAGGAGCCCAGAGGAGCCCTGAGGAGCCCAGAGGAGCCCAAATTAGCCCAGAGGAGCCCAGAGGAGCGCAGAGGAGCCCAGAGGAACCCAGAGGAGCCCAGAGGAGCCCAGATTCTGAAAGACGAATTAATGCAAGCTATATTTAAAGAATTCAGTCTTCTTGGATACTCGAAAGGAATTCAGTCTTCTTGGATACTCGGACATATTTGGATTCTCGACAGTATGCCCAGAGAAGCCCAGAGGAGCCCAGAGGAGCCCAGAGGAGCCCAGAGGAGCCCAGAGGAGCCCAGAGGAGCCCAGAGGAGCCCAGAGGAGCCCAGATTCTGAAAGGCGAATTAATGCAAGCTATATTTAAGGAATTCAGTCTTCTTGGATACTCGAAAGGAATTCAGTCTTCTTGGATACTCGGACATATTTGGATTCTCGACAGTATGCCCAGAGGAGCCCAGAGGAGCCCAGAGTAGCCCAGAGGAGCCCAGAGGAGCCCAGAAGAGCCCAGAGGAGCCCAGAGGAGCCCAGAGGAGCCCAGATTCTGAAAGGCGAATTAATGCAAGCTATATTTAAGGAATTCAGTCTTCTTGGATACTCGAAAGGAATTCAGTCTTCTTGGATACTCGGACATATTTGGATTCTCGACAGTATGCCCAGAGAAGCCCAGAGAGCCCAGAGGAGCCCAGAGGAGCCCAGAGGAGCCCAGAGGAGCCCAGAGGAGCCCAGAGGAGCCCAGAGGAGCCCAGAGGAGCCCAGATTCTGAAAGGCGAATTAATGCAAGCTATATTTAAGGAATTCAGTCTTCTTGGATACTCGAAAGGAATTCAGTCTTCTTGGATACTCGGACATATTTGGATTCTCGACAGTATGCCCAGAGAAGCCCAGAGGAGCCCAGAGGAGCCCAGAGGAGCCCAGAGGAGCCCAGAGGAGCCCAGAGGAGCCCAGAGGAGCCCAGAGGAGCCCAGATTCTGAAAGGCGAATTAATGCAAGCTATATTTAAGGAATTCAGTCTTCTTGGATACTCGAAAGGAATTCAGTCTTCTTGGATACTCGGACATATTTGGATTCTCGACAGTATGCCCAGAGGAGCCCAGAGGAGCCCAGAGTAGCCCAGAGGAGCCCAGAGGAGCCCAGAAGAGCCCAGAGGAGCCCAGAGGAGCCCAGAGGAGCCCAGAGGAGCCCAGAGGAGCCCAGAGGAGCCCAGAGGAGCCCAGATTCTGAAAGGCGAATTAATGCAAGCTATATTTAAGGAATTCAGTCTTCTTGGATACTCGAAAGGAATTCAGTCTTCTTGGATACTCGGACATATTTGGATTCTCGACAGTATGCCCAGAGAAGCCCAGAGGAGCCCAGTGGAGCCCAGAGGAGCCCAGAGGAGCCCAGAGGAGCCCAGAGGAGCCCAGAGGAACCCAGAGGAGCCCAGAGGAGCCCAGATTCTGAAAGGCGAATTAATGCAAGCTATATTTAAAGAATTCAGTCTTCTTGGATACTCGAAAGGAATTCAGTCTTCTTGGATACTCGGACATATTTGGATTCTCGACAGTATGCCCAGAGAAGCCCAGAGGAGCCCAGAGGAGCCCAGAGGAGCCCAGAGGAGCCCAGAGGAGCCCAGAGGAGCCCAGAGGAGCCCAGAGGAGCCCAGATTCTGAAAGGCGAATTAATGCAAGCTATATTTAAGGAATTCAGTCTTCTTGGATACTCGAAAGGAATTCAGTCTTCTTGGATACTCGGACATATTTGGATTCTCGACAGTATGCCCAGAGGAGCCCAGAGGAGCCCAGAGTAGCCCAGAGGAGCCCAGAGGAGCCCAGAAGAGCCCAGAGGAGCCCAGAGGAGCCCAGAGGAGCCCAGAGGAGCCCAGAGGAGCCCAGAGGAGCCCAGAGGAGCCCAGATTCTGAAAGGCGAATTAATGCAAGCTATATTTAAGGAATTCAGTCTTCTTGGATACTCGAAAGGAATTCAGTCTTCTTGGATACTCGGACATATTTGGATTCTCGACAGTATGCCCAGAGAAGCCCAGAGGAGCCCAGTGGAGCCCAGAGGAGCCCAGAGGAGCCCAGAGGAGCCCAGAGGAGCCAAGAGGAACCCAGAGGAGCCCAGAGGAGCCCAGATTCTGAAAGACGAATTAATGCAAGCTATATTTAAAGAATTCAGTCTTCTTGGATACTCGAAAGGAATTCAGTCTTCTTGGATACTCGGACATATTTGGAGCCCAGAGGAGCCCAGAGGAGCCCAGAGGAGCCCAGAGGAACCCAGAGGAGCCCAGAGGAGCCCAGATTCTGAAAGACGAATTAATGCAAGCTATATTTAAGGAATTCAGTCTTCTTGGATACTCGAAAGGAATTCAGTCTTCTTGGATACTCGGACATATTTGGATTCTCGACAGTATGCCCAGAAAAGCCCAGAGGAGCCCAATGGAGCCCAGAGGAGCCCAGAGGAGCCCAGAGGAGCCCAGAGGAGCCCAGAGGAGCGCAGAGGAGCCCAGAGGAGCCCAGATTCTGAAAGGCGAATTAATGCAAGCTATATTTAAGGAATTCAGTCTTCTTGGATACTCGAAAGGAATTCAGTCTTCTTGGATACTCGGACATATTTGGATTCTCGACAGTATGCCCAGAGGAGCCCAGAGGAGCCCAGAGTAGCCCAGAGGAGCCCAGAGGAGCCCAGAAGAGCCCAGAGGAGCCCAGAGGAGCCCAGAGGAGCCCAGAGGAGCCCAGAGGAGCCCAGAGGAGCCCAGAGGAGCCCAGATTCTGAAAGGCGAATTAATGCAAGCTATATTTAAGGAATTCAGTCTTCTTGGATACTCGAAAGGAATTCAGTCTTCTTGGATACTCGGACATATTTGGATTCTCGACAGTATGCCCAGAGAAGCCCAGAGGAGCCCAGAGGAGCCCAGAGGAGCCCAGAGGAGCCCAGAGGAGCCCAGAGGAGCCAAGAGGAGCCCAGAGGAGCCCAGAGGAGCCCAGAGGAGCCCAGAGGAGCCCAGAGGAGCCAAGAGGAGCCCAGAGGAGCCCAGAGGAGCCCAGAGGAGCCCAGAGGAGCCCAGAGGAGCCCAGAGGAGCCCTGAGGAGCCCAGAGGAGCCCAAATTAGCCCAGAGGAGCCCAGAGGAGCGCAGAGGAGCCCAGAGGAACCCAGAGGAGCCCAGAGGAGCCCAGATTCTGAAAGACGAATTAATGCAAGCTATATTTAAAGAATTCAGTCTTCTTGGATACTCGAAAGGAATTCAGTCTTCTTGGATACTCGGACATATTTGGATTCTCGACAGTATGCCCAGAGAAGCCCAGAGGAGCCCAGAGGAGCCCAGAGGAGCCCAGAGGAGCCCAGAGGAGCCCAGAGGAGCCCAGAGGAGCCCAGAGGAGCCCAGATTCTGAAAGGCGAATTAATGCAAGCTATATTTAAGGAATTCAGTCTTCTTGGATACTCGAAAGGAATTCAGTCTTCTTGGATACTCGGACATATTTGGATTCTCGACAGTATGCCCAGAGGAGCCCAGAGGAGCCCAGAGTAGCCCAGAGGAGCCCAGAGGAGCCCAGAAGAGCCCAGAGGAGCCCAGAGGAGCCCAGAGGAGCCCATAGGAGCCCAGAGGAGCCCAGAGGAGCCCAGAGGAGCCCAGAGGAGCCCAGAGGAGCCCAGATTCTGAAAGGCGAATTAATGCAAGCTATATTTAAGGAATTCAGTCTTCTTGGATACTCGAAAGGAATTCAGTCTTCTTGGATACTCGGACATATTTGGATTCTCGACAGTATGCCCAGAGAAGCCCAGAGGAGCCCAGAGGAGCCCAGAGGAGCCCAGAGGAGCCCAGAGGAGCCCAGAGGAGCCCAGAGGAGCCCAGAGGAGCCCAGATTCTGAAAGGCGAATTAATGCAAGCTATATTTAAGGAATTCAGTCTTCTTGGATACTCGAAAGGAATTCAGTCTTCTTGGATACTCGGACATATTTGGATTCTCGACAGTATGCCCAGAGAAGCCCAGAGGAGCCCAGAGGAGCCCAGAGGAGCCCAGAGGAGCCCAGAGGAGCCCAGAGGAGCCCAGAGGAGCCCAGAGGAGCCCAGATTCTGAAAGGCGAATTAATGCAAGCTATATTTAAGGAATTCAGTCTTCTTGGATACTCGAAAGGAATTCAGTCTTCTTGGATACTCGGACATATTTGGATTCTCGACAGAATGCCCAGAGGAGCCCAGAGGAGCCCAGAGTAGCCCAGAGGAGCCCAGAGGAGCCCAGAAGAGCCCAGAGGAGCCCAGAGGAGCCCAGAGGAGCCCAGAGGAGCCCAGAGGAGCCCAGAGGAGCCCAGAGGAGCCCAGATTCTGAAAGGCGAATTAATGCAAGCTATATTTAAGGAATTCAGTCTTCTTGGATACTCGAAAGGAATTCAGTCTTCTTGGATACTCGGACATATTTGGATTCTCGACAGTATGCCCAGAGAAGCCCAGAGGAGCCCAGTGGAGCCCAGAGGAGCCCAGAGGAGCCCAGAGGAGCCCAGAGGAGCCCAGAGGAACCCAGAGGAGCCCAGAGGAGCCCAGATTCTGAAAGGCGAATTAATGCAAGCTATATTTAAAGAATTCAGTCTTCTTGGATACTCGAAAGGAATTCAGTCTTCTTGGATACTCGGACATATTTGGATTCTCGACAGTATGCCCAGAGAAGCCCAGAGGAGCCCAGAGGAGCCCAGAGGAGCCCAGAGGAGCCCAGAGGAGCCCAGAGGAGCCCAGAGGAGCCCAGAGGAGCCCAGATTCTGAAAGGCGAATTAATGCAAGCTATATTTAAGGAATTCAGTCTTCTTGGATACTCGAAAGGAATTCAGTCTTCTTGGATACTCGGACATATTTGGATTCTCGACAGAATGCCCAGAGGAGCCCAGAGGAGCCCAGAGTAGCCCAGAGGAGCCCAGAGGAGCCCAGAAGAGCCCAGAGGAGCCCAGAGGAGCCCAGAGGAGCCCAGAGGAGCCCAGAGGAGCCCAGAGGAGCCCAGAGGAGCCCAGATTCTGAAAGGCGAATTAATGCAAGCTATATTTAAGGAATTCAGTCTTCTTGGATACTCGAAAGGAATTCAGTCTTCTTGGATACTCGGACATATTTGGATTCTCGACAGTATGCCCAGAGAAGCCCAGAGGAGCCCAGTGGAGCCCAGAGGAGCCCAGAGGAGCCCAGAGGAGCCCAGAGGAGCCAAGAGGAACCCAGAGGAGCCCAGAGGAGCCCAGATTCTGAAAGACGAATTAATGCAAGCTATATTTAAAGAATTCAGTCTTCTTGGATACTCGAAAGGAATTCAGTCTTCTTGGATACTCGGACATATTTGGAGCCCAGAGGAGCCCAGAGGAGCCCAGAGGAGCCCAGAGGAACCCAGAGGAGCCCAGAGGAGCCCAGATTCTGAAAGACGAATTAATGCAAGCTATATTTAAAGAATTCAGTCTTCTTGGATACTCGAAAGGAATTCAGTCTTCTTGGATACTCGGACATATTTGGATTCTCGACAGTATGCCCAGAAAAGCCCAGAGGAGCCCAATGGAGCCCAGAGGAGCCCAGAGGAGCCCAGAGGAGCCCAGAGGAGCCCAGAGGAGCGCAGAGGAGCCCAGAGGAGCCCAGATTCTGAAAGGCGAATTAATGCAAGCTATATTTAAGGAATTCAGTCTTCTTGGATACTCGAAAGGAATTCAGTCTTCTTGGATACTCGGACATATTTGGATTCTCGACAGTATGCCCAGAGGAGCCCAGAGGAGCCCAGAGTAGCCCAGAGGAGCCCAGAGGAGCCCAGAAGAGCCCAGAGGAGCCCAGAGGAGCCCAGAGGAGCCCAGAGGAGCCCAGAGGAGCCCAGAGGAGCCCAGAGGAGCCCAGATTCTGAAAGGCGAATTAATGCAAGCTATATTTAAGGAATTCAGTCTTCTTGGATACTCGAAAGGAATTCAGTCTTCTTGGATACTCGGACATATTTGGATTCTCGACAGTATGCCCAGAGAAGCCCAGAGGAGCCCAGTGGAGCCCAGAGGAGCCCAGAGGAGCCCAGAGGAGCCCAGAGGAGCCAAGAGGAGCCCAGAGGAGCCCAGAGGAGCCCAGAGGAGCCCAGAGGAGCCCAGAGGAGCCAAGAGGAGCCCAGAGGAGCCCAGAGGAGCCCAGAGGAGCCCAGAGGAGCCCAGAGGAGCCCAGAGGAGCCCTGAGGAGCCCAGAGGAGCCCAAATTAGCCCAGAGGAGCCCAGAGGAGCGCAGAGGAGCCCAGAGGAACCCAGAGGAGCCCAGAGGAGCCCAGATTCTGAAAGACGAATTAATGCAAGCTATATTTAAAGAATTCAGTCTTCTTGGATACTCGAAAGGAATTCAGTCTTCTTGGATACTCGGACATATTTGGATTCTCGACAGTATGCCCAGAGAAGCCCAGAGGAGCCCAGAGGAGCCCAGAGGAGCCCAGAGGAGCCCAGAGGAGCCCAGAGGAGCCCAGAGGAGCCCAGAGGAGCCCAGATTCTGAAAGGCGAATTAATGCAAGCTATATTTAAGGAATTCAGTCTTCTTGGATACTCGAAAGGAATTCAGTCTTCTTGGATACTCGGACATATTTGGATTCTCGACAGTATGCCCAGAGGAGCCCAGAGGAGCCCAGAGTAGCCCAGAGGAGCCCAGAGGAGCCCAGAAGAGCCCAGAGGAGCCCAGAGGAGCCCAGAGGAGCCCAGAGGAGCCCAGAGGAGCCCAGAGGAGCCCAGAGGAGCCCAGAGGAGCCCAGAGGAGCCCAGATTCTGAAAGGCGAATTAATGCAAGCTATATTTAAGGAATTCAGTCTTCTTGGATACTCGAAAGGAATTCAGTCTTCTTGGATACTCGGACATATTTGGATTCTCGACAGTATGCCCAGAGAAGCCCAGAGGAGCCCAGAGGAGCCCAGAGGAGCCCAGAGGAGCCCAGAGGAGCCCAGAGGAGCCCAGAGGAGCCCAGAGGAGCCCAGATTCTGAAAGGCGAATTAATGCAAGCTATATTTAAGGAATTCAGTCTTCTTGGATACTCGAAAGGAATTCAGTCTTCTTGGATACTCGGACATATTTGGATTCTCGACAGTATGCCCAGAGGAGCCCAGAGGAGCCCAGAGTAGCCCAGAGGAGCCCAGAGGAGCCCAGAAGAGCCCAGAGGAGCCCAGAGGAGCCCAGAGGAGCCCAGAGGAGCCCAGAGGAGCCCAGAGGAGCCCAGAGGAGCCCAGATTCTGAAAGGCGAATTAATGCAAGCTATATTTAAGGAATTCAGTCTTCTTGGATACTCGAAAGGAATTCAGTCTTCTTGGATACTCGGACATATTTGGATTCTCGACAGTATGCCCAGAGAAGCCCAGAGGAGCCCAGTGGAGCCCAGAGGAGCCCAGAGGAGCCCAGAGGAGCCCAGAGGAGCCAAGAGGAACCCAGAGGAGCCCAGAGGAGCCCAGATTCTGAAAGACGAATTAATGCAAGCTATATTTAAAGAATTCAGTCTTCTTGGATACTCGAAAGGAATTCAGTCTTCTTGGATACTCGGACATATTTGGAGCCCAGAGGAGCCCAGAGGAGCCCAGAGGAGCCCAGAGGAGCCCAGAGGAGCCCAGAGGAGCCCAGATTCTGAAAGGCGAATTAATGCAAGCTATATTTAAAGAATTCAGTCTTCTTGGATACTCGAAAGGAATTCAGTCTTCTTGGATACTCGGACATATTTGGATTCTCGACAGTATGCCCAGAGGAGCCCAGAGGAGCCCAGAGTAGCCCAGAGGAGCCCAGAGGAGCCCAGAAGAGCCCAGAGGAGCCCAGAGGAGCCCAGAGGAGCCCATAGGAGCCCAGAGGAGCCCAGAGGAGCCCAGAGGAGCCCAGAGGAGCCCAGAGGAGCCCAGATTCTGAAAGGCGAATTAATGCAAGCTATATTTAAGGAATTCAGTCTTCTTGGATACTCGAAAGGAATTCAGTCTTCTTGGATACTCGGACATATTTGGATTCTCGACAGTATGCCCAGAGAAGCCCAGAGGAGCCCAGAGGAGCCCAGAGGAGCCCAGAGGAGCCCAGAGGAGCCCAGAGGAGCCCAGAGGAGCCCAGAGGAGCCCAGATTCTGAAAGGCGAATTAATGCAAGCTATATTTAAGGAATTCAGTCTTCTTGGATACTCGAAAGGAATTCAGTCTTCTTGGATACTCGGACATATTTGGATTCTCGACAGAATGCCCAGAGGAGCCCAGAGGAGCCCAGAGTAGCCCAGAGGAGCCCAGAGGAGCCCAGAAGAGCCCAGAGGAGCCCAGAGGAGCCCAGAGGAGCCCAGAGGAGCCCAGAGGAGCCCAGAGGAGCCCAGAGGAGCCCAGATTCTGAAAGGCGAATTAATGCAAGCTATATTTAAGGAATTCAGTCTTCTTGGATACTCGAAAGGAATTCAGTCTTCTTGGATACTCGGACATATTTGGATTCTCGACAGTATGCCCAGAGAAGCCCAGAGGAGCCCAGTGGAGCCCAGAGGAGCCCAGAGGAGCCCAGAGGAGCCCAGAGGAGCCAAGAGGAACCCAGAGGAGCCCAGAGGAGCCCAGATTCTGAAAGACGAATTAATGCAAGCTATATTTAAAGAATTCAGTCTTCTTGGATACTCGAAAGGAATTCAGTCTTCTTGGATACTCGGACATATTTGGAGCCCAGAGGAGCCCAGAGGAGCCCAGAGGAGCCCAGAGGAACCCAGAGGAGCCCAGAGGAGCCCAGATTCTGAAAGACGAATTAATGCAAGCTATATTTAAAGAATTCAGTCTTCTTGGATACTCGAAAGGAATTCAGTCTTCTTGGATACTCGGACATATTTGGATTCTCGACAGTATGCCCAGAAAAGCCCAGAGGAGCCCAATGGAGCCCAGAGGAGCCCAGAGGAGCCCAGAGGAGCCCAGAGGAGCCCAGAGGAGCGCAGAGGAGCCCAGAGGAGCCCAGATTCTGAAAGGCGAATTAATGCAAGCTATATTTAAGGAATTCAGTCTTCTTGGATACTCGAAAGGAATTCAGTCTTCTTGGATACTCGGACATATTTGGATTCTCGACAGTATGCCCAGAGGAGCCCAGAGGAGCCCAGAGTAGCCCAGAGGAGCCCAGAGGAGCCCAGAAGAGCCCAGAGGAGCCCAGAGGAGCCCAGAGGAGCCCAGAGGAGCCCAGAGGAGCCCAGAGGAGCCCAGAGGAGCCCAGATTCTGAAAGGCGAATTAATGCAAGCTATATTTAAGGAATTCAGTCTTCTTGGATACTCGAAAGGAATTCAGTCTTCTTGGATACTCGGACATATTTGGATTCTCGACAGTATGCCCAGAGAAGCCCAGAGGAGCCCAGTGGAGCCCAGAGGAGCCCAGAGGAGCCCAGAGGAGCCCAGAGGAGCCAAGAGGAGCCCAGAGGAGCCCAGAGGAGCCCAGAGGAGCCCAGAGGAGCCCAGAGGAGCCAAGAGGAGCCCAGAGGAGCCCAGAGGAGCCCAGAGGAGCCCAGAGGAGCCCAGAGGAGCCCAGAGGAGCCCTGAGGAGCCCAGAGGAGCCCAAATTAGCCCAGAGGAGCCCAGAGGAGCGCAGAGGAGCCCAGAGGAACCCAGAGGAGCCCAGAGGAGCCCAGATTCTGAAAGACGAATTAATGCAAGCTATATTTAAAGAATTCAGTCTTCTTGGATACTCGAAAGGAATTCAGTCTTCTTGGATACTCGGACATATTTGGATTCTCGACAGTATGCCCAGAGAAGCCCAGAGGAGCCCAGAGGAGCCCAGAGGAGCCCAGAGGAGCCCAGAGGAGCCCAGAGGAGCCCAGAGGAGCCCAGAGGAGCCCAGATTCTGAAAGGCGAATTAATGCAAGCTATATTTAAGGAATTCAGTCTTCTTGGATACTCGAAAGGAATTCAGTCTTCTTGGATACTCGGACATATTTGGATTCTCGACAGTATGCCCAGAGGAGCCCAGAGGAGCCCAGAGTAGCCCAGAGGAGCCCAGAGGAGCCCAGAGGAGCCCAGAGGAGCCCAGAGGAGCCCAGAGGAGCCCAGAGGAGCCCAGAGGAGCCCAGAGGAGCCCAGATTCTGAAAGGCGAATTAATGCAAGCTATATTTAAGGAATTCAGTCTTCTTGGATACTCGAAAGGAATTCAGTCTTCTTGGATACTCGGACATATTTGGATTCTCGACAGTATGCCCAGAGAAGCCCAGAGGAGCCCAGAGGAGCCCAGAGGAGCCCAGAGGAGCCCAGAGGAGCCCAGAGGAGCCCAGAGGAGCGCAGAGGAGCCCAGAGGAACCCAGAGGAGCCCAGAGGAGCCCAGATTCTGAAAGACGAATTAATGCAAGCTATATTTAAGGAATTCAGTCTTCTTGGATACTCGGACATATTTGGATTCTCGACAGTATGCCCAGAGAAGCCCAGAGGAGCCCAGAGGAGCCCAGAGGAGCCCAGATTCTGAAAGACGAATTAATGCAAGCTATATTTAAAGAATTCAGTCTTCTTGGATACTCGAAAGGAATTCAGTCTTCTTGGATACTCGGACATATTTGGAGCCCAGAGGAGCCCAGAGGAGCCCAGAGGAGCCCAGAGGAACCCAGAGGAGCCCAGAGGAGCCCAGATTCTGAAAGGCGAATTAATGCAAGCTATATTTAAAGAATTCAGTCTTCTTGGATACTCGAAAGGAATTCAGTCTTCTTGGATACTCGGACATATTTGGATTCTCGACAGTATGCCCAGAAAAGCCCAGAGGAGCCCAATGGAGCCCAGAGGAGCCCAGAGGAGCCCAGAGGAGCCCAGAGGAGCCCAGAGGAGCGCAGAGGAGCCCAGAGGAGCCCAGATTCTGAAAGGCGAATTAATGCAAGCTATATTTAAGGAATTCAGTCTTCTTGGATACTCGAAAGGAATTCAGTCTTCTTGGATACTCGGACATATTTGGATTCTCGACAGTATGCCCAGAGGAGCCCAGAGGAGCCCAGAGTAGCCCAGAGGAGCCCAGAGGAGCCCAGAAGAGCCCAGAGGAGCCCAGAGGAGCCCAGAGGAGCCCAGAGGAGCCCAGAGGAGCCCAGAGGAGCCCAGAGGAGCCCAGATTCTGAAAGGCGAATTAATGCAAGCTATATTTAAGGAATTCAGTCTTCTTGGATACTCGAAAGGAATTCAGTCTTCTTGGATACTCGGACATATTTGGATTCTCGACAGTATGCCCAGAGGAGCCCAGAGGAGCCCAGAGTAGCCCAGAGGAGCCCAGAGGAGCCCAGAAGAGCCCAGAGGAGCCCAGAGGAGCCCAGAGGAGCCCAGAGGAGCCCAGAGGAGCCCAGAGGAGCCCAGATTCTGAAAGGCGAATTAATGCAAGCTATATTTAAGGAATTCAGTCTTCTTGGATACTCGAAAGGAATTCAGTCTTCTTGGATACTCGGACATATTTGGATTCTCGACAGTATGCCCAGAGAAGCCCAGAGGAGCCCAGAGGAGCCCAGAGGAGCCCAGAGGAGCCCAGAGGAGCCCAGAGGAGCCCAGAGGAGCCCAGAGGAGCCCAGAGGAACCCAGAGGAGCCCAGAGGAGCCCAGATTCTGAAAGACGAATTAATGCAAGCTATATTTAAGGAATTCAGTCTTCTTGGATACTCGAAAGGAATTCAGTCTTCTTGGATACTCGGACATATTTGGATTCTCGACAGTATGCCCAGAGAAGCCCAGAGGAGCCCAGAGGAGCCAAGAGGAACCCAGAGGAGCCCAGAGGAGCCCAGATTCTGAAAGACGAATTAATGCAAGCTATATTTAAAGAATTCAGTCTTCTTGGATACTCGAAAGGAATTCAGTCTTCTTGGATACTCGGACATATTTGGAGCCCAGAGGAGCCCAGAGGAGCCCAGAGGAGCCCAGAGGAACCCAGAGGAGCCCAGAGGAGCCCAGATTCTGAAAGACGAATTAATGCAAGCTATATTTAAAGAATTCAGTCTTCTTGGATACTCGAAAGGAATTCAGTCTTCTTGGATACTCGGACATATTTGGATTCTCGACAGTATGCCCAGAGGAGCCCAGAGGAGCCCAGAGTAGCCCAGAGGAGCCCAGAGGAGCCCAGAAGAGCCCAGAGGAGCCCAGAGGAGCCCAGAGGAGCCCAGTGGAGCCCAGAGGAGCCCAGAGGAGCCCAGAGGAGCCCAGAGGAGCCCAGAGGAGCGCAGAGGAGCCCAGAGGAGCCCAGATTCTGAAAGGCGAATTAATGCAAGCTATATTTAAGGAATTCAGTCTTCTTGGATACTCGAAAGGAATTCAGTCTTCTTGGATACTCGGACATATTTGGATTCTCGACAGTATGCCCAGAGGAGCCCAGAGGAGCCCAGAGTAGCCCAGAGGAGCCCAGAGGAGCCCAGAAGAGCCCAGAGGAGCCCAGAGGAGCCCAGAGGAGCCCAGTGGAGCCCAGAGGAGCCCAGAGGAGCCCAGAGGAGCCCAGATTCTGAAAGGCGAATTAATGCAAGCTATATTTAAGGAATTCAGTCTTCTTGGATACTCGAAAGGAATTCAGTCTTCTTGGATACTCGGACATATTTGGATTCTCGACAGTATGCCCAGAGAAGCCCAGAGGAGCCCAGTGGAGCCCAGAGGAGCCCAGAGGAGCCCAGAGGAGCCCAGAGGAGCCAAGAGGAGCCCAGAGGAGCCCAGAGGAGCCCAGAGGAGCCCAGAGGAGCCCAGAGGAGCCCAGAGGAGCCCTGAGGAGCCCAGAGGAGCCCAAATTAGCCCAGAGGAGCCCAGAGGAGCGCAGAGGAGCCCAGAGGAACCCAGAGGAGCCCAGAGGAGCCCAGATTCTGAAAGACGAATTAATGCAAGCTATATTTAAAGAATTCAGTCTTCTTGGATACTCGAAAGGAATTCAGTCTTCTTGGATACTCGGACATATTTGGATTCTCGACAGTATGCCCAGAGAAGCCCAGAGGAGCCCAGAGGAGCCCAGAGGAGCCCAGAGGAGCCCAGAGGAGCCCAGAGGAGCCCAGAGGAGCCCAGAGGAGCCCAGATTCTGAAAGGCGAATTAATGCAAGCTATATTTAAGGAATTCAGTCTTCTTGGATACTCGAAAGGAATTCAGTCTTCTTGGATACTCGGACATATTTGGATTCTCGACAGTATGCCCAGAGGAGCCCAGAGGAGCCCAGAGTAGCCCAGAGGAGCCCAGAGGAGCCCAGAAGAGCCCAGAGGAGCCCAGAGGAGCCCAGAGGAGCCCAGAGGAGCCCAGAGGAGCCCAGAGGAGCCCAGAGGAGCCCAGATTCTGAAAGGCGAATTAATGCAAGCTATATTTAAGGAATTCAGTCTTCTTGGATACTCGAAAGGAATTCAGTCTTCTTGGATACTCGGACATATTTGGATTCTCGACAGTATGCCCAGAGAAGCCCAGAGGAGCCCAGAGGAGCCCAGAGGAGCCCAGAGGAGCCCAGAGGAGCCCAGAGGAGCCCAGAGGAGCCCAGAGGAGCCCAGAGGAACCCAGAGGAGCCCAGAGGAGCCCAGATTCTGAAAGGCGAATTAATGCAAGCTATATTTAAGGAATTCAGTCTTCTTGGATACTCGAAAGGAATTCAGTCTTCTTGGATACTCGGACATATTTGGATTCTCGACAGTATGCCCAGAGAAGCCCAGAGGAGCCCAGAGGAGCCCAGAGGAGCCCAGAGGAGCCCAGAGGAGCCCAGAGGAGCCAAGAGGAACCCAGAGGAGCCCAGAGGAGCCCAGATTCTGAAAGACGAATTAATGCAAGCTATATTTAAAGAATTCAGTCTTCTTGGATACTCGAAAGGAATTCAGTCTTCTTGGATACTCGGACATATTTGGAGCCCAGAGGAGCCCAGAGGAGCCCAGAGGAGCCCAGAGGACCCAGAGGAGCCCAGAGGAGCCCAGATTCTGAAAGACGAATTAATGCAAGCTATATTTAAAGAATTCAGTCTTCTTGGATACTCGAAAGGAATTCAGTCTTCTTGGATACTCGGACATATTTGGATTCTCGACAGTATGCCCAGAAAAGCCCAGAGGAGCCCAATGGAGCCCAGAGGAGCCCAGAGGAGCCCAGAGGAGCCCAGAGGAGCCCAGAGGAGCGCAGAGGAGCCCAGAGGAGCCCAGATTCTGAAAGGCGAATTAATGCAAGCTATATTTAAGGAATTCAGTCTTCTTGGATACTCGAAAGGAATTCAGTCTTCTTGGATACTCGGACATATTTGGATTCTCGACAGTATGCCCAGAGGAGCCCAGAGGAGCCCAGAGTAGCCCAGAGGAGCCCAGAGGAGCCCAGAAGAGCCCAGAGGAGCCCAGAGGAGCCCAGAGGAGCCCAGAGGAGCCCAGAGGAGCCCAGAGGAGCCCAGAGGAGCCCAGATTCTGAAAGGCGAATTAATGCAAGCTATATTTAAGGAATTCAGTCTTCTTGGATACTCGAAAGGAATTCAGTCTTCTTGGATACTCGGACATATTTGGATTCTCGACAGTATGCCCAGAGAAGCCCAGAGGAGCCCAGAGGAGCCCAGAGGAGCCAAGAGGAGCCCAGAGGAGCCCAGAGGAGCCCAGAGGAGCCCAGAGGAGCCCAGAGGAGCCCAGAGGAGCCCTGAGGAGCCCAGAGGAGCCCAAATTAGCCCAGAGGAGCCCAGAGGAGCGCAGAGGAGCCCAGAGGAACCCAGAGGAGCCCAGAGGAGCCCAGATTCTGAAAGACGAATTAATGCAAGCTATATTTAAAGAATTCAGTCTTCTTGGATACTCGAAAGGAATTCAGTCTTCTTGGATACTCGGACATATTTGGATTCTCGACAGTATGCCCAGAGAAGCCCAGAGGAGCCCAGAGGAGCCCAGAGGAGCCCAGAGGAGCCCAGAGGAGCCCAGATTCTGAAAGGCGAATTAATGCAAGCTATATTTAAGGAATTCAGTCTTCTTGGATACTCGAAAGGAATTCAGTCTTCTTGGATACTCGGACATATTTGGATTCTCGACAGTATGCCCAGAGGAGCCCAGAGGAGCCCAGAGTAGCCCAGAGGAGCCCAGAGGAGCCCAGAAGAGCCCAGAGGAGCCCAGAGGAGCCCAGAGGAGCCCAGAGGAGCCCAGAGGAGCCCAGAGGAGCCCAGAGGAGCCCAGATTCTGAAAGGCGAATTAATGCAAGCTATATTTAAGGAATTCAGTCTTCTTGGATACTCGAAAGGAATTCAGTCTTCTTGGATACTCGGACATATTTGGATTCTCGACAGTATGCCCAGAGAAGCCCAGAGGAGCCCAGAGGAGCCCAGAGGAGCCCAGAGGAGCCCAGAGGAGCCCAGAGGAGCCCAGAGGAGCGCAGAGGAGCCCAGAGGAACCCAGAGGAGCCCAGAGGAGCCCAGATTCTGAAGGCGAATTAATGCAAGCTATATTTAAGGAATTCAGTCTTCTTGGATACTCGAAAGGAATTCAGTCTTCTTGGATACTCGGACATATTTGGATTCTCGACAGTATGCCCAGAGAAGCCCAGAGGAGCCCAGAGGAGCCCAGAGGAGCCCAGAGGAGCCCAGAGGAGCCCAGAGGAGCCCAGAGGAGCCCAGAGGAGCCCAGAGGAGCCCAGATTCTGAAAGGCGAATTAATGCAAGCTATATTTAAGGAATTCAGTCTTCTTGGATACTCGAAAGGAATTCAGTCTTCTTGGATACTCGGACATATTTGGATTCTCGACAGTATGCCCAGAGGAGCCCAGAGGAGCCCAGAGTAGCCCAGAGGAGCCCAGAGGAGCCCAGAAGAGCCCAGAGGAGCCCAGAGGAGCCCAGAGGAGCCCAGAGGAGCCCAGAGGAGCCCAGAGGAGCCCAGAGGAGCCCAGATTCTGAAAGGCGAATTAATGCAAGCTATATTTAAGGAATTCAGTCTTCTTGGATACTCGAAAGGAATTCAGTCTTCTTGGATACTCGGACATATTTGGATTCTCGACAGTATGCCCAGAGAAGCCCAGAGGAGCCCAGTGGAGCCCAGAGGAGCCCAGAGGAGCCCAGAGGAGCCCAGAGGAGCCAAGAGGAGCGCAGAGGAGCCCAGAGGAGCCCAGATTCTGAAAGGCGAATTAATGCAAGCTATATTTAAGGAATTCAGTCTTCTTGGATACTCGAAAGGAATTCAGTCTTCTTATATACTCGGACATATTTGGATTCTCGGCAGTATGCCCAGAGAAGCCCAGAGGAGCCCAGAGGAGCCCAGAGGAGCCCAGAGGAGCCCAGAGGAGCCCAGAGGAGCCCAGAGGAGCCCAGAGGAGCCCAGAGGAGCCCAGAGGAGCCCTGAGGAGCCCAGAGGAGCCCAAATTAGCCCAGAGGAGCCCAGAGGAGCGCAGAGGAGCCCAGAGGAACCCAGAGGAGCCCAGAGGAGCCCAGATTCTGAAAGACGAATTAATGCAAGCTATATTTAAAGAATTCAGTCTTCTTGGATACTCGAAAGGAATTCAGTCTTCTTGGATACTCGGACATATTTGGATTCTCGACAGTATGCCCAGAAAAGCCCAGAGGAGCCCAATGGAGCCCAGAGGAGCCCAGAGGAGCCCAGAGGAGCCCAGAGGAGCCCAGAGGAGCGCAGAGGAGCCCAGAGGAGCCCAGATTCTGAAAGGCGAATTAATGCAAGCTATATTTAAGGAATTCAGTCTTCTTGGATACTCGAAAGGAATTCAGTCTTCTTGGATACTCGGACATATTTGGATTCTCGACAGTATGCCCAGAAAAGCCCAGAGGAGCCCAAGGAGCCCAGAGGAGCCCAGAGGAGCCCAGAGGAGCCCAGAAGAGCCCAGAGGAGCCCAGAGGAGCCCAGAGGAGCCCAGAGGAGCCCAGA
Organism: Allodiplogaster sudhausi; assembly: GCA_945643635.1. Lineage (NCBI taxonomy): Eukaryota > Metazoa > Nematoda > Chromadorea > Rhabditida > Diplogasteridae > Allodiplogaster > Allodiplogaster sudhausi. Next base: position 39,834 of record CALZFC010000183.1, on the reverse strand, counting down.
GGAGCCCAGAGGAGCCCAGAGGAGCCCAGATTCTGAAAGGCGAATTAATGCAAGCTATATTTAAGGAATTCAGTCTTCTTGGATACTCGAAAGGAATTCAGTCTTCTTGGATACTCGGACATATTTGGATTCTCGACAGTATGCCCAGAGAAGCCCAGAGGAGCCCAGTGGAGCCCAGAGGAGCCCAGAGGAGCCCAGAGGAGCCCAGAGGAGCCCAGAGGAGCGCAGAGGAGCCCAGAGGAGCCCAGATTCTGAAAGGCGAATTAATGCAAGCTATATTTAAGGAATTCAGTCTTCTTGGATACTCGAAAGGAATTCAGTCTTCTTGGATACTCGGACATATTTGGATTCTCGACAGTATGCCCAGAGAAGCCCAGAGGAGCCCAGAGGAGCCCAGAGGAGCCCAGAGGAGCCCAGAGGAGCCCAGAGGAGCCCAGAGGAGCCCAGAGGAGCCCAGAGGAGCCCAGAGGAGCCCTGAGGAGCCCAGAGGAGCCCAAATTAGCCCAGAGGAGCCCAGAGGAGCGCAGAGGAGCCCAGAGGAACCCAGAGGAGCCCAGAGGAGCCCAGATTCTGAAAGACGAATTAATGCAAGCTATATTTAAAGAATTCAGTCTTCTTGGATACTCGAAAGGAATTCAGTCTTCTTGGATACTCGGACATATTTGGATTCTCGACAGTATGCCCAGAAAAGCCCAGAGGAGCCCAATGGAGCCCAGAGGAGCCCAGAGGAGCCCAGAGGAGCCCAGAGGAGCCCAGAGGAGCGCAGAGGAGCCCAGAGGAGCCCAGATTCTGAAAGGCGAATTAATGCAAGCTATATTTAAGGAATTCAGTCTTCTTGGATACTCGAAAGGAATTCAGTCTTCTTGGATACTCGGACATATTTGGATTCTCGACAGTATGCCCAGAAAAGCCCAGAGGAGCCCAAGGAGCCCAGAGGAGCCCAGAGGAGCCCAGAGGAGCCCAGAAGAGCCCAGAGGAGCCCAGAGGAGCCCAGAGGAGCCCAGAGGAGCCCAGAGGAGCCCAGAGGAGCCCAGAGGAGCCCAGATTCTGAAAGGCGAATTAATGCAAGCTATATTTAAGGAATTCAGTCTTCTTGGATACTCGAAAGGAATTCAGTCTTCTTGGATACTCGGACATATTTGGATTCTCGACAGTATGCCCAGAGAAGCCCAGAGGAGCCCAGTGGAGCCCAGAGGAGCCCAGAGGAGCCCAGAGGAGCCCAGAGGAGCCAAGAGGAGCGCAGAGGAGCCCAGAGGAGCCCAGATTCTGAAAGGCGAATTAATGCAAGCTATATTTAAGGAATTCAGTCTTCTTGGATACTCGAAAGGAATTCAGTCTTCTTGGATACTCGGACATATTTGGATTCTCGACAGTATGCCCAGAGAAGCCCAGAGGAGCCCAGAGGAGCCCAGAGGAGCCCAGAGGAGCCCAGAGGAGCCCAGAGGAGCCCAGAGGAGCCCAGAGGAGCCCAGAGGAGCCCAGAGGAGCCCTGAGGAGCCCAGAGGAGCCCAAATTAGCCCAGAGGAGCCCAGAGGAGCGCAGAGGAGCCCAGAGGAACCCAGAGGAGCCCAGAGGAGCCCAGATTCTGAAAGACGAATTAATGCAAGCTATATTTAAAGAATTCAGTCTTCTTGGATACTCGAAAGGAATTCAGTCTTCTTGGATACTCGGACATATTTGGATTCTCGACAGTATGCCCAGAAAAGCCCAGAGGAGCCCATGGAGCCCAGAGGAGCCCAGAGGAGCCCAGAGGAGCCCAGAGGAGCCCAGAGGAGCGCAGAGGAGCCCAGAGGAGCCCAGATTCTGAAAGGCGAATTAATGCAAGCTATATTTAAGGAATTCAGTCTTCTTGGATACTCGAAAGGAATTCAGTCTTCTTGGATACTCGGACATATTTGGATTCTCGACAGTATGCCCAGAGGAGCCCAGAGGAGCCCAGAGTAGCCCAGAGGAGCCCAGAGGAGCCCAGAAGAGCCCAGAGGAGCCCAGAGGAGCCCAGAGGAGCCCAGAGGAGCCCAGAGGAGCCCAGAGGAGCCCAGAGGAGCCCAGATTCTGAAAGGCGAATTAATGCAAGCTATATTTAAGGAATTCAGTCTTCTTGGATACTCGAAAGGAATTCAGTCTTCTTGGATACTCGGACATATTTGGATTCTCGACAGTATGCCCAGAGAAGCCCAGAGGAGCCCAGAGGAGCCCAGAGGAGCCCAGAGGAGCCCAGAGGAGCCCAGAGGAGCCCAGAGGAGCCCAGATTCTGAAAGGCGAATTAATGCAAGCTATATTTAAGGAATTCAGTCTTCTTGGATACTCGAAAGGAATTCAGTCTTCTTGGATACTCGGACATATTTGGATTCTCGACAGTATGCCCAGAGGAGCCCAGAGGAGCCCAGAGGAGCCCAGAGGAGCCCAGAGGAGCCCAGAGGAGCCCAGAGGAGCCCAGAGGAGCCCAGAAGAGCCCAGAGGAGCCCAGAGGAGCTCAGAGGAGCCCAGAGGAGCCCAGAGGAGCCCAGAGGAGCTCAGAGGAGCCCAGAGGAGCCCAGAGGAGCCCAGAGGAGCCCAGAGGAGCCCAGAGGAGCCCAGAGGAGCCCTGAGGAGCCCAGAGGAGCCCAAATTAGCCCAGAGGAGCCCAGAGGAGCGCAGAGGAGCCCAGAGGAACCCAGAGGAGCCCAGAGGAGCCCAGATTCTGAAAGACGAATTAATGCAAGCTATATTTAAAGAATTCAGTCTTCTTGGATACTCGAAAGGAATTCAGTCTTCTTGGATACTCGGACATATTTGGATTCTCGACAGTATGCCCAGAAAAGCCCAGAGGAGCCCAATGGAGCCCAGAGGAGCCCAGAGGAGCCCAGAGGAGCCCAGAGGAGCCCAGAGGAGCGCAGAGGAGCCCAGAGGAGCCCAGATTCTGAAAGGCGAATTAATGCAAGCTATATTTAAGGAATTCAGTCTTCTTGGATACTCGAAAGGAATTCAGTCTTCTTGGATACTCGGACATATTTGGATTCTCGACAGTATGCCCAGAGGAGCCCAGAGGAGCCCAGAGTAGCCCAGAGGAGCCCAGAGGAGCCCAGAAGAGCCCAGAGGAGCCCAGAGGAGCCCAGAGGAGCCCAGAGGAGCCCAGAGGAGCCCAGAGGAGCCCAGAGGAGCCCAGATTCTGAAAGGCGAATTAATGCAAGCTATATTTAAGGAATTCAGTCTTCTTGGATACTCGAAAGGAATTCAGTCTTCTTGGATACTCGGACATATTTGGATTCTCGACAGTATGCCCAGAGAAGCCCAGAGGAGCCCAGAGGAGCCCAGAGGAGCCCAGAGGAGCCCAGAGGAGCCCAGAGGAGCCCAGAGGAGCCCAGATTCTGAAAGGCGAATTAATGCAAGCTATATTTAAGGAATTCAGTCTTCTTGGATACTCGAAAGGAATTCAGTCTTCTTGGATACTCGGACATATTTGGATTCTCGACAGTATGCCCAGAGGAGCCCAGAGGAGCCCAGAGGAGCCCAGAGGAGCCCAGAGGAGCCCAGAGGAGCCCAGAGGAGCCCAGAGGAGCCCAGAGGAGCCCAGAGGAGCCCAGAGGAGCCCAGAGGAGCCCAGAGGAGCCCAGAGGAGCCCAGAGGAGCCCAGAGGAGCCCAGATTCTGAAAGGCGAATTAATGCAAGCTATATTTAAGGAATTCAGTCTTCTTGGATACTCGAAAGGAATTCAGTCTTCTTGGATACTCGGACATATTTGGATTCTCGACAGTATGCCCAGAGGAGCCCAGAGGAGCCCAGAGTAGCCCAGAGGAGCCCAGAGGAGCCCAGAAGAGCCCAGAGGAGCCCAGAGGAGCCCAGAGGAGCCCAGAGGAGCCCAGAGGAGCCCAGAGGAGCCCAGAGGAGCCCAGATTCTGAAAGGCGAATTAATGCAAGCTATATTTAAGGAATTCAGTCTTCTTGGATACTCGAAAGGAATTCAGTCTTCTTGGATACTCGGACATATTTGGATTCTCGACAGTATGCCCAGAGAAGCCCAGAGGAGCCCAGTGGAGCCCAGAGGAGCCCAGAGGAGCCCAGAGGAGCCCAGAGGAGCCAAGAGGAGCGCAGAGGAGCCCAGAGGAGCCCAGATTCTGAAAGGCGAATTAATGCAAGCTATATTTAAGGAATTCAGTCTTCTTGGATACTCGAAAGGAATTCAGTCTTCTTGGATACTCGGACATATTTGGATTCTCGACAGTATGCCCAGAGAAGCCCAGAGGAGCCCAGAGGAGCCCAGAGGAGCCCAGAGGAGCCCAGAGGAGCCCAGAGGAGCCCAGAGGAGCCCAGAGGAGCCCAGAGGAGCCCTGAGGAGCCCAGAGGAGCCCAAATTAGCCCAGAGGAGCCCAGAGGAGCGCAGAGGAGCCCAGAGGAACCCAGAGGAGCCCAGAGGAGCCCAGATTCTGAAAGACGAATTAATGCAAGCTATATTTAAAGAATTCAGTCTTCTTGGATACTCGAAAGGAATTCAGTCTTCTTGGATACTCGGACATATTTGGATTCTCGACAGTATGCCCAGAAAAGCCCAGAGGAGCCCATGGAGCCCAGAGGAGCCCAGAGGAGCCCAGAGGAGCCCAGAGGAGCCCAGAGGAGCGCAGAGGAGCCCAGAGGAGCCCAGATTCTGAAAGGCGAATTAATGCAAGCTATATTTAAGGAATTCAGTCTTCTTGGATACTCGAAAGGAATTCAGTCTTCTTGGATACTCGGACATATTTGGATTCTCGACAGTATGCCCAGAGGAGCCCAGAGGAGCCCAGAGTAGCCCAGAGGAGCCCAGAGGAGCCCAGAAGAGCCCAGAGGAGCCCAGAGGAGCCCAGAGGAGCCCAGAGGAGCCCAGAGGAGCCCAGAGGAGCCCAGAGGAGCCCAGATTCTGAAAGGCGAATTAATGCAAGCTATATTTAAGGAATTCAGTCTTCTTGGATACTCGAAAGGAATTCAGTCTTCTTGGATACTCGGACATATTTGGATTCTCGACAGTATGCCCAGAGAAGCCCAGAGGAGCCCAGAGGAGCCCAGAGGAGCCCAGAGGAGCCCAGAGGAGCCCAGAGGAGCCCAGAGGAGCCCAGAGGAGCCCAGAGGAGCCCAGATTCTGAAAGGCGAATTAATGCAAGCTATATTTAAGGAATTCAGTCTTCTTGGATACTCGAAAGGAATTCAGTCTTCTTGGATACTCGGACATATTTGGATTCTCGACAGTATGCCCAGAGGAGCCCAGAGGAGCCCAGAGTAGCCCAGAGGAGCCCAGAGGAGCCCAGAAGAGCCCAGAGGAGCCCAGAGGAGCCCAGAGGAGCCCAGAGGAGCCAAGAGGAGCGCAGAGGAGCCCAGAGGAGCCCAGATTCTGAAAGGCGAATTAATGCAAGCTATATTTAAGGAATTCAGTCTTCTTGGATACTCGAAAGGAATTCAGTCTTCTTGGATACTCGGACATATTTGGATTCTCGACAGTATGCCCAGAGAAGCCCAGAGGAGCCCAGAGGAGCCCAGAGGAGCCCAGAGGAGCCCAGAGGAGCCCAGAGGAGCCCAGAGGAGCCCAGAGGAGCCCAGAGGAGCGCAGAGGAGCCCAGAGGAACCCAGAGGAGCCCAGAGGAGCCCAGATTCTGAAAGGCGAATTAATGCAAGCTATATTTAAAGAATTCAGTCTTCTTGGATACTCGAAAGGAATTCAGTCTTCTTGGATACTCGGACATATTTGGATTCTCGACAGTATGCCCAGAGAAGCCCAGAGGAGCCCAGAGGAGCCCAGAGGAGCCCAGAGGAGCCCAGAGGAGCCCAGAGGAGCCCAGAGGAGCCCAGAGGAGCCCAGAGGAGCCCAGATTCTGAAAGGCGAATTAATGCAAGCTATATTTAAGGAATTCAGTCTTCTTGGATACTCGAAAGGAATTCAGTCTTCTTGGATACTCGGACATATTTGGATTCTCGACAGTATGCCCAGAGGAGCCCAGAGGAGCCCAGAGTAGCCCAGAGGAGCCCAGAGGAGCCCAGAAGAGCCCAGAGGAGCCCAGAGGAGCCCAGAGGAGCCCAGAGGAGCCCAGAGGAGCCCAGAGGAGCCCAGAGGAGCCCAGATTCTGAAAGGCGAATTAATGCAAGCTATATTTAAGGAATTCAGTCTTCTTGGATACTCGAAAGGAATTCAGTCTTCTTGGATACTCGGACATATTTGGATTCTCGACAGTATGCCCAGAGAAGCCCAGAGGAGCCCAGAGGAGCCCAGAGGAGCCCAGAGGAGCCCAGAGGAGCCCAGAGGAGCCCAGAGGAGCCCAGAGGAGCCCAGAGGAGCCCAGATTCTGAAAGGCGAATTAATGCAAGCTATATTTAAGGAATTCAGTCTTCTTGGATACTCGAAAGGAATTCAGTCTTCTTGGATACTCGGACATATTTGGATTCTCGACAGTATGCCCAGAGGAGCCCAGAGGAGCCCAGAGTAGCCCAGAGGAGCCCAGAGGAGCCCAGAAGAGCCCAGAGGAGCCCAGAGGAGCCCAGAGGAGCCCAGAGGAGCCCAGAGGAGCGCAGAGGAGCCCAGAGGAGCCCAGATTCTGAAAGGCGAATTAATGCAAGCTATATTTAAGGAATTCAGTCTTCTTGGATACTCGAAAGGAATTCAGTCTTCTTGGATACTCGGACATATTTGGATTCTCGACAGTATGCCCAGAGAAGCCCAGAGGAGCCCAGAGGAGCCCAGAGGAGCCCAGAGGAGCCCAGAGGAGCCCAGAGGAGCCCAGAGGAGCCCAGAGGAGCCCAGAGGAGCGCAGAGGAGCCCAGAGGAACCCAGAGGAGCCCAGAGGAGCCCAGATTCTGAAAGACGAATTAATGCAAGCTATATTTAAAGAATTCAGTCTTCTTGGATACTCGAAAGGAATTCAGTCTTCTTGGATACTCGGACATATTTGGATTCTCGACAGTATGCCCAGAGAAGCCCAGAGGAGCCCAGAGGAGCCCAGAGGAGCCCAGAGGAGCCCAGAGGAGCCCAGAGGAGCCCAGAGGAGCCCAGATTCTGAAAGGCGAATTAATGCAAGCTATATTTAAGGAATTCAGTCTTCTTGGATACTCGAAAGGAATTCAGTCTTCTTGGATACTCGGACATATTTGGATTCTCGACAGTATGCCCAGAGGAGCCCAGAGGAGCCCAGAGGAGCCCAGAGGAGCCCAGAGGAGCCCAGAAGAGCCCAGAGGAGCCCAGAGGAGCCCAGAAGAGCCCAGAGGAGCCCAGAGGAGCCCAGAGGAGCCCAGAGGAGCCCAGAGGAGCCCAGAGGAGCCCAGAGGAGCCCAGAGGAGCCCAGAGGAGCCCAGAGGAGCCCAGATTCTGAAAGGCGAATTAATGCAAGCTATATTTAAGGAATTCAGTCTTCTTGGATACTCGAAAGGAATTCAGTCTTCTTGGATACTCGGACATATTTGGATTCTCGACAGTATGCCCAGAGGAGCCCAGAGGAGCCCAGAGGAGCCCAGAGGAGCCCAGAGGAGCCCAGATTCTGAAAGGCGAATTAATGCAAGCTATATTTAAGGAATTCAGTCTTCTTGGATACTCGAAAGGAATTCAGTCTTCTTGGATACTCGGACATATTTGGATTCTCGACAGTATGCCCAGAGGAGCCCAGAGGAGCCCAGAGTAGCCCAGAGGAGCACAGAGGAGCCCAGAAGAGCCCAGAGGAGCCCAGAGGAGCCCAGAGGAGCCCAGAGGAGCCCAGAGGAGCCCAGAGGAGCCCAGAGGAGCCCAGATTCTGAAAGGCGAATTAATGCAAGCTATATTTAAGGAATTCAGTCTTCTTGGATACTCGAAAGGAATTCAGTCTTCTTGGATACTCGGACATATTTGGATTCTCGACAGTATGCCCAGAGAAGCCCAGAGGAGCCCAGAGGAGCCCAGAGGAGCCCAGAGGAGCCCAGAGGAGCCCAGAGGAGCCCAGAGGAGCCCAGAGGAGCCCAGAGGAGCCCAGATTCTGAAAGGCGAATTAATGCAAGCTATATTTAAGGAATTCAGTCTTCTTGGATACTCGAAAGGAATTCAGTCTTCTTGGATACTCGGACATATTTGGATTCTCGACAGTATGCCCAGAGGAGCCCAGAGGAGCCCAGAGTAGCCCAGAGGAGCCCAGAGGAGCCCAGAAGAGCCCAGAGGAGCCCAGAGGAGCCCAGAGGAGCCCAGAGGAGCCCAGAGGAGCGCAGAGGAGCCCAGAGGAGCCCAGATTCTGAAAGGCGAATTAATGCAAGCTATATTTAAGGAATTCAGTCTTCTTGGATACTCGAAAGGAATTCAGTCTTCTTGGATACTCGGACATATTTGGATTCTCGACAGTATGCCCAGAGAAGCCCAGAGGAGCCCAGAGGAGCCCAGAGGAGCCCAGAGGAGCCCAGAGGAGCCCAGAGGAGCCCAGAGGAGCCCAGAGGAGCCCAGAGGAGCGCAGAGGAGCCCAGAGGAACCCAGAGGAGCCCAGAGGAGCCCAGATTCTGAAAGACGAATTAATGCAAGCTATATTTAAAGAATTCAGTCTTCTTGGATACTCGAAAGGAATTCAGTCTTCTTGGATACTCGGACATATTTGGATTCTCGACAGTATGCCCAGAGAAGCCCAGAGGAGCCCAGAGGAGCCCAGAGGAGCCCAGAGGAGCCCAGAGGAGCCCAGAGGAGCCCAGAGGAGCCCAGATTCTGAAAGGCGAATTAATGCAAGCTATATTTAAGGAATTCAGTCTTCTTGGATACTCGAAAGGAATTCAGTCTTCTTGGATACTCGGACATATTTGGATTCTCGACAGTATGCCCAGAGGAGCCCAGAGGAGCCCAGAGGAGCCCAGAGGAGCCCAGAGGAGCCCAGAAGAGCCCAGAGGAGCCCAGAGGAGCCCAGAAGAGCCCAGAGGAGCCCAGAGGAGCCCAGAGGAGCCCAGAGGAGCCCAGAGGAGCCCAGAGGAGCCCAGAGGAGCCCAGAGGAGCCCAGAGGAGCCCAGAGGAGCCCAGAGGAGCCCAGATTCTGAAAGGCGAATTAATGCAAGCTATATTTAAGGAATTCAGTCTTCTTGGATACTCGAAAGGAATTCAGTCTTCTTGGATACTCGGACATATTTGGATTCTCGACAGTATGCCCAGAGGAGCCCAGAGGAGCCCAGAGTAGCCCAGAGGAGCCCAGAGGAGCCCAGAAGAGCCCAGAGGAGCCCAGAGGAGCCCAGAGGAGCCCAGAGGAGCCCAGAGGAGCCCAGAGGAGCCCAGAGGAGCCCAGATTCTGAAAGGCGAATTAATGCAAGCTATATTTAAGGAATTCAGTCTTCTTGGATACTCGAAAGGAATTCAGTCTTCTTGGATACTCGGACATATTTGGATTCTCGACAGTATGCCCAGAGAAGCCCAGAGGAGCCCAGTGGAGCCCAGAGGAGCCCAGAGGAGCCCAGAGGAGCCCAGAGGAGCCCAGAGGAGCCAGAAGAGCCCAGAGGAGCCCAGAGGAGCCCAGAGGAGCCCAGAGGAGCCCAGAGGAGCCCAGAGGAGCCCAGAGGAGCCCAGAGGAGCCCAGAGGAGCCCAGAGGAGCCCAGATTCTGAAAGGCGAATTAATGCAAGCTATATTTAAGGAATTCAGTCTTCTTGGATACTCGAAAGGAATTCAGTCTTCTTGGATACTCGGACATATTTGGATTCTCGACAGTATGCCCAGAGGAGCCCAGAGGAGCCCAGAGGAGCCCAGAGGAGCCCAGAGGAGCCCAGAAGAGCCCAGAGGAGCCCAGAGGAGCCCAGAGGAGCCCAGAGGAGCCCAGAGGAGCCCAGAGGAGCCCAGAGGAGCCCAGATTCTGAAAGGCGAATTAATGCAAGCTATATTTAAGGAATTCAGTCTTCTTGGATACTCGAAAGGAATTCAGTCTTCTTGGATACTCGGACATATTTGGATTCTCGACAGTATGCCCAGAGAAGCCCAGAGGAGCCCAGTGGAGCCCAGAGGAGCCCAGAGGAGCCCAGAGGAGCCCAGAGGAGCCAAGAGGAGCGCAGAGGAGCCCAGAGGAGCCCAGATTCTGAAAGGCGAATTAATGCAAGCTATATTTAAGGAATTCAGTCTTCTTGGATACTCGAAAGGAATTCAGTCTTCTTGGATACTCGGACATATTTGGATTCTCGACAGTATGCCCAGAGAAGCCCAGAGGAGCCCAGAGGAGCCCAGAGGAGCCCAGAGGAGCCCAGAGGAGCCCAGAGGAGCCCAGAGGAGCCCAGAGGAGCCCAGAGGAGCCCAGAGGAGCCCTGAGGAGCCCAGAGGAGCCCAAATTAGCCCAGAGGAGCCCAGAGGAGCGCAGAGGAGCCCAGAGGAACCCAGAGGAGCCCAGAGGAGCCCAGATTCTGAAAGACGAATTAATGCAAGCTATATTTAAAGAATTCAGTCTTCTTGGATACTCGAAAGGAATTCAGTCTTCTTGGATACTCGGACATATTTGGATTCTCGACAGTATGCCCAGAAAAGCCCAGAGGAGCCCAAGGAGCCCAGAGGAGCCCAGAGGAGCCCAGAGGAGCCCAGAGGAGCCCAGAGGAGCGCAGAGGAGCCCAGAGGAGCCCAGATTCTGAAAGGCGAATTAATGCAAGCTATATTTAAGGAATTCAGTCTTCTTGGATACTCGAAAGGAATTCAGTCTTCTTGGATACTCGGACATATTTGGATTCTCGACAGTATGCCCAGAGGAGCCCAGAGGAGCCCAGAGTAGCCCAGAGGAGCCCAGAGGAGCCCAGAAGAGCCCAGAGGAGCCCAGAGGAGCCCAGAGGAGCCCAGAGGAGCCCAGAGGAGCCCAGAGGAGCCCAGAGGAGCCCAGATTCTGAAAGGCGAATTAATGCAAGCTATATTTAAGGAATTCAGTCTTCTTGGATACTCGAAAGGAATTCAGTCTTCTTGGATACTCGGACATATTTGGATTCTCGACAGTATGCCCAGAGAAGCCCAGAGGAGCCCAGAGGAGCCCAGAGGAGCCCAGAGGAGCCCAGAGGAGCCCAGAGGAGCCCAGAGGAGCCCAGAGGAGCCCAGATTCTGAAAGGCGAATTAATGCAAGCTATATTTAAGGAATTCAGTCTTCTTGGATACTCGAAAGGAATTCAGTCTTCTTGGATACTCGGACATATTTGGATTCTCGACAGTATGCCCAGAGGAGCCCAGAGGAGCCCAGAGTAGCCCAGAGGAGCCCAGAGGAGCCCAGAAGAGCCCAGAGGAGCCCAGAGGAGCCCAGAGGAGCCCAGAGGAGCCCAGAGGAGCCCAGAGGAGCCCAGAGGAGCCCAGATTCTGAAAGGCGAATTAATGCAAGCTATATTTAAGGAATTCAGTCTTCTTGGATACTCGAAAGGAATTCAGTCTTCTTGGATACTCGGACATATTTGGATTCTCGACAGTATGCCCAGAGAAGCCCAGAGGAGCCCAGAGGAGCCCAGAGGAGCCAGAGGAGCCCAGAGGAGCCCAGAGGAGCCCAGAGGAGCCCAGAGGAGCCCAGAGGAGCGCAGAGGAGCCCAGAGGAACCCAGAGGAGCCCAGAGGAGCCCAGATTCTGAAAGACGAATTAATGCAAGCTATATTTAAAGAATTCAGTCTTCTTGGATACTCGAAAGGAATTCAGTCTTCTTGGATACTCGGACATATTTGGATTCTCGACAGTATGCCCAGAGAAGCCCAGAGGAGCCCAGAGGAGCCCAGAGGAGCCCAGAGGAGCCCAGAGGAGCCCAGAGGAGCCCAGAGGAGCGCAGAGGAGCCCAGAGGAGCCCAGATTCTGAAAGGCGAATTAATGCAAGCTATATTTAAGGAATTCAGTCTTCTTGGATACTCGAAAGGAATTCAGTCTTCTTGGATACTCGGACATATTTGGATTCTCGACAGTATGCCCAGAGAAGCCCAGAGGAGCCCAGAGGAGCCCAGAGGAGCCCAGAGGAGCCCAGAGGAGCCCAGAGGAGCCCAGAGGAGCCCAGAGGAGCCCAGAGGAGCCCAGAGGAGCCCAGAGGAGCCCAGATTCTGAAAGGCGAATTAATGCAAGCTATATTTAAGGAATTCAGTCTTCTTGGATACTCGAAAGGAATTCAGTCTTCTTGGATACTCGGACATATTTGGATTCTCGACAGTATGCCCAGAGGAGCCCAGAGGAGCCCAGAGGAGCCCAGAGGAGCCCAGAGGAGCCCAGAAGAGCCCAGAGGAGCCCAGAGGAGCCCAGAGGAGCCCAGAGGAGCCCAGAGGAGCCCAGAGGAGCCCAGAGGAGCCCAGATTCTGAAAGGCGAATTAATGCAAGCTATATTTAAGGAATTCAGTCTTCTTGGATACTCGAAAGGAATTCAGTCTTCTTGGATACTCGGACATATTTGGATTCTCGACAGTATGCCCAGAGAAGCCCAGAGGAGCCCAGAGGAGCCCAGAGGAGCCCAGAGGAGCCCAGAGGAGCCCAGAGGAGCCAGAGGAGCCCAGAGGAGCCCAGATTCTGAAAGGCGAATTAATGCAAGCTATATTTAAGGAATTCAGTCTTCTTGGATACTCGAAAGGAATTCAGTCTTCTTGGATACTCGGACATATTTGGATTCTCGACAGTATGCCCAGAGGAGCCCAGAGGAGCCCAGAGTAGCCCAGAGGAGCCCAGAGGAGCCCAGAAGAGCCCAGAGGAGCCCAGAGGAGCCCAGAGGAGCCCAGAGGAGCCCAGAGGAGCCCAGAGGAGCCCAGAGGAGCCCAGATTCTGAAAGGCGAATTAATGCAAGCTATATTTAAGGAATTCAGTCTTCTTGGATACTCGAAAGGAATTCAGTCTTCTTGGATACTCGGACATATTTGGATTCTCGACAGTATGCCCAGAGAAGCCCAGAGGAGCCCAGAGGAGCCCAGAGGAGCCCAGAGGAGCCCAGAGGAGCCAAGAGGAGCGCAGAGGAGCCCAGAGGAGCCCAGATTCTGAAAGGCGAATTAATGCAAGCTATATTTAAGGAATTCAGTCTTCTTGGATACTCGAAAGGAATTCAGTCTTCTTGGATACTCGGACATATTTGGATTCTCGACAGTATGCCCAGAGAAGCCCAGAGGAGCCCAGAGGAGCCCAGAGGAGCCCAGAGGAGCCCAGAGGAGCCCAGAGGAGCCCAGAGGAGCCCAAATTAGCCCAGAGGAGCCCAGAGGAGCGCAGAGGAGCCCAGAGGAGCCCAGATTCTGAAAGGCGAATTAATGCAAGCTATATTTAAGGAATTCAGTCTTCTTGGATACTCGAAAGGAATTCAGTCTTCTTGGATACTCGGACATATTTGGATTCTCGACAGTATGCCCAGAGAAGCCCAGAGGAGCCCAGAGGAGCCCAGAGGAGCCCAGAGGAGCCCAGAGGAGCCCAGAGGAGCCCAGAGGAACCCAGAGGAGCCCAGAGGAGCCCAGATTCTGAAAGACGAATTAATGCAAGCTATATTTAAAGAATTCAGTCTTCTTGGATACTCGAAAGGAATTCAGTCTTCTTGGATACTCGGACATATTTGGATTCTCGACAGTATGCCCAGAAAAGCCCAGAGGAGCCCAGAGGAGCCCAGAGGAGCCCAGAGGAGCGCAGAGGAGCCCAGAGGAGCCCAGATTCTGAAAGGCGAATTAATGCAAGCTATATTTAAGGAATTCAGTCTTCTTGGATACTCGAAAGGAATTCAGTCTTCTTGGATACTCGGACATATTTGGATTCTCGACAGTATGCCCAGAGAAGCCCAGAGGAGCCCAGAGGAGCCCAGAGGAGCCCAGAGGAGCCCAGAGGAGCCCAGAGGAGCCCAGAGGAGCCCAGAGGAGCCCAGAGGAGCGCAGAGGAGCCCAGAGGAGCCCAGATTCTGAAAGGCGAATTAATGCAAGCTATATTTAAGGAATTCAGTCTTCTTGGATACTCGAAAGGAATTCAGTCTTCTTGGATACTCGGACATATTTGGATTCTCGACAGTATGCCCAGAGAAGCCCAGAGGAGCCCAGAGGAGCCCAGAGGAGCCCAGAGGAGCCCAGAGGAGCCCAGAGGAGCCCAGAGGAGCGCAGAGGAGCCCAGAGGAGCCCAGATTCTGAAAGGCGAATTAATGCAAGCTATATTTAAGGAATTCAGTCTTCTTGGATACTCGAAAGGAATTCAGTCTTCTTGGATACTCGGACATATTTGGATTCTCGACAGTATGCCCAGAGGAGCCCAGAGGAGCCCAGAGGAGCCCAGAGGAGCCCAGAGGAGCCCAGAAGAGCCCAGAGGAGCCCAGAGGAGCCCAGAGGAGCCCAGAGGAGCCCAGAGGAGCCCAGATTCTGAAAGGCGAATTAATGCAAGCTATATTTAAGGAATTCAGTCTTCTTGGATACTCGAAAGGAATTCAGTCTTCTTGGATACTCGGACATATTTGGATTCTCGACAGTATGCCCAGAGAAGCCCAGAGGAGCCCAGTGGAGCCCAGAGGAGCCCAGAGGAGCCCAGAGGAGCCCAGAGGAGCCAGAGGAGCGCAGAGGAGCCCAGAGGAGCCCAGATTCTGAAAGGCGAATTAATGCAAGCTATATTTAAGGAATTCAGTCTTCTTGGATACTCGAAAGGAATTCAGTCTTCTTGGATACTCGGACATATTTGGATTCTCGACAGTATGCCCAGAGAAGCCCAGAGGAGCCCAGAGGAGCCCAGAGGAGCCCAGAGGAGCCCAGAGGAGCCCAGAGGAGCCCAGAGGAGCCCAGAGGAGCCCAGAGGAGCCCAGAGGAGCCCAGAGGAGCCCAAATTAGCCCAGAGGAGCCCAGAGGAGCGCAGAGGAGCCCAGAGGAGCCCAGATTCTGAAAGGCGAATTAATGCAAGCTATATTTAAGGAATTCAGTCTTCTTGGATACTCGAAAGGAATTCAGTCTTCTTGGATACTCGGACATATTTGGATTCTCGACAGTATGCCCAGAGAAGCCCAGAGGAGCCCAGAGGAGCCCAAAGGAGCCCAGAGGAGCCCAGAGGAGCCCAGAGGAGCCCAGAGGAGCCCAGAGGAGCCCAGAGGAGCCCAGATTCTGAAAGGCGAATTAATGCAAGCTATATTTAAAGAATTCAGTCTTCTTGGATACTCGAAAGGAATTCAGTCTTCTTGGATACTCGGACATATTTGGATTCTCGACAGTATGCCCAGAAAAGCCCAGAGGAGCCCAGAGGAGCCCAGAGGAGCCCAGAGGAGCCCAGAGGAGCCCAGAGGAGCCCAGATTCTGAAAGGCGAATTAATGCAAGCTATATTTAAGGAATTCAGTCTTCTTGGATACTCGAAAGGAATTCAGTCTTCTTGGATACTCGGACATATTTGGATTCTCGACAGTATGCCCAGAGAAGCCCAGAGGAGCCCAGAGGAGCCCAGAGGAGCCCAGAGGAGCCCAGAGGAGCCCAGAGGAGCCAAGAGGAGCGCAGAGGAGCCCAGAGGAGCCCAGATTCTGAAAGGCGAATTAATGCAAGCTATATTTAAAGAATTCAGTCTTCTTGGATACTCGAAAGGAATTCAGTCTTCTTGGATACTCGGACATATTTGGATTCTCGACAGTATGCCCAGAAAAGCCCAGAGGAGCCCAGAGGAGCCCAGAGGAGCCCAGAGGAGCCCAGAGGAGCCCAGAGGAGCCCAGATTCTGAAAGGCGAATTAATGCAAGCTATATTTAAGGAATTCAGTCTTCTTGGATACTCGAAAGGAATTCAGTCTTCTTGGATACTCGGACATATTTGGATTCTCGACAGTATGCCCAGAGAAGCCCAGAGGAGCCCAGAGGAGCCCAGAGGAGCCCAGAGGAGCCCAGAGGAGCCCAGAGGAGCCCAGAGGAGCCCAGAGGAGCCCAGAGGAGCGCAGAGGAGCCCAGAGGAGCCCAGATTCTGAAAGGCGAATTAATGCAAGCTATATTTAAGGAATTCAGTCTTCTTGGATACTCGAAAGGAATTCAGTCTTCTTGGATACTCGGACATATTTGGATTCTCGACAGTATGCCCAGAAAAGCCCAGAGGAGCCCAGAGGAGCCCAGAGGAGCCCAGAGGAGCCCAGAGGAGCCCAGAGGAGCCCAGATTCTGAAAGGCGAATTAATGCAAGCTATATTTAAGGAATTCAGTCTTCTTGGATACTCGAAAGGAATTCAGTCTTCTTGGATACTCGGACATATTTGGATTCTCGACAGTATGCCCAGAGAAGCCCAGAGGAGCCCAGAGGAGCCCAGAGGAGCCCAGAGGAGCCCAGAGGAGCCCAGAGGAGCCCAGAGGAGCCCAGAGGAGCCCAAATTAGCCCAGAGGAGCCCAGAGGAGCGCAGAGGAGCCCAGAGGAGCCCAGATTCTGAAAGGCGAATTAATGCAAGCTATATTTAAGGAATTCAGTCTTCTTGGATACTCGAAAGGAATTCAGTCTTCTTGGATACTCGGACATATTTGGATTCTCGACAGTATGCCCAGAGAAGCCCAGAGGAGCCCAGAGGAGCCCAAAGGAGCCCAGAGGAGCCCAGAGGAGCCCAGAGGAGCCCAGAGGAACCCAGAGGAGCCCAGAGGAGCCCAGATTCTGAAAGACGAATTAATGCAAGCTATATTTAAAGAATTCAGTCTTCTTGGATACTCGAAAGGAATTCAGTCTTCTTGGATACTCGGACATATTTGGATTCTCGACAGTATGCCCAGAAAAGCCCAGAGGAGCCCAGAGGAGCCCAGAGGAGCCCAGAGGAGCCCAGAGGAGCCCAGAGGAG
Organism: Allodiplogaster sudhausi; assembly: GCA_945643635.1. Lineage (NCBI taxonomy): Eukaryota > Metazoa > Nematoda > Chromadorea > Rhabditida > Diplogasteridae > Allodiplogaster > Allodiplogaster sudhausi. The sequence goes on along the minus strand of CALZFC010000183.1, from coordinate 23,217 downwards.
CCCAGATTCTGAAAGGCGAATTAATGCAAGCTATATTTAAGGAATTCAGTCTTCTTGGATACTCGAAAGGAATTCAGTCTTCTTGGATACTCGGACATATTTGGATTCTCGACAGTATGCCCAGAGAAGCCCAGAGGAGCCCAGAGGAGCCCAGAGGAGCCCAGAGGAGCCCAGAGGAGCCCAGAGGAGCCCAGAGGAGCCCAGAGGAGCCCAGAGGAGCGCAGAGGAGCCCAGAGGAGCCCAGATTCTGAAAGGCGAATTAATGCAAGCTATATTTAAGGAATTCAGTCTTCTTGGATACTCGAAAGGAATTCAGTCTTCTTGGATACTCGGACATATTTGGATTCTCGACAGTATGCCCAGAGAAGCCCAGAGGAGCCCAGTGGAGCCCAGAGGAGCCCAGAGGAGCCCAGAGGAGCCCAGAGGAGCCCAGAGGAGCCCAGAGGAGCCAAGAGGAGCGCAGAGGAGCCCAGAGGAGCCCAGATTCTGAAAGGCGAATTAATGCAAGCTATATTTAAGGAATTCAGTCTTCTTGGATACTCGAAAGGAATTCAGTCTTCTTGGATACTCGGACATATTTGGATTCTCGACAGTATGCCCAGAGAAGCCCAGAGGAGCCCAGTGGAGCCCAGAGGAGCCCAGAGGAGCCCAGAGGAGCCCAGAGGAGCCAAGAGGAGCGCAGAGGAGCCCAGAGGAGCCCAGATTCTGAAAGGCGAATTAATGCAAGCTATATTTAAGGAATTCAGTCTTCTTGGATACTCGAAAGGAATTCAGTCTTCTTGGATACTCGGACATATTTGGATTCTCGACAGTATGCCCAGAGAAGCCCAGAGGAGCCCAGAGGAGCCCAGAGGAGCCCAGAGGAGCCCAGAGGAGCCCAGAGGAGCCCAGAGGAGCCCAGAGGAGCGCAGAGGAGCCCAGAGGAGCCCAGATTCTGAAAGGCGAATTAATGCAAGCTATATTTAAGGAATTCAGTCTTCTTGGATACTCGAAAGGAATTCAGTCTTCTTGGATACTCGGACATATTTGGATTCTCGACAGTATGCCCAGAGGAGCCCAGAGGAGCCCAGAGTAGCCCAGAGGAGCCCAGAGGAGCCCAGAAGAGCCCAGAGGAGCCCAGAGGAGCCCAGAGGAGCCCAGAGGAGCCCAGAGGAGCCCAGATTCTGAAAGGCGAATTAATGCAAGCTATATTTAAGGAATTCAGTCTTCTTGGATACTCGAAAGGAATTCAGTCTTCTTGGATACTCGGACATATTTGGATTCTCGACAGTATGCCCAGAGAAGCCCAGAGGAGCCCAGTGGAGCCCAGAGGAGCCCAGAGGAGCCCAGAGGAGCCCAGAGGAGCCAAGAGGAGCGCAGAGGAGCCCAGAGGAGCCCAGATTCTGAAAGGCGAATTAATGCAAGCTATATTTAAGGAATTCAGTCTTCTTGGATACTCGAAAGGAATTCAGTCTTCTTGGATACTCGGACATATTTGGATTCTCGGCAGTATGCCCAGAGAAGCCCAGAGGAGCCCAGAGGAGCCCAGAGGAGCCCAGAGGAGCCCAGAGGAGCCCAGAGGAGCCCAGAGGAGCCCAGAGGAGCCCAGAGGAGCCCTGAGGAGCCCAGAGGAGCCCAAATTAGCCCAGAGGAGCCCAGAGGAGCGCAGAGGAGCCCAGAGGAGCCCAGATTCTGAAAGGCGAATTAATGCAAGCTATATTTAAGGAATTCAGTCTTCTTGGATACTCGAAAGGAATTCAGTCTTCTTGGATACTCGGACATATTTGGATTCTCGACAGTATGCCCAGAGAAGCCCAGAGGAGCCCAGAGGAGCCCAAAGGAGCCCAGAGGAGCCCAGAGGAGCCCAGAGGAGCCCAGAGGAACCCAGAGGAGCCCAGAGGAGCCCAGATTCTGAAAGACGAATTAATGCAAGCTATATTTAAAGAATTCAGTCTTCTTGGATACTCGAAAGGAATTCAGTCTTCTTGGATACTCGGACATATTTGGATTCTCGACAGTATGCCCAGAAAAGCCCAGAGGAGCCCAAGGAGCCCAGAGGAGCCCAGAGGAGCGCAGAGGAGCCCAGAGGAGCCCAGATTCTGAAAGGCGAATTAATGCAAGCTATATTTAAGGAATTCAGTCTTCTTGGATACTCGAAAGGAATTCAGTCTTCTTGGATACTCGGACATATTTGGATTCTCGACAGTATGCCCAGAGAAGCCCAGAGGAGCCCAGTGGAGCCCAGAGGAGCCCAGAGGAGCCCAGAGGAGCCCAGAGGAGCCAAGAGGAGCGCAGAGGAGCCCAGAGGAGCCCAGATTCTGAAAGGCGAATTAATGCAAGCTATATTTAAGGAATTCAGTCTTCTTGGATACTCGAAAGGAATTCAGTCTTCTTGGATACTCGGACATATTTGGATTCTCGACAGTATGCCCAGAGAAGCCCAGAGGAGCCCAGAGGAGCCCAGAGGAGCCCAGAGGAGCCCAGAGGAGCCCAGAGGAGCCCAGAGGAGCCCAGAGGAGCCCAAATTAGCCCAGAGGAGCCCAGAGGAGCGCAGAGGAGCCCAGAGGAGCCCAGATTCTGAAAGGCGAATTAATGCAAGCTATATTTAAGGAATTCAGTCTTCTTGGATACTCGAAAGGAATTCAGTCTTCTTGGATACTCGGACATATTTGGATTCTCGACAGTATGCCCAGAGAAGCCCAGAGGAGCCCAGAGGAGCCCAAAGGAGCCCAGAGGAGCCCAGAGGAGCCAGAGGAGCCCAGAGGAACCCAGAGGAGCCCAGAGGAGCCCAGATTCTGAAAGACGAATTAATGCAAGCTATATTTAAAGAATTCAGTCTTCTTGGATACTCGAAAGGAATTCAGTCTTCTTGGATACTCGGACATATTTGGATTCTCGACAGTATGCCCAGAAAAGCCCAGAGGAGCCCAAGGAGCCCAGAGGAGCCCAGAGGAGCGCAGAGGAGCCCAGAGGAGCCCAGATTCTGAAAGGCGAATTAATGCAAGCTATATTTAAGGAATTCAGTCTTCTTGGATACTCGAAAGGAATTCAGTCTTCTTGGATACTCGGACATATTTGGATTCTCGACAGTATGCCCAGAGAAGCCCAGAGGAGCCCAGAGGAGCCCAGAGGAGCCCAGAGGAGCCCAGAGGAGCCCAGAGGAGCCCAGAGGAGCCCAGAGGAGCCCAGAGGAGCGCAGAGGAGCCCAGAGGAGCCCAGATTCTGAAAGGCGAATTAATGCAAGCTATATTTAAGGAATTCAGTCTTCTTGGATACTCGAAAGGAATTCAGTCTTCTTGGATACTCGGACATATTTGGATTCTCGACAGTATGCCCAGAGAAGCCCAGAGGAGCCCAGTGGAGCCCAGAGGAGCCCAGAGGAGCCCAGAGGAGCCCAGAGGAGCCCAGAGGAGCCCAGAGGAGCCCAGAGGAGCGCAGAGGAGCCCAGAGGAGCCCAGATTCTGAAAGGCGAATTAATGCAAGCTATATTTAAGGAATTCAGTCTTCTTGGATACTCGAAAGGAATTCAGTCTTCTTGGATACTCGGACATATTTGGATTCTCGACAGTATGCCCAGAGAAGCCCAGAGGAGCCCAGAGGAGCCCAGAGGAGCCCAGAGGAGCCCAGAGGAGCCCAGAGGAGCCAAGAGGAGCGCAGAGGAGCCCAGAGGAGCCCAGATTCTGAAAGGCGAATTAATGCAAGCTATATTTAAGGAATTCAGTCTTCTTGGATACTCGAAAGGAATTCAGTCTTCTTGGATACTCGGACATATTTGGATTCTCGACAGTATGCCCAGAGAAGCCCAGAGGAGCCCAGAGGAGCCCAGAGGAGCCCAGAGGAGCCCAGAGGAGCCCAGAGGAGCCCAGAGGAGCCCAGATTCTGAAAGGCGAATTAATGCAAGCTATATTTAAGGAATTCAGTCTTCTTGGATACTCGAAAGGAATTCAGTCTTCTTGGATACTCGGACATATTTGGATTCTCGACAGTATGCCCAGAGAAGCCCAGAGGAGCCCAGAGGAGCCCAGAGGAGCCCAGAGGAGCCCAGAGGAGCCCAGAGGAGCCCAGAGGAGCCCAGAGGAGCCCAGAGGAGCGCAGAGGAGCCCAGAGGAGCCCAGATTCTGAAAGGCGAATTAATGCAAGCTATATTTAAGGAATTCAGTCTTCTTGGATACTCGAAAGGAATTCAGTCTTCTTGGATACTCGGACATATTTGGATTCTCGACAGTATGCCCAGAGAAGCCCAGAGGAGCCCAGTGGAGCCCAGAGGAGCCCAGAGGAGCCCAGAGGAGCCCAGAGGAGCCCAGAGGAGCGCAGAGGAGCCCAGAGGAGCCCAGATTCTGAAAGGCGAATTAATGCAAGCTATATTTAAGGAATTCAGTCTTCTTGGATACTCGAAAGGAATTCAGTCTTCTTGGATACTCGGACATATTTGGATTCTCGACAGTATGCCCAGAGAAGCCCAGAGGAGCCCAGAGGAGCCCAGAGGAGCCCAGAGGAGCCCAGAGGAGCCCAGAGGAGCCCAGAGGAGCCCAGATTCTGAAAGGCGAATTAATGCAAGCTATATTTAAGGAATTCAGTCTTCTTGGATACTCGAAAGGAATTCAGTCTTCTTGGATACTCGGACATATTTGGATTCTCGACAGTATGCCCAGAGGAGCCCAGAGGAGCCCAGAGTAGCCCAGAGAAGCCCAGAGGAGCCCAGAAGAGCCCAGAGAAGCCCAGAGGAGCCCAGAGGAGCCCAGAGGAGCCCAGAGGAGCCCAGAGGAGCCCAGAGGAGCCCAGAGGAGCCCAGATTCTGAAAGGCGAATTAATGCAAGCTATATTTAAGGAATTCAGTCTTCTTGGATACTCGAAAGGAATTCAGTCTTCTTGGATACTCGGACATATTTGGATTCTCGACAGTATGCCCAGAGGAGCCCAGAGGAGCCCAGAGGAGCCCAGAGGAGCCCAGAGGGGCCCAGAGGAGCCCAGAGGAGCCCAGAGGAGCCCAGAGGAGCCCAGAGGAGCGCAGAGGAGCCCAGAGGAGCCCAGATTCTGAAAGGCGAATTAATGCAAGCTATATTTAAGGAATTCAGTCTTCTTGGATACTCGAAAGGAATTCAGTCTTCTTGGATACTCGGACATATTTGGATTCTCGACAGTATGCCCAGAGAAGCCCAGAGGAGCCCAGAGGAGCCCAGAGGAGCCCAGAGGAGCCCAGAGGAGCCCAGAGGAGCCCAGAGGAGCCCAGATTCTGAAAGGCGAATTAATGCAAGCTATATTTAAGGAATTCAGTCTTCTTGGATACTCGAAAGGAATTCAGTCTTCTTGGATACTCGGACATATTTGGATTCTCGACAGTATGCCCAGAGGAGCCCAGAGGAGCCCAGAGTAGCCCAGAGGAGCCCAGAGGAGCCCAGAAGAGCCCAGAGGAGCCCAGAGAGCCCAGAGGAGCCCAGAGGAGCCCAGAGGAGCCCAGAGGAGCCCAGAGGAGCCCAGAGGAGCCCAGAGGAGCCCAGAGGAGCCCAGATTCTGAAAGGCGAATTAATGCAAGCTATATTTAAGGAATTCAGTCTTCTTGGATACTCGAAAGGAATTCAGTCTTCTTGGATACTCGGACATATTTGGATTCTCGACAGTATGCCCAGAGGAGCCCAGAGGAGCCCAGAGTAGCCCAGAGGAGCCCAGAGGAGCCCAGAGGAGCCCAGAGGAGCCCAGAGGAGCCCAGAGGAGCCCAGAGGAGCGCAGAGGAGCCCAGAGGAGCCCAGATTCTGAAAGGCGAATTAATGCAAGCTATATTTAAGGAATTCAGTCTTCTTGGATACTCGAAAGGAATTCAGTCTTCTTGGATACTCGGACATATTTGGATTCTCGACAGTATGCCCAGAGAAGCCCAGAGGAGCCCAGAGGAGCCCAGAGGAGCCCAGAGGAGCCCAGAGGAGCCCAGAGGAGCCCAGAGGAGCCCAGATTCTGAAAGGCGAATTAATGCAAGCTATATTTAAGGAATTCAGTCTTCTTGGATACTCGAAAGGAATTCAGTCTTCTTGGATACTCGGACATATTTGGATTCTCGACAGTATGCCCAGAGGAGCCCAGAGGAGCCCAGAGTAGCCCAGAGAAGCCCAGAGGAGCCCAGAAGAGCCCAGAGGAGCCCAGAGGAGCCCAGAGGAGCCCAGAGGAGCCCAGAGGAGCCCAGAGGAGCCCAGAGGAGCCCAGAGGAGCCCAGATTCTGAAAGGCGAATTAATGCAAGCTATATTTAAGGAATTCAGTCTTCTTGGATACTCGAAAGGAATTCAGTCTTCTTGGATACTCGGACATATTTGGATTCTCGACAGTATGCCCAGAGGAGCCCAGAGGAGCCCAGAGGAGCCCAGAGGAGCCCAGTGGGGCCCAGAGGAGCCCCGAGGAGCCCAGAGGAGCCCAGAGGAGCCCAGAGGAGCGCAGAGGAGCCCAGAGGAGCCCAGATTCTGAAAGGCGAATTAATGCAAGCTATATTTAAGGAATTCAGTCTTCTTGGATACTCGAAAGGAATTCAGTCTTCTTGGATACTCGGACATATTTGGATTCTCGACAGTATGCCCAGAGAAGCCCAGAGGAGCCCAGAGGAGCCCAGAGGAGCCCAGAGGAGCCCAGAGGAGCCCAGAGGAGCCCAGAGGAGCCCAGATTCTGAAAGGCGAATTAATGCAAGCTATATTTAAGGAATTCAGTCTTCTTGGATACTCGAAAGGAATTCAGTCTTCTTGGATACTCGGACATATTTGGATTCTCGACAGTATGCCCAGAGGAGCCCAGAGGAGCCCAGAGTAGCCCAGAGGAGCCCAGAGGAGCCCAGAAGAGCCCAGAGGAGCCCAGAGGAGCCCAGAGGAGCCCAGAGGAGCCCAGAGGAGCCCAGAGGAGCCCAGAGGAGCCCAGATTCTGAAAGGCGAATTAATGCAAGCTATATTTAAGGAATTCAGTCTTCTTGGATACTCGAAAGGAATTCAGTCTTCTTGGATACTCGGACATATTTGGATTCTCGACAGTATGCCCAGAGAAGCCCAGAGGAGCCCAGAGGAGCCCAGAGGAGCCCAGAGGAGCCCAGAGGAGCCCAGAGGAGCCCAGAGGAGCCCAGAGGAGCCCAGAGGAGCCCAGAGGAGCCCAGAGGAGCCCAGAGGAGCCCAGAGGAGCCCAGAGGAGCCCTGAGGAGCCCAGAGGAGCCCAAATTAGCCCAGAGGAGCCCAGAGGAGCGCAGAGGAGCCCAGAGGAACCCAGAGGAGCCCAGAGGAGCCCAGATTCTGAAAGACGAATTAATGCAAGCTATATTTAAAGAATTCAGTCTTCTTGGATACTCGAAAGGAATTCAGTCTTCTTGGATACTCGGACATATTTGGATTCTCGACAGTATGCCCAGAAAAGCCCAGAGGAGCCCAATGGAGCCCAGAGGAGCCCAGAGGAGCCCAGAGGAGCGCAGAGGAGCCCAGAGGAGCCCAGATTCTGAAAGGCGAATTAATGCAAGCTATATTTAAGGAATTCAGTCTTCTTGGATACTCGAAAGGAATTCAGTCTTCTTGGATACTCGGACATATTTGGATTCTCGACAGTATGCCCAGAGAAGAACAGAGGAGCCCAGAGGAGCCCAGAGGAGCCCAGAGGAGCCCAGGGGAGCCCTGAGGAGCCCAGAGGAGCCCAAATTAGCCCAGAGGTGCCCAGAGGAGCGCAGAGGAGCCCAGAGGAGCGCAGAGGAGCCCAGAGGAACCCAGAGGAGCCCAGAGGAGCCCAGATTCTGAAAGACGAATTAATGCAAGCTATATTTAAAGAATTCAGTCTTCTTGGATACTCGAAAGGAATTCAGTCTTCTTGGATACTCGGACATATTTGGATTCTCGACAGTATGCCCTGAAAAGCCCAGAGGAGCCCAGAGGAGCCCAAGGAGCCCAGAGGAGCCCAGAGGAGCCCAGATTCTGAAAGGCGAATTAATGCGAGCTATATTTAAGGAATTCAGTCTTCTTGGATACTCGAAAGGAATTCAGTCTTCTTGGATACTCGGACATATTTGGATTCTCGACAGTATGCCCAGAGAAGCCCAGAGGAGCCCAGAGGAGCCCAGAGGAGCCCAGAGGAGCCCAGAGGAGCCCAGATTCTGAAAGGCGAATTAATGCAAGCTATATTTAAGGAATTCAGTCTTCTTGGATACTCGAAAGGAATTCAGTCTTCTTGGATACTCGGACATATTTGGATTCTCGACAGTATGCCCAGAGAAGCCCAGAGGAGCCCAGAGGAGCCCAGAGGAGCCCAGAGGAGCCCAGAGGAGCCCAGAGGAGCCCAGAGGAGCCCAGAGGAGCCCAGAGGAGCCCAGAGGAGCCCAGAGGAGCCCAGAGGAGCCCAGAGGAGCCCAGAGGAGCCCTGAGGAGCCCAGAGGAGCCCAAATTAGCCCAGAGGAGCCCAGAGGAGCCCAGAGGAGCCCAGAGGAACCCAGAGGAGCCCAGAGGAGCCCAGATTCTGAAAGACGAATTAATGCAAGCTATATTTAAAGAATTCAGTCTTCTTGGATACTCGAAAGGAATTCAGTCTTCTTGGATACTCGGACATATTTGGATTCTCGACAGTATGCCCAGAAAAGCCCAGAGGAGCCCAGAGGAGCCCAGAGGAGCCCAGAGGAGCCCAGAGGAGCGCAGAGGAGCCCAGAGGAGCCCAGATTCTGAAAGGCGAATTAATGCAAGCTATATTTAAGGAATTCAGTCTTCTTGGATACTCGAAAGGAATTCAGTCTTCTTGGATACTCGGACATATTTGGATTCTCGACAGTATGCCCAGAGAAGAACAGAGGAGCCCAGAGGAGCCCAGAGGAGCCCAGAGGAGCCCAGAGGAGCCCAGAGGAGCCCAGAGGAGCCCAAATAGCCCAGAGGTGCCCAGAGGAGCGCAGAGGAGCCCAGAGGAGCGCAGAGGAGCCCAGAGGAACCCAGAGGAGCCCAGAGGAGCCCAGATTCTGAAAGACGAATTAATGCAAGCTATATTTAAAGAATTCAGTCTTCTTGGATACTCGAAAGGAATTCAGTCTTCTTGGATACTCGGACATATTTGGATTCTCGACAGTATGCCCTGAAAAGCCCAGAGGAGCCCAGAGGAGCCCAGAGGAGCCCAGAGGAGCCCAGAGGAGCCCAGATTCTGAAAGGCGAATTAATGCGAGCTATATTTAAGGAATTCAGTCTTCTTGGATACTCGAAAGGAATTCAGTCTTCTTGGATACTCGGACATATTTGGATTCTCGACAGTATGCCCAGAGAAGCCCAGAGGAGCCCAGAGGAGCCCAGAGGAGCCCAGAGGAGCCCAGAGGAGCCCAGAGGAGCCCAGAGGAGCCCAGAGGAGCCCAGATTCTGAAAGACGAATTAATGCAAGCTATATTTAAGGAATTCAGTCTTCTTGGATACTCGAAAGGAATTCAGTCTTCTTGGATACTCGGACATATTTGGATTCTCGACAGTATGCCCAGAAAAGCCCAGAGGAGCCCAGAGGAGCCCAGAGGAGCCCAGAGGAGCCCAGAGGAGCCCAGAATCTGAAAGGCGAATTAATGCAAGCTATATTTAAGGAATTCAGTCTTCTTGGATACTCGAAAGGAATTCAGTCTTCTTGGATACTCGGACATATTTGGATTCTCGACAGTATGCCCAGAGAAGCCCAGAGGAGCCCAGAGGAGCCCAGAGGAGCCCAGAGGAGCCCAGAGGAGCCCAGATTCTGAAAGGCGAATTAATGCAAGCTATATTTAAGGAATTCAGTCTTCTTGGATACTCGAAAGGAATTCAGTCTTCTTGGATACTCGGACATATTTGGATTCTCGACAGTATGCCCAGAGAAGCCCAGAGGAGCCCAGAGGAGCCCAGAGGAGCCCAGAGGAGCCCAGAGGAGCCCAGAGGAGCCCAGAGGAGCCCAGAGGAGCCCAGAGGAGCCCAGAGGAGCCCAGAGGAGCCCAGAGGAGCCCAGAGGAGCCCAGAGGAGCCCTGAGGAGCCCAGAGGAGCCCAAATTAGCCCAGAGGAGCCCAGAGGAGCGCAGAGGAGCCCAGAGGAACCCAGAGGAGCCCAGAGGAGCCCAGATTCTGAAAGACGAATTAATGCAAGCTATATTTAAAGAATTCAGTCTTCTTGGATACTCGAAAGGAATTCAGTCTTCTTGGATACTCGGACATATTTGGATTCTCGACAGTATGCCCAGAAAAGCCCAGAGGAGCCCAGATGGAGCCCAGAGGAGCCCAGAGGAGCCCAGAGGAGCGCAGAGGAGCCCAGAGGAGCCCAGATTCTGAAAGGCGAATTAATGCAAGCTATATTTAAGGAATTCAGTCTTCTTGGATACTCGAAAGGAATTCAGTCTTCTTGGATACTCGGACATATTTGGATTCTCGACAGTATGCCCAGAGAAGAACAGAGGAGCCCAGAGGAGCCCAGAGGAGCCCAGAGGAGCCCAGGGAGCCCAGAGGAGCCCAGAGGAGCCCAAATTAGCCCAGAGGAGCCCAGAGGAGCCCAGAGGAGCCCAGAGGAGCGCAGAGGAGCCCAGAGGAACCCAGAGGAGCCCAGAGGAGCCCAGATTCTGAAAGACGAATTAATGCAAGCTATATTTAAAGAATTCAGTCTTCTTGGATACTCGAAAGGAATTCAGTCTTCTTGGATACTCGGACATATTTGGATTCTCGACAGTATGCCCAGAAAAGCCCAGAGGAGCCCAGAGGAGCCCAAGGAGCCCAGAGGAGCCCAGAGGAGCCCAGATTCTGAAAGGCGAATTAATGCGAGCTATATTTAAGGAATTCAGTCTTCTTGGATACTCGAAAGGAATTCAGTCTTCTTGGATACTCGGACATATTTGGATTCTCGACAGTATGCCCAGAGAAGCCCAGAGGAGCCCAGAGGAGCCCAGAGGAGCCCAGAGGAGCCCAGAGGAGCCCAGATTCTGAAAGGCGAATTAATGCAAGCTATATTTAAGGAATTCAGTCTTCTTGGATACTCGAAAGGAATTCAGTCTTCTTGGATACTCGGACATATTTGGATTCTCGACAGTATGCCCAAAGAAGCCCAGAGGAGCCCAGAGGAGCCCAGAGGAGCCCAGAGGAGCCCAGAAGAGCCCAGAGGAGCCCAGAGGAGCCCAGATTCTGAAAGGCGAATTAATGCAAGCTATATTTAAGGAATTCAGTCTTCTTGGATACTCGAAAGGAATTCAGTCTTCTTGGATACTCGGACATATTTGGATTCTCGACAGTATGCCCAGAGAAGCCCAGAGGAGCCCAGTGGAGCCCAGAGGAGCCGAGAGGAGCCCAGAGGAGCCCAGAGGAGCCCAGAGGAGCGCAGAGGAGCCCAGAGGAGCCCAGATTCTGAAAGGCGAATTAATGCAAGCTATATTTAAGGAATTCAGTCTTCTTGGATACTCGAAAGGAATTCAGTCTTCTTGGATACTCGGACATATTTGGATTCTCGACAGTATGCCCAGAGAAGCCCAGAGGAGCCCAGAGGAGCCCAGAGGAGCCCAGAGGAGCCCAGAGGAGCCCAGAGGAGCCCAGAGGAGCCCAGATTCTGAAAGGCGAATTAATGCAAGCTATATTTAAGGAATTCAGTCTTCTTGGATACTCGAAAGGAATTCAGTCTTCTTGGATACTCGGACATATTTGGATTCTCGACAGTATGCCCAGAGGAGCCCAGAGGAGCCCAGAGTAGCCCAGAGAAGCCCAGAGGAGCCCAGAAGAGCCCAGAGGAGCCCAGAGGAGCCCAGAGGAGCCCAGAGGAGCCCAGAGGAGCCCAGAGGAGCCCAGAGGAGCCCAGAGGAGCCCAGATTCTGAAAGGCGAATTAATGCAAGCTATATTTAAGGAATTCAGTCTTCTTGGATACTCGAAAGGAATTCAGTCTTCTTGGATACTCGGACATATTTGGATTCTCGACAGTATGCCAGAGGAGCCCAGAGGAGCCCAGAGTAGCCCAGAGGAGCCCAGTGGGGCCCAGAGGAGCCCAGAGGAGCCCAGAGGAGCCCAGAGGAGCCCAGAGGAGCGCAGAGGAGCCCAGAGGAGCCCAGATTCTGAAAGGCGAATTAATGCAAGCTATATTTAAGGAATTCAGTCTTCTTGGATACTCGAAAGGAATTCAGTCTTCTTGGATACTCGGACATATTTGGATTCTCGACAGTATGCCCAGAGAAGCCCAGAGGAGCCCAGAGGAGCCCAGAGGAGCCCAGAGGAGCCCAGAGGAGCCCAGAGGAGCCCAGAGGAGCCCAGATTCTGAAAGGCGAATTAATGCAAGCTATATTTAAGGAATTCAGTCTTCTTGGATACTCGAAAGGAATTCAGTCTTCTTGGATACTCGGACATATTTGGATTCTCGACAGTATGCCCAGAGGAGCCCAGAGGAGCCCAGAGTAGCCCAGAGGAGCCCAGAGGAGCCCAGAAGAGCCCAGAGGAGCCCAGAGGAGCCCAGAGGAGCCCAGAGGAGCCCAGAGGAGCCCAGAGGAGCCCAGAGGAGCCCAGATTCTGAAAGGCGAATTAATGCAAGCTATATTTAAGGAATTCAGTCTTCTTGGATACTCGAAAGGAATTCAGTCTTCTTGGATACTCGGACATATTTGGATTCTCGACAGTATGCCCAGAGAAGCCCAGAGGAGCCCAGAGGAGCCCAGAGGAGCCCAGAGGAGCCCAGAGGAGCCCAGAGGAGCCCAGAGGAGCCCAGAGGAGCCCAGAGGAGCCCAGAGGAGCCCAGAGGAGCCCAGAGGAGCCCAGAGGAGCCCTGAGGAGCCCAGAGGAGCCCAAATTAGCCCAGAGGAGCCCAGAGGAGCGCAGAGGAGCCCAGAGGAACCCAGAGGAGCCCAGAGGAGCCCAGATTCTGAAAGACGAATTAATGCAAGCTATATTTAAAGAATTCAGTCTTCTTGGATACTCGAAAGGAATTCAGTCTTCTTGGATACTCGGACATATTTGGATTCTCGACAGTATGCCCAGAAAAGCCCAGAGGAGCCCAATGGAGCCCAGAGGAGCCCAGAGGAGCCAGAGGAGCGCAGAGGAGCCCAGAGGAGCCCAGATTCTGAAAGGCGAATTAATGCAAGCTATATTTAAGGAATTCAGTCTTCTTGGATACTCGAAAGGAATTCAGTCTTCTTGGATACTCGGACATATTTGGATTCTCGACAGTATGCCCAGAGAAGAACAGAGGAGCCCAGAGGAGCCCAGAGGAGCCCAGAGGAGCCCAGGGGAGCCCTGAGGAGCCCAGAGGAGCCCAAATTAGCCCAGAGGTGCCCAGAGGAGCGCAGAGGAGCCCAGAGGAGCGCAGAGGAGCCCAGAGGAACCCAGAGGAGCCCAGAGGAGCCCAGATTCTGAAAGACGAATTAATGCAAGCTATATTTAAAGAATTCAGTCTTCTTGGATACTCGAAAGGAATTCAGTCTTCTTGGATACTCGGACATATTTGGATTCTCGACAGTATGCCCTGAAAAGCCCAGAGGAGCCCAGAGGAGCCCAAGGAGCCCAGAGGAGCCCAGAGGAGCCCAGATTCTGAAAGGCGAATTAATGCGAGCTATATTTAAGGAATTCAGTCTTCTTGGATACTCGAAAGGAATTCAGTCTTCTTGGATACTCGGACATATTTGGATTCTCGACAGTATGCCCAGAGAAGCCCAGAGGAGCCCAGAGGAGCCCAGAGGAGCCCAGAGGAGCCCAGAGGAGCCCAGATTCTGAAAGGCGAATTAATGCAAGCTATATTTAAGGAATTCAGTCTTCTTGGATACTCGAAAGGAATTCAGTCTTCTTGGATACTCGGACATATTTGGATTCTCGACAGTATGCCCAGAGAAGCCCAGAGGAGCCCAGAGGAGCCCAGAGGAGCCCAGAGGAGCCCAGAGGAGCCCAGAGGAGCCCAGATTCTGAAAGGCGAATTAATGCAAGCTATATTTAAGGAATTCAGTCTTCTTGGATACTCGAAAGGAATTCAGTCTTCTTGGATACTCGGACATATTTGGATTCTCGACAGTATGCCCAGAGGAGCCCAGAGGAGCCCAGAGTAGCCCAGAGGAGCCCAGAGGAGCCCAGAAGAGCCCAGAGGAGCCCAGAGGAGCCCAGAGGAGCCCAGAGGAGCCCAGAGGAGCCCAGAGGAGCCCAGAGGAGCCCAGATTCTGAAAGGCGAATTAATGCAAGCTATATTTAAGGAATTCAGTCTTCTTGGATACTCGAAAGGAATTCAGTCTTCTTGGATACTCGGACATATTTGGATTCTCGACAGTATGCCCAGAGAAGCCCAGAGGAGCCCAGAGGAGCCCAGAGGAGCCCAGAGGAGCCCAGAGGAGCCCAGAGGAGCCCAGAGGAGCCCCAGAGGAGCCCAGAGGAGCCCAGAGGAGCCCAGAGGAGCCCAGAGGAGCCCAGAGGAGCCCAGAGGAGCCCAGAGGAGCCCTGAGGAGCCCAGAGGAGCCCAAATTAGCCCAGAGGAGCCCAGAGGAGCGCAGAGGAGCCCAGAGGAACCCAGAGGAGCCCAGAGGAGCCCAGATTCTGAAAGACGAATTAATGCAAGCTATATTTAAAGAATTCAGTCTTCTTGGATACTCGAAAGGAATTCAGTCTTCTTGGATACTCGGACATATTTGGATTCTCGACAGTATGCCCAGAAAAGCCCAGAGGAGCCCAATGGAGCCCAGAGGAGCCCAGAGGAGCCCAGAGGAGCGCAGAGGAGCCCAGAGGAGCCCAGATTCTGAAAGGCGAATTAATGCAAGCTATATTTAAGGAATTCAGTCTTCTTGGATACTCGAAAGGAATTCAGTCTTCTTGGATACTCGGACATATTTGGATTCTCGACAGTATGCCCAGAGAAGAACAGAGGAGCCCAGAGGAGCCCAGAGGAGCCCAGAGGAGCCCAGAGGAGCCCTGAGGAGCCCAGAGGAGCCCAAATTAGCCCAGAGGTGCCCAGAGGAGCGCAGAGGAGCCCAGAGGAGCGCAGAGGAGCCCAGAGGAACCCAGAGGAGCCCAGAGGAGCCCAGATTCTGAAAGACGAATTAATGCAAGCTATATTTAAAGAATTCAGTCTTCTTGGATACTCGAAAGGAATTCAGTCTTCTTGGATACTCGGACATATTTGGATTCTCGACAGTATGCCCTGAAAAGCCCAGAGGAGCCCAGAGGAGCCCAAGGAGCCCAGAGGAGCCCAGAGGAGCCCAGATTCTGAAAGGCGAATTAATGCGAGCTATATTTAAGGAATTCAGTCTTCTTGGATACTCGAAAGGAATTCAGTCTTCTTGGATACTCGGACATATTTGGATTCTCGACAGTATGCCCAGAGAAGCCCAGAGGAGCCCAGAGGAGCCCAGAGGAGCCCAGAGGAGCCCAGAGGAGCCCAGATTCTGAAAGGCGAATTAATGCAAGCTATATTTAAGGAATTCAGTCTTCTTGGATACTCGAAAGGAATTCAGTCTTCTTGGATACTCGGACATATTTGGATTCTCGACAGTATGCCCAGAGAAGCCCAGAGGAGCCCAGAGGAGCCCAGAGGAGCCCAGAGGAGCCCAGAAGAGCCCAGAGGAGCCCAGAGGAGCCCAGATTCTGAAAGGCGAATTAATGCAAGCTATATTTAAGGAATTCAGTCTTCTTGGATACTCGAAAGGAATTCAGTCTTCTTGGATACTCGGACATATTTGGATTCTCGACAGTATGCCCAGAGGAGCCCAGAGGAGCCCAGAGTAGCCCAGAGGAGCCCAGAGGAGCCCAGAAGAGCCCAGAGGAGCCCAGAGGAGCCCAGAGGAGCCCAGAGGAGCCCAGAGGAGCCCAGAGGAGCCCAGAGGAGCCCAGATTCTGAAAGGCGAATTAATGCAAGCTATATTTAAGGAATTCAGTCTTCTTGGATACTCGAATGGAATTCAGTCTTCTTGGATACTCGGACATATTTGGATTCTCGACAGTATGCCCAGAGAAGCCCAGAGGAGCCCAGAGGAGCCCAGAGGAGCCCAGAGGAGCCCAGAGGAGCCCAGAGGAGCCCAGAGGAGCCCAGAGGAGCCCAGAGGAGCCCAGAGGAGCCCAGAGGAGCCCAGAGGAGCCCTGAGGAGCCCAGAGGAGCCCAAATTAGCCCAGAGGAGCCCAGAGGAGCGCAGAGGAGCCCAGAGGAACCCAGAGGAGCCCAGAGGAGCCCAGATTCTGAAAGACGAATTAATGCAAGCTATATTTAAGGAATTCAGTCTTCTTGGATACTCGAAAGGAATTCAGTCTTCTTGGATACTCGGACATATTTGGATTCTCGACAGTATGCCCAGAGAAGAACAGAGGAGCCCAGAGGAGCCCAGAGGAGCCCAGAGGAGCCCAGGGGAGCCCTGAGGAGCCCAGAGGAGCCCAAATTAGCCCAGAGGTGCCCAGAGGAGCGCAGAGGAGCCCAGAGGAGCGCAGAGGAGCCCAGAGGAACCCAGAGGAGCCCAGAGGAGCCCAGATTCTGAAAGACGAATTAATGCAAGCTATATTTAAGAATTCAGTCTTCTTGGATACTCGAAAGGAATTCAGTCTTCTTGGATACTCGGACATATTTGGATTCTCGACAGTATGCCCTGAAAAGCCCAGAGGAGCCCAGAGGAGCCCAAGGAGCCCAGAGGAGCCCAGAGGAGCCCAGATTCTGAAAGGCGAATTAATGCGAGCTATATTTAAGGAATTCAGTCTTCTTGGATACTCGAAAGGAATTCAGTCTTCTTGGATACTCGGACATATTTGGATTCTCGACAGTATGCCCAGAGAAGCCCAGAGGAGCCCAGAGGAGCCCAGAGGAGCCCAGAGGAGCCCAGAGGAGCCCAGATTCTGAAAGGCGAATTAATGCAAGCTATATTTAAGGAATTCAGTCTTCTTGGATACTCGAAAGGAATTCAGTCTTCTTGGATACTCGGACATATTTGGATTCTCGACAGTATGCCCAGAGAAGCCCAGAGGAGCCCAGAGGAGCCCAGAGGAGCCCAGAGGAGCCCAGAAGAGCCCAGAGGAGCCCAGAGGAGCCCAGATTCTGAAAGGCGAATTAATGCAAGCTATATTTAAGGAATTCAGTCTTCTTGGATACTCGAAAGGAATTCAGTCTTCTTGGATACTCGGACATATTTGGATTCTCGACAGTATGCCCAGAGGAGCCCAGAGGAGCCCAGAGTAGCCCAGAGGAGCCCAGAGGAGCCCAGAAGAGCCCAGAGGAGCCCAGAGGAGCCCAGAGGAGCCCAGAGGAGCCCAGAGGAGCCCAGAGGAGCCCAGAGGAGCCCAGATTCTGAAAGGCGAATTAATGCAAGCTATATTTAAGGAATTCAGTCTTCTTGGATACTCGAAAGGAATTCAGTCTTCTTGGATACTCGGACATATTTGGATTCTCGACAGTATGCCCAGAGAAGCCCAGAGGAGCCCAGAGGAGCCCAGAGGAGCCCAGAGGAGCCCAGAAGAGCCCAGAGGAGCCCAGAGGAGCCCAGATTCTGAAAGGCGAATTAATGCAAGCTATATTTAAGGAATTCAGTCTTCTTGGATACTCGAAAGGAATTCAGTCTTCTTGGATACTCGGACATATTTGGATTCTCGACAGTATGCCCAGAGGAGCCCAGAGGAGCCAGAGTAGCCCAGAGGAGCCCAGAGGAGCCCAGAAGAGCCCAGAGGAGCCCAGAGGAGCCAGAGGAGCCCCAGAGGAGCCCAGAGGAGCCCAGAGGAGCCCAGAGGAGCCCAGATTCTGAAAGGCGAATTAATGCAAGCTATATTTAAGGAATTCAGTCTTCTTGGATACTCGAAAGGAATTCAGTCTTCTTGGATACTCGGACATATTTGGATTCTCGACAGTATGCCCAGAGGAGCCCAGAGGAGCCCAGAGGAGCCCAGAGGAGCCCAGAGGAGCCCAGAAGAGCCCAGAGGAGCCCAGAGGAGCCAGAGGAGCCCAGAGGAGCCCAGAGGAGCCCAGAGGAGCCAGAGGAGCCCAGATTCTGAAAGGCGAATTAATGCAAGCTATATTTAAGGAATTCAGTCTTCTTGGATACTCGAAAGGAATTCAGTCTTCTTGGATACTCGGACATATTTGGATTCTCGACAGTATGCCCAGAGAAGCCCAGAGGAGCCCAGAGGAGCCCAGAGGAGCCCAGAGGAGCCCAGAGGAGCCAGAGGAGCCCAGAGGAGCCAGAGGAGCCAGAGGAGCCCAGAGGAGCCCAGAGGAGCCCAGAGGAGCCAGAGGAGCCCAGAGGAGCCAAATTAGCCCAGAGGAGCCCAGAGGAGCGCAGAGGAGCCCAGAGGAGCCCAGAGGAGCCCAGAGGAGCCCAGATTCTGAAAGGCGAATTAATGCAAGCTATATTTAAGGAATTCAGTCTTCTTGGATACTCGAAAGGAATTCAGTCTTCTTGGATACTCGGACATATTTGGATTCTCGACAGTATGCCCAGAGAAGCCAGAGGAGCCCAGAGGAGCCCAGAGGAGCCAGAGGAGCCCAGAGGAGCCCAGAGGAGCCCAGAGGAGCCCAAAGGAGCCCAGAGGAGCCCAGAGGAGCCCAGAGGAGCCCAGAGGAGCCAGAGGAGCCCAGAGGAACCCAGAGGAGCCCAGAGGAGCCCAGATTCTGAAAGGCGAATTAATGCAAGCTATATTTAAAGAATTCAGTCTTCTTGGATACTCGAAAGGAATTCAGTCTTCTGGATACTCGGACATATTTGGATTCTCGACAGTATGCCCAGAAAAGCCCAGAGGAGCCAGAGGAGCCCAGAGGAGCCCAGAGGAGCCCAGAGGAGCCCAGATTCTGAAAGGCGAATTAATGCAAGCTATATTTAAGGAATTCAGTCTTCTTGGATACTCGAAAGGAATTCAGTCTTCTTGGATACTCGGACATATTTGGATTCTCGACAGTATGCCCAGAGAAGCCCAGAGGAGCCCAGAGGAGCCCAGAGGAGCCCAGAGGAGCCCAGAGGAGCCCAGATTCTGAAAGGCGAATTAATGCAAGCTATATTTAAGGAATTCAGTCTTCTTGGATACTCGAAAGGAATTCAGTCTTCTTGGATACTCGGACATATTTGGATTCTCGACAGTATGCCCAGAGAAGCCCAGAGGAGCCCAGAGGAGCCCAGAGGAGCCGAGAGGAGCCCAGAGGAGCCCAGAGAGAGCCCAGAGGAGCCCCAGATTCTGAAAGGCGAATTAATGCAAGCTATATTTAAGGAATTCAGTCTTCTTGGATACTCGAAAGGAATTCAGTCTTCTTGGATACTCGGATATTTGGATTCTCGACAGTATGCCCAGAGGAGCCAGAGGAGCCCAGAGAGCCCAGAGGAGCCCAGAGGAGCCCAGAGGAGCCCAGAGGAGCCCAGAGGAGCCCAGAGGAGCCCAGAGGAGCCCAGAGGAGCCAGAGGAGCCCAGAGGAGCCCAGATTCTGAAAGGCGAATTAATGCAAGCTATATTTAAGGAATTCAGTCTTCTTGGATACTCGAAAGGAATTCAGTCTTCTTGGATACTCGGACATATTTGGATTCTCGACAGTATGCCCAGAGAAGCCCAGAGGAGCCCAGAGGAGCCCAGAGGAGCCAGAGGAGCCCAGAGGAGCCCAGAGGAGCCCAGAGGAGCCCAGATTCTGAAAGGCGAA
This sequence comes from Allodiplogaster sudhausi, assembly GCA_945643635.1. Taxonomy (NCBI): domain Eukaryota; kingdom Metazoa; phylum Nematoda; class Chromadorea; order Rhabditida; family Diplogasteridae; genus Allodiplogaster; species Allodiplogaster sudhausi. The sequence goes on along the minus strand of CALZFC010000183.1, from coordinate 3,730 downwards.
TTAATGCAAGCTATATTTAAGGAATTCAGTCTTCTTGGATACTCGAAAGGAATTCAGTCTTCTTGGATACTCGGACATATTTGGATTCTCGACAGTATGCCCAGAGGAGCCAGAGGAGCCCAGAGTAGCCCAGAGGAGCCCAGAGGAGCCCAGAAGAGCCCAGAGGAGCCCAGAGGAGCCCAGAGGAGCCCAGAGGAGCCCAGAGGAGCCCAGAGGAGCCAGAGGAGCCCAGATTCTGAAAGGCGAATTAATGCAAGCTATATTTAAGGAATTCAGTCTTCTTGGATACTCGAAAGGAATTCAGTCTTCTTGGATACTCGGACATATTTGGATTCTCGACAGTATGCCCAGAGAAGCCCAGAGGAGCCCAGAGGAGCCCAGAGGAGCCCAGAGGAGCCCAGAGGAGCCCAGAGGAGCCCAGAGGAGCCCAGAGGAGCCCAGAGGAGCCCAGAGGAGCCCAGGGAGCCAGAGGAGCCCAGAGATCCAGAGGAGCCTGAGGAGCCCAGAGGAGCCCAGAGGAGCCCAGAGGAGCCCAGAGGAGCCCAGAGGAGCCCAGAGGAACCCAGAGGAGCCCAGAGGAGCCCAGATTCTGAAAGGCGAATTAATGCAAGCTATATTTAAAGAATTCAGTCTTCTTGGATACTCGAAAGGAATTCAGTCTTCTTGGATACTCGGACATATTTGGATTCTCGACAGTATGCCCAGAGAGAAAGAGCCCAGAGGAGCCCAGAGGAGCCCAGAGGAGCCAGAGGAGCCCAGAGGAGCCCAGAGGAGCCCAGAGGAGCCCAAGGAGCCCAGAGGAGCCAGAGGAGCGCAGAGGAGCCCAGAGGAGCGCAGAGGAGCCCAGAGGAGCCAGAGGAGCCCAGAGGAGCCAGATTCTGAAAGACGAATTAATGCAAGCTATATTTAAAGAATTCAGTCTTCTTGGATACTCGAAAGGAATTCAGTCTTCTTGGATACTCGGACATATTTGGATTCTCGACAGTATGCCCAGAAAAAAGCCCAGAGGAGCCCAGAGGAGCCCAGAGGAGCCCAGAGGAGCCCAGAGGAGCCCAGATTCTGAAAGGCGAATTAATGCAAGCTATATTTAAGGAATTCAGTCTTCTTGGATACTCGAAAGGAATTCAGTCTTCTTGGATACTCGGACATATTTGGATTCTCGACAGTATGCCCAGAGAAGCCCAGAGGAGCCCAGAGGAGCCCAGAGGAGCCAGAGGAGCCCAGAGGAGCCCAGATTCTGAGAAAGGCGAATTAATGCAAGCTATATTTAAGGAATTCAGTCTTTTGGATACTCGAAAGGAATTCAGTCTTCTTGGATACTCGGACATATTTGGATTCTCGACAGTATGCCCAGAGGAAAGCCCAGAGGAGCCCAGAGGAGCCCAGAGGAGCCCAGAGGAGCCCAGAGGAGCCCAGAGGAGCCCAGAGGAGCCCAGATTCTGAAAGGCGAATTAATGCAAGCTATATTTAAGGAATTCAGTCTTCTTGGATACTCGAAAGGAATTCAGTCTTCTTGGATACTCGGACATATTTGGATTCTCGACAGTATGCCCAGAGGAGCCCAGAGGAGCCCAGAGGAGCCCAGAGGAGCCCAGAGGAGCCCAGAAGAGCCCAGAGGAGCCCAGAGGAGCCCAGAGGAGCCCAGAGGAGCCCAGAGGAGCCCAGAGGAGCCCAGAGGAGCCCAGATTCTGAAAGGCGAATTAATGCAAGCTATATTTAAGGAATTCAGTCTTCTTGGATACTCGAAAGGAATTCAGTCTTCTTGGATACTCGGACATATTGGATTCTCGACAGTATGCCAGAGAAGAACAGAGGAGCCCAGAGGAGCCCAGAGGAGCCCAGAGGAGCCCAGAGGAGCCCAGAGGAGCCCGAGGAGCCCAGAGGAGCCCAGAGGAGCCCAGAGGAGCCAGAGGAGCCAAGAGGAGACCTGAGGAGCCCAGAGGAGCCCAAATTAGCCCAGAGGAGCCAGAGGAGCGCAGAGGAGCCCAGAGGAACCCAGAGGAGCCCAGAGGAGCCCAGATCTGAAAGGCGAATTAATGCAAGCTATATTAAAGGAATTCAGTCTTCTTGGATACTCGAAAGGAATTCAGTCTTCTTGGATACTCGGACATATTTGGATTCTCGACAGTATGCCCAGAAAAGCCCAGAGGAGCCCAGAGGAGCCCAGAGGAGCCCAGAGGAGCCAGAGGAGCCCAGAGGAGCCCAGAGGAGCCCAGATTCTGAAAGGCGAATTAATGCAAGCTATATTTAAGGAATTCAGTCTTCTTGGATACTCGAAAGGAATTCAGTCTTGGATTCTTCTTGGATACTCGGACATATTTGGACTCGACAGTAGCCCAGAGAGCCCAGAGGAGCCCAGAGGAGCCCAGAGGAGCCCAGAGGAGCCCAGAGGAGCCCAGAGGAGCCCAGAGGAGCCCAAATTAGCCCAGAGGAGCCCAGAGGAGCCCAGAGGAGCCAGAGGAGCGCCCAGAGGAGCCCAGAGGAACCCAGAGGAGCCCAGAGGAGCCCAGATTCTGAAAGACGAATTAATGCAAGCTATATTTAAAGAATTCAGTCTTCTTGGATACTCGAAAGGAATTCAGTCTTCTTGGATACTCGGACATATTTGGATTCTCGACAGTATGCCCGAGAAGCCCAGAGGAGCCCAGAGGAGCCCAGAGGAGCCCAGAGGAGCCCAGAGGAGCCCAGATTCTGAAAGGCGAATTAATGCAAGCTATATTTAAGGAATTCAGTCTTCTTGGATACTCGAAAGGAATTCAGTCTTCTTGGATACTCGGACATATTTGGATTCTCGACAGTATGACCAGAGAAGCCCAGAGGAGCCCAGAGGAGCCCAGAGGAGCCAGAGGAGCCCAGAGGAGCCCAGATTCTGAAAGGCGAATTAATGCAAGCTATATTTAAGGAATTCAGTCTTCTTGGATACTCGAAAGGAATTCAGTCTTCTTGGATACTCGGACATATTTGGATTCTCGACAGTATGCCAAGAGAGAAGCCAGAGGAAGCCCAGAGGAGCCCAGAGGAGCCAGAGGAGCCCAGAGGAGCCCAGAGGAGCCCAGAGGAGCCCAGATTCTGAAAGGCGAATTAATGCAAGCTATATTTAAGGAATCAGTCTTCTTGGATACTCGAAAGGAATTCAGTCTTCTTGGATACTCGGACATATTTGGATTCTCGACAGTATGCCCAGAGAAGCCCAGAGGAGCCCAGAGGAGCCAGAGGAGCCCAGAGGAGCAGAGATGGAGCCCAGGGAGCCAGAGGAGCGCAGAGGAGCCCAGAGGAGCCCAGATTCTGAAAGCGAATTAATGCAAGCTATATTTAAGGAATCAGTCTTCTTGGATACTCGAAAGGAATCAGTCTTCTTGGATACTCGGACATATTGGATTCTCGACAGTATGCCCAGAGAAGCCCAGAGGAGCCCAGAGGAGCCCAGAGGAGCAGAGGAGCCCAGAGGAGCCCAGAGGAGCCAAAGAGGAGCCAGAGGAGCCCAGAGGAGCCCAGAGGAGCCCAGATTCTGAAAGGCGAATTAATGCAAGCTATATTTAAGGAATTCAGTCTTCTTGGATACTCGAAAGGAATTCAGTCTTCTTGGATACTCGGACATATTGGATTCTCGACAGTATGACCAGAGAAGCCCAGAGGAGCCCAGAGGAGCCCAGAGGAGCCCAGAGGAGCCCAGAGGAGCCCAGAGGAGCCCAGAGGAGCCCAGAGGAGCCCAGAGGAGCCCTGAGGAGCC
>CALZFC010000182.1:0-65572 GCA_945643635.1 Allodiplogaster sudhausi | reverse complement strand
TTGGAGGTTCATGAAACCAGCTCCAAATTAACCGAAGGAGAGATATGATATAACATGGTCAAGTCGATAGTTTTGTGGGGTAAGTGTACAAAAATAATACGTTGAATACGCCTGTAATACTTAAAATTGTAGTCCTAAAGTATTTAACGAAATCGAGTTTTGGAGGTTCATGAAACCAGCTCCAAATTAACCGAAGGAGAGATATGATATAACATGGTCAAGTCGATAGTTTTGTGGGGTAAGTGTACAAAAATAATACGTTGAATACGCCTGTAATACTTAAAATTGTAGTCCTAAAGTATTTAACGAAATCGAGTTTTGGAGGTTCATGAAACCAGCTCCAAATCACCGAAGCAGAGATATGATATAACATGGTCAAGTCGATAGTTTTGTGGGGTAAGTGTACAAAAATAATACGTTGAATACGCCTGTAATACTTAAAATTGTAGTCCTAAAGTATTTAACGAAATCGAGTTTTGGAGGTTCATGAAACCAGCTCCAAATCACCGAAGGAGAGATATGATATAACATGGTCAAGTCGATAGTTTTGTGGGGTAAGTGTACAAAAATAATACGTTGAATACGCCTGTAATACTTAAAATTGTAGTCCTAAAGTATTTAACGAAATCGAGTTTTGGAGGTTCATGAAACCAGCTCCAAATTAACCGAAGGAGAGATATGATATAACATGGTCAAGTCGATAGTTTTGTGGGGTAAGTGTACAAAAATAATACGTTGAATACGCCTGTAATACTTAAAATTGTAGTCCTAAAGTATTTAACGAAATCGAGTTTTGGAGGTTCATGAAACCAGCTCCAAATCACCGAAGCAGAGATATGATATAACATGGTCAAGTCGATAGTTTTGTGGGTAAGTGTACAAAAATAATACGTTGAATACGCCTGTAATACTTAAAATTGTAGTCCTAAAGTATTTAACGAAATCGAGTTTTGGAGGTTCATGAAACCAGCTCCAAATTACCGAAGCAGAGATATGATATAACATGGTCAAGTCGATAGTTTTGTGGGTAAGTGTACAAAAATAATACGTTGAATACGCCTGTAATACTTAAAATTGTAGTCCTAAAGTATTTAACGAAATCGAGTTTTGGAGGTTCATGAAACCAGCTCCAAATTAACCGAAGGAGAGATATGATATAACATGGTCAAGTCGATAGTTTTGTGGGGTAAGTGTACAAAAATAATACGTTGAATACGCCTGTAATACTTAAAATTGTAGTCCTAAAGTATTTAACGAAATCGAGTTTTGGAGGTTCATGAAACCAGCTCCAAATTAACCGAAGGAGAGATATGATATAACATGGTCAAGTCGATAGTTTTGTGGGGTAAGTGTACAAAAATAATACGTTGAATACGCCTGTAATACTTAAAATTGTAGTCCTAAAGTATTTAACGAAATCGAGTTTTGGAGGTTCATGAAACCAGCTCCAAATCACCGAAGGAGAGATATGATATAACATGGTCAAGTCGATAGTTTTGTGGGTAAGTGTACAAAAATAATACGTTGAATACGCCTGTAATACTTAAAATTGTAGTCCTAAAGTATTTAACGAAATCGAGTTTTGGAGGTTCATGAAACCAGCTCCAAATCACCGAAGCAGAGATATGATATAACATGGTCAAGTCGATAGTTTTGTGGGGTAAGTGTACAAAAATAATACGTTGAATACGCCTGTAATACTTAAAATTGTAGTCCTAAAGTATTTAACGAAATCGAGTTTTGGAGGTTCATGAAACCAGCTCCAAATTAACCGAAGGAGAGATATGATATAACATGGTCAAGTCGATAGTTTTGTGGGGTAAGTGTACAAAAATAATACGTTGATACGCCTGTAATACTTAAAATTGTAGTCCTAAAGTATTTAACGAAATCGAGTTTTGGAGGTTCATGAAACCAGCTCCAAATAACCGAAGGAGAGATATGATATAACATGGTCAAGTCGATAGTTTTGTGGGGTAAGTGTACAAAAATAATACGTTGAATACGCCTGTAATACTTAAAATTGTAGTCCTAAAGTATTTAACGAAATCGAGTTTTGGAGGTTCATGAAACCAGCTCCAAATTAACCGAAGGAGAGATATGATATAACATGGTCAAGTCGATAGTTTTGTGGGGTAAGTGTACAAAAATAATACGTTGAATACGCCTGTAATACTTAAAATTGTAGTCCTAAAGTATTTAACGAAATCGAGTTTTGGAGGTTCATGAAACCAGCTCCAAATTAACCGAAGCAGAGATATGATATAACATGGTCAAGTCGATAGTTTTGTGGGGTAAGTGTACAAAAATAATACGTTGAATACGCCTGTAATACTTAAAATTGTAGTCCTAAAGTATTTAACGAAATCGAGTTTTGGAGGTTCATGAAACCAGCTCCAAATAACCGAAGGAGAGATATGATATAACATGGTCAAGTCGATAGTTTTGTGGGGTAAGTGTACAAAAATAATACGTTGAATACGCCTGTAATACTTAAAATTGTAGTCCTAAAGTATTTAACGAAATCGAGTTTTGGAGGTTCATGAAACCAGCTCCAAATCACCGAAGCAGAGATATGATATAACATGGTCAAGTCGATAGTTTTGTGGGGTAAGTGTACAAAAATAATACGTTGAATACGCCTGTAATACTTAAAATTGTAGTCCTAAAGTATTTAACGAAATCGAGTTTTGGAGGTTCATGAAACCAGCTCCAAATTAACCGAAGGAGAGATATGATATAACATGGTCAAGTCGATAGTTTTGTGGGGTAAGTGTACAAAAATAATACGTTGAATACGCCTGTAATACTTAAAATTGTAGTCCTAAAGTATTTAACGAAATCGAGTTTTGGAGGTTCATGAAACCAGCTCCAAATTAACCGAAGAGAGATATGATATAACATGGTCAAGTCGATAGTTTTGTGGGGTAAGTGTACAAAAATAATACGTTGAATACGCCTGTAATACTTAAAATTGTAGTCCTAAAGTATTTAACGAAATCGAGTTTTGGAGGTTCATGAAACCAGCTCCAAATCACCGAAGGAGAGATATGATATAACATGGTCAAGTCGATAGTTTTGTGGGGTAAGTGTACAAAAATAATACGTTGAATACGCCTGTAATACTTAAAATTGTAGTCCTAAAGTATTTAACGAAATCGAGTTTTGGAGGTTCATGAAACCAGCTCCAAATTAACCGAAGGAGAGATATGATATAACATGGTCAAGTCGATAGTTTTGTGGGGTAAGTGTACAAAAATAATACGTTGAATACGCCTGTAATACTTAAAATTGTAGTCCTAAAGTATTTAACGAAATCGAGTTTTGGAGGTTCATGAAACCAGCTCCAAATCACCGAAGGAGAGATATGATATAACATGGTCAAGTCGATAGTTTTGTGGGTAAGTGTACAAAAATAATACGTTGAATACGCCTGTAATACTTAAAATTGTAGTCCTAAAGTATTTAACGAAATCGAGTTTTGGAGGTTCATGAAACCAGCTCCAAATTAACCGAAGCAGAGATATGATATAACATGGTCAAGTCGATAGTTTTGTGGGGTAAGTGTACAAAAATAATACGTTGAATACGCCTGTAATACTTAAAATTGTAGTCCTAAAGTATTTAACGAAATCGAGTTTTGGAGGTTCATGAAACCAGCTCCAAATCACCGAAGGAGAGATATGATATAACATGGTCAAGTCGATAGTTTTGTGGGGTAAGTGTACAAAAATAATACGTTGAATACGCCTGTAATACTTAAAATTGTAGTCCTAAAGTATTTAACGAAATCGAGTTTTGGAGGTTCATGAAACCAGCTCCAAATAACCGAAGGAGAGATATGATATAACATGGTCAAGTCGATAGTTTTGTGGGGTAAGTGTACAAAAATAATACGTTGAATACGCCTGTAATACTTAAAATTGTAGTCCTAAAGTATTTAACGAAATCGAGTTTTGGAGGTTCATGAAACCAGCTCCAAATCACCGAAGCAGAGATATGATATAACATGGTCAAGTCGATAGTTTTGTGGGGTAAGTGTACAAAAATAATACGTTGAATACGCCTGTAATACTTAAAATTGTAGTCCTAAAGTATTTAACGAAATCGAGTTTTGGAGGTTCATGAAACCAGCTCCAAATCACCGAAGGAGAGATATGATATAACATGGTCAAGTCGATAGTTTTGTGGGGTAAGTGTACAAAAATAATACGTTGAATACGCCTGTAATACTTAAAATTGTAGTCCTAAAGTATTTAACGAAATCGAGTTTTGGAGGTTCATGAAACCAGCTCCAAATTACCGAAGCAGAGATATGATATAACATGGTCAAGTCGATAGTTTTGTGGGGTAAGTGTACAAAAATAATACGTTGAATACGCCTGTAATACTTAAAATTGTAGTCCTAAAGTATTTAACGAAATCGAGTTTTGGAGGTTCATGAAACCAGCTCCAAATTAACCGAAGGAGAGATATGATATAACATGGTCAAGTCGATAGTTTTGTGGGGTAAGTGTACAAAAATAATACGTTGAATACGCCTGTAATACTTAAAATTGTAGTCCTAAAGTATTTAACGAAATCGAGTTTTGGAGGTTCATGAAACCAGCTCCAAATCACCGAAGCAGAGATATGATATAACATGGTCAAGTCGATAGTTTTGTGGGGTAAGTGTACAAAAATAATACGTTGAATACGCCTGTAATACTTAAAATTGTAGTCCTAAAGTATTTAACGAAATCGAGTTTTGGAGGTTCATGAAACCAGCTCCAATTAACCGAAGCAGAGATATGATATAACATGGTCAAGTCGATAGTTTTGTGGGGTAAGTGTACAAAAATAATACGTTGAATACGCCTGTAATACTTAAAATTGTAGTCCTAAAGTATTTAACGAAATCGAGTTTTGGAGGTTCATGAAACCAGCTCCAAATAACCGAAGGAGAGATATGATATAACATGGTCAAGTCGATAGTTTTGTGGGGTAAGTGTACAAAAATAATACGTTGAATACGCCTGTAATACTTAAAATTGTAGTCCTAAAGTATTTAACGAAATCGAGTTTTGGAGGTTCATGAAACCAGCTCCAAATCACCGAAGCAGAGATATGATATAACATGGTCAAGTCGATAGTTTTGTGGGGTAAGTGTACAAAAATAATACGTTGAATACGCCTGTAATACTTAAAATTGTAGTCCTAAAGTATTTAACGAAATCGAGTTTTGGAGGTTCATGAAACCAGCTCCAAATTAACCGAAGGAGAGATATGATATAACATGGTCAAGTCGATAGTTTTGTGGGGTAAGTGTACAAAAATAATACGTTGAATACGCCTGTAATACTTAAAATTGTAGTCCTAAAGTATTTAACGAAATCGAGTTTTGGAGGTTCATGAAACCAGCTCCAAATTAACCGAAGGAGAGATATGATATAACATGGTCAAGTCGATAGTTTTGTGGGGTAAGTGTACAAAAATAATACGTTGAATACGCCTGTAATACTTAAAATTGTAGTCCTAAAGTATTTAACGAAATCGAGTTTTGGAGGTTCATGAAACCAGCTCCAAATTAACCGAAGCAGAGATATGATATAACATGGTCAAGTCGATAGTTTTGTGGGGTAAGTGTACAAAAATAATACGTTGAATACGCCTGTAATACTTAAAATTGTAGTCCTAAAGTATTTAACGAAATCGAGTTTTGGAGGTTCATGAAACCAGCTCCAAATCACCGAAGCAGAGATATGATATAACATGGTCAAGTCGATAGTTTTGTGGGGTAAGTGTACAAAAATAATACGTTGAATACGCCTGTAATACTTAAAATTGTAGTCCTAAAGTATTTAACGAAATCGAGTTTTGGAGGTTCATGAAACCAGCTCCAAATTAACCGAAGGAGAGATATGATATAACATGGTCAAGTCGATAGTTTTGTGGGGTAAGTGTACAAAAATAATACGTTGAATACGCCTGTAATACTTAAAATTGTAGTCCTAAAGTATTTAACGAAATCGAGTTTTGGAGGTTCATGAAACCAGCTCCAAATTAACCGAAGGAGAGATATGATATAACATGGTCAAGTCGATAGTTTTGTGGGGTAAGTGTACAAAAATAATACGTTGAATACGCCTGTAATACTTAAAATTGTAGTCCTAAAGTATTTAACGAAATCGAGTTTTGGAGGTTCATGAAACCAGCTCCAAATCACCGAAGCAGAGATATGATATAACATGGTCAAGTCGATAGTTTTGTGGGGTAAGTGTACAAAAATAATACGTTGAATACGCCTGTAATACTTAAAATTGTAGTCCTAAAGTATTTAACGAAATCGAGTTTTGGAGGTTCATGAAACCAGCTCCAATTAACCGAAGGAGAGATATGATATAACATGGTCAAGTCGATAGTTTTGTGGGTAAGTGTACAAAAATAATACGTTGAATACGCCTGTAATACTTAAAATTGTAGTCCTAAAGTATTTAACGAAATCGAGTTTTGGAGGTTCATGAAACCAGCTCCAAATTAACCGAAGGAGAGATATGATATAACATGGTCAAGTCGATAGTTTTGTGGGGTAAGTGTACAAAAATAATACGTTGAATACGCCTGTAATACTTAAAATTGTAGTCCTAAAGTATTTAACGAAATCGAGTTTTGGAGGTTCATGAAACCAGCTCCAAATCACCGAAGCAGAGATATGATATAACATGGTCAAGTCGATAGTTTTGTGGGGTAAGTGTACAAAAATAATACGTTGAATACGCCTGTAATACTTAAAATTGTAGTCCTAAAGTATTTAACGAAATCGAGTTTTGGAGGTTCATGAAACCAGCTCCAAATTCACCGAAGCAGAGATATGATATAACATGGTCAAGTCGATAGTTTTGTGGGGTAAGTGTACAAAAATAATACGTTGAATACGCCTGTAATACTTAAAATTGTAGTCCTAAAGTATTTAACGAAATCGAGTTTTGGAGGTTCATGAAACCAGCTCCAAATTAACCGAAGGAGAGATATGATATAACATGGTCAAGTCGATAGTTTTGTGGGGTAAGTGTACAAAAATAATACGTTGAATACGCCTGTAATACTTAAAATTGTAGTCCTAAAGTATTTAACGAAATCGAGTTTTGGAGGTTCATGAAACCAGCTCCAAATCACCGAAGCAGAGATATGATATAACATGGTCAAGTCGATAGTTTTGTGGGGTAAGTGTACAAAAATAATACGTTGAATACGCCTGTAATACTTAAAATTGTAGTCCTAAAGTATTTAACGAAATCGAGTTTTGGAGGTTCATGAAACCAGCTCCAAATCACCGAAGCAGAGATATGATATAACATGGTCAAGTCGATAGTTTTGTGGGGTAAGTGTACAAAAATAATACGTTGAATACGCCTGTAATACTTAAAATTGTAGTCCTAAAGTATTTAACGAAATCGAGTTTTGGAGGTTCATGAAACCAGCTCCAAATTAACCGAAGGAGAGATATGATATAACATGGTCAAGTCGATAGTTTTGTGGGGTAAGTGTACAAAAATAATACGTTGAATACGCCTGTAATACTTAAAATTGTAGTCCTAAAGTATTTAACGAAATCGAGTTTTGGAGGTTCATGAAACCAGCTCCAAATTAACCGAAGGAGAGATATGATATAACATGGTCAAGTCGATAGTTTTGTGGGGTAAGTGTACAAAAATAATACGTTGAATACGCCTGTAATACTTAAAATTGTAGTCCTAAAGTATTTAACGAAATCGAGTTTTGGAGGTTCATGAAACCAGCTCCAAATCACCGAAGGAGAGATATGATATAACATGGTCAAGTCGATAGTTTTGTGGGGTAAGTGTACAAAAATAATACGTTGAATACGCCTGTAATACTTAAAATTGTAGTCCTAAAGTATTTAACGAAATCGAGTTTTGGAGGTTCATGAAACCAGCTCCAAATCACCGAAGCAGAGATATGATATAACATGGTCAAGTCGATAGTTTTGTGGGGTAAGTGTACAAAAATAATACGTTGAATACGCCTGTAATACTTAAAATTGTAGTCCTAAAGTATTTAACGAAATCGAGTTTTGGAGGTTCATGAAACCAGCTCCAAATTAACCGAAGGAGAGATATGATATAACATGGTCAAGTCGATAGTTTTGTGGGGTAAGTGTACAAAAATAATACGTTGAATACGCCTGTAATACTTAAAATTGTAGTCCTAAAGTATTTAACGAAATCGAGTTTTGGAGGTTCATGAAACCAGCTCCAAATCACCGAAGGAGAGATATGATATAACATGGTCAAGTCGATAGTTTTGTGGGGTAAGTGTACAAAAATAATACGTTGAATACGCCTGTAATACTTAAAATTGTAGTCCTAAAGTATTTAACGAAATCGAGTTTTGGAGGTTCATGAAACCAGCTCCAAATCACCGAAGCAGAGATATGATATAACATGGTCAAGTCGATAGTTTTGTGGGGTAAGTGTACAAAAATAATACGTTGAATACGCCTGTAATACTTAAAATTGTAGTCCTAAAGTATTTAACGAAATCGAGTTTTGGAGGTTCATGAAACCAGCTCCAAATTAACCGAAGGAGAGATATGATATAACATGGTCAAGTCGATAGTTTTGTGGGGTAAGTGTACAAAAATAATACGTTGAATACGCCTGTAATACTTAAAATTGTAGTCCTAAAGTATTTAACGAAATCGAGTTTTGGAGGTTCATGAAACCAGCTCCAAATCACCGAAGAGAGATATGATATAACATGGTCAAGTCGATAGTTTTGTGGGGTAAGTGTACAAAAATAATACGTTGAATACGCCTGTAATACTTAAAATTGTAGTCCTAAAGTATTTAACGAAATCGAGTTTTGGAGGTTCATGAAACCAGCTCCAAATAACCGAAGGAGAGATATGATATAACATGGTCAAGTCGATAGTTTTGTGGGGTAAGTGTACAAAAATAATACGTTGAATACGCCTGTAATACTTAAAATTGTAGTCCTAAAGTATTTAACGAAATCGAGTTTTGGAGGTTCATGAAACCAGCTCCAAATCACCGAAGCAGAGATATGATATAACATGGTCAAGTCGATAGTTTTGTGGGGTAAGTGTACAAAAATAATACGTTGAATACGCCTGTAATACTTAAAATTGTAGTCCTAAAGTATTTAACGAAATCGAGTTTTGGAGGTTCATGAAACCAGCTCCAATTAACCGAAGGAGAGATATGATATAACATGGTCAAGTCGATAGTTTTGTGGGGTAAGTGTACAAAAATAATACGTTGAATACGCCTGTAATACTTAAAATTGTAGTCCTAAAGTATTTAACGAAATCGAGTTTTGGAGGTTCATGAAACCAGCTCCAAATAACCGAAGCAGAGATATGATATAACATGGTCAAGTCGATAGTTTTGTGGGGTAAGTGTACAAAAATAATACGTTGAATACGCCTGTAATACTTAAAATTGTAGTCCTAAAGTATTTAACGAAATCGAGTTTTGGAGGTTCATGAAACCAGCTCCAAATCACCGAAGCAGAGATATGATATAACATGGTCAAGTCGATAGTTTTGTGGGGTAAGTGTACAAAAATAATACGTTGAATACGCCTGTAATACTTAAAATTGTAGTCCTAAAGTATTTAACGAAATCGAGTTTTGGAGGTTCATGAAACCAGCTCCAAATCACCGAAGCAGAGATATGATATAACATGGTCAAGTCGATAGTTTTGTGGGGTAAGTGTACAAAAATAATACGTTGAATACGCCTGTAATACTTAAAATTGTAGTCCTAAAGTATTTAACGAAATCGAGTTTTGGAGGTTCATGAAACCAGCTCCAAATCACCGAAGCAGAGATATGATATAACATGGTCAAGTCGATAGTTTTGTGGGGTAAGTGTACAAAAATAATACGTTGAATACGCCTGTAATACTTAAAATTGTAGTCCTAAAGTATTTAACGAAATCGAGTTTTGGAGGTTCATGAAACCAGCTCCAAATAACCGAAGGAGAGATATGATATAACATGGTCAAGTCGATAGTTTTGTGGGGTAAGTGTACAAAAATAATACGTTGAATACGCCTGTAATACTTAAAATTGTAGTCCTAAAGTATTTAACGAAATCGAGTTTTGGAGGTTCATGAAACCAGCTCCAAATTAACCGAAGGAGAGATATGATATAACATGGTCAAGTCGATAGTTTTGTGGGGTAAGTGTACAAAAATAATACGTTGAATACGCCTGTAATACTTAAAATTGTAGTCCTAAAGTATTTAACGAAATCGAGTTTTGGAGGTTCATGAAACCAGCTCCAAATCACCGAAGCAGAGATATGATATAACATGGTCAAGTCGATAGTTTTGTGGGGTAAGTGTACAAAAATAATACGTTGAATACGCCTGTAATACTTAAAATTGTAGTCCTAAAGTATTTAACGAAATCGAGTTTTGGAGGTTCATGAAACCAGCTCCAAATCACCGAAGGAGAGATATGATATAACATGGTCAAGTCGATAGTTTTGTGGGGTAAGTGTACAAAAATAATACGTTGAATACGCCTGTAATACTTAAAATTGTAGTCCTAAAGTATTTAACGAAATCGAGTTTTGGAGGTTCATGAAACCAGCTCCAAATTAACCGAAGGAGAGATATGATATAACATGGTCAAGTCGATAGTTTTGTGGGGTAAGTGTACAAAAATAATACGTTGAATACGCCTGTAATACTTAAAATTGTAGTCCTAAAGTATTTAACGAAATCGAGTTTTGGAGGTTCATGAAACCAGCTCCAAATCACCGAAGCAGAGATATGATATAACATGGTCAAGTCGATAGTTTTGTGGGGTAAGTGTACAAAAATAATACGTTGAATACGCCTGTAATACTTAAAATTGTAGTCCTAAAGTATTTAACGAAATCGAGTTTTGGAGGTTCATGAAACCAGCTCCAAATCACCGAAGCAGAGATATGATATAACATGGTCAAGTCGATAGTTTTGTGGGGTAAGTGTACAAAAATAATACGTTGAATACGCCTGTAATACTTAAAATTGTAGTCCTAAAGTATTTAACGAAATCGAGTTTTGGAGGTTCATGAAACCAGCTCCAAATTAACCGAAGCAGAGATATGATATAACATGGTCAAGTCGATAGTTTTGTGGGGTAAGTGTACAAAAATAATACGTTGAATACGCCTGTAATACTTAAAATTGTAGTCCTAAAGTATTTAACGAAATCGAGTTTTGGAGGTTCATGAAACCAGCTCCAAATCACCGAAGAGAGATATGATATAACATGGTCAAGTCGATAGTTTTGTGGGGTAAGTGTACAAAAATAATACGTTGAATACGCCTGTAATACTTAAAATTGTAGTCCTAAAGTATTTAACGAAATCGAGTTTTGGAGGTTCATGAAACCAGCTCCAAATCACCGAAGCAGAGATATGATATAACATGGTCAAGTCGATAGTTTTGTGGGGTAAGTGTACAAAAATAATACGTTGAATACGCCTGTAATACTTAAAATTGTAGTCCTAAAGTATTTAACGAAATCGAGTTTTGGAGGTTCATGAAACCAGCTCCAAATTAACCGAAGGAGAGATATGATATAACATGGTCAAGTCGATAGTTTTGTGGGGTAAGTGTACAAAAATAATACGTTGAATACGCCTGTAATACTTAAAATTGTAGTCCTAAAGTATTTAACGAAATCGAGTTTTGGAGGTTCATGAAACCAGCTCCAAATCACCGAAGCAGAGATATGATATAACATGGTCAAGTCGATAGTTTTGTGGGGTAAGTGTACAAAAATAATACGTTGAATACGCCTGTAATACTTAAAATTGTAGTCCTAAAGTATTTAACGAAATCGAGTTTTGGAGGTTCATGAAACCAGCTCCAAATCACCGAAGCAGAGATATGATATAACATGGTCAAGTCGATAGTTTTGTGGGGTAAGTGTACAAAAATAATACGTTGAATACGCCTGTAATACTTAAAATTGTAGTCCTAAAGTATTTAACGAAATCGAGTTTTGGAGGTTCATGAAACCAGCTCCAAATTAACCGAAGGAGAGATATGATATAACATGGTCAAGTCGATAGTTTTGTGGGGTAAGTGTACAAAAATAATACGTTGAATACGCCTGTAATACTTAAAATTGTAGTCCTAAAGTATTTAACGAAATCGAGTTTTGGAGGTTCATGAAACCAGCTCCAAATTAACCGAAGGAGAGATATGATATAACATGGTCAAGTCGATAGTTTTGTGGGGTAAGTGTACAAAAATAATACGTTGAATACGCCTGTAATACTTAAAATTGTAGTCCTAAAGTATTTAACGAAATCGAGTTTTGGAGGTTCATGAAACCAGCTCCAAATTAACCGAAGGAGAGATATGATATAACATGGTCAAGTCGATAGTTTTGTGGGGTAAGTGTACAAAAATAATACGTTGAATACGCCTGTAATACTTAAAATTGTAGTCCTAAAGTATTTAACGAAATCGAGTTTTGGAGGTTCATGAAACCAGCTCCAAATAACCGAAGCAGAGATATGATATAACATGGTCAAGTCGATAGTTTTGTGGGGTAAGTGTACAAAAATAATACGTTGAATACGCCTGTAATACTTAAAATTGTAGTCCTAAAGTATTTAACGAAATCGAGTTTTGGAGGTTCATGAAACCAGCTCCAAATCACCGAAGCAGAGATATGATATAACATGGTCAAGTCGATAGTTTTGTGGGGTAAGTGTACAAAAATAATACGTTGAATACGCCTGTAATACTTAAAATTGTAGTCCTAAAGTATTTAACGAAATCGAGTTTTGGAGGTTCATGAAACCAGCTCCAAATCACCGAAGGAGAGATATGATATAACATGGTCAAGTCGATAGTTTTGTGGGGTAAGTGTACAAAAATAATACGTTGAATACGCCTGTAATACTTAAAATTGTAGTCCTAAAGTATTTAACGAAATCGAGTTTTGGAGGTTCATGAAACCAGCTCCAAATTAACCGAAGGAGAGATATGATATAACATGGTCAAGTCGATAGTTTTGTGGGGTAAGTGTACAAAAATAATACGTTGAATACGCCTGTAATACTTAAAATTGTAGTCCTAAAGTATTTAACGAAATCGAGTTTTGGAGGTTCATGAAACCAGCTCCAAATAACCGAAGAGAGATATGATATAACATGGTCAAGTCGATAGTTTTGTGGGGTAAGTGTACAAAAATAATACGTTGAATACGCCTGTAATACTTAAAATTGTAGTCCTAAAGTATTTAACGAAATCGAGTTTTGGAGGTTCATGAAACCAGCTCCAAATCACCGAAGCAGAGATATGATATAACATGGTCAAGTCGATAGTTTTGTGGGGTAAGTGTACAAAAATAATACGTTGAATACGCCTGTAATACTTAAAATTGTAGTCCTAAAGTATTTAACGAAATCGAGTTTTGGAGGTTCATGAAACCAGCTCCAAATTAACCGAAGGAGAGATATGATATAACATGGTCAAGTCGATAGTTTTGTGGGGTAAGTGTACAAAAATAATACGTTGAATACGCCTGTAATACTTAAAATTGTAGTCCTAAAGTATTTAACGAAATCGAGTTTTGGAGGTTCATGAAACCAGCTCCAAATCACCGAAGCAGAGATATGATATAACATGGTCAAGTCGATAGTTTTGTGGGGTAAGTGTACAAAAATAATACGTTGAATACGCCTGTAATACTTAAAATTGTAGTCCTAAAGTATTTAACGAAATCGAGTTTTGGAGGTTCATGAAACCAGCTCCAAATAACCGAAGCAGAGATATGATATAACATGGTCAAGTCGATAGTTTTGTGGGGTAAGTGTACAAAAATAATACGTTGAATACGCCTGTAATACTTAAAATTGTAGTCCTAAAGTATTTAACGAAATCGAGTTTTGGAGGTTCATGAAACCAGCTCCAAATTAACCGAAGGAGAGATATGATATAACATGGTCAAGTCGATAGTTTTGTGGGGTAAGTGTACAAAAATAATACGTTGAATACGCCTGTAATACTTAAAATTGTAGTCCTAAAGTATTTAACGAAATCGAGTTTTGGAGGTTCATGAAACCAGCTCCAAATTAACCGAAGGAGAGATATGATATAACATGGTCAAGTCGATAGTTTTGTGGGGTAAGTGTACAAAAATAATACGTTGAATACGCCTGTAATACTTAAAATTGTAGTCCTAAAGTATTTAACGAAATCGAGTTTTGGAGGTTCATGAAACCAGCTCCAAATCACCGAAGCAGAGATATGATATAACATGGTCAAGTCGATAGTTTTGTGGGGTAAGTGTACAAAAATAATACGTTGAATACGCCTGTAATACTTAAAATTGTAGTCCTAAAGTATTTAACGAAATCGAGTTTTGGAGGTTCATGAAACCAGCTCCAAATTAACCGAAGGAGAGATATGATATAACATGGTCAAGTCGATAGTTTTGTGGGGTAAGTGTACAAAAATAATACGTTGAATACGCCTGTAATACTTAAAATTGTAGTCCTAAAGTATTTAACGAAATCGAGTTTTGGAGGTTCATGAAACCAGCTCCAAATCACCGAAGCAGAGATATGATATAACATGGTCAAGTCGATAGTTTTGTGGGGTAAGTGTACAAAAATAATACGTTGAATACGCCTGTAATACTTAAAATTGTAGTCCTAAAGTATTTAACGAAATCGAGTTTTGGAGGTTCATGAAACCAGCTCCAAATTAACCGAAGGAGAGATATGATATAACATGGTCAAGTCGATAGTTTTGTGGGGTAAGTGTACAAAAATAATACGTTGAATACGCCTGTAATACTTAAAATTGTAGTCCTAAAGTATTTAACGAAATCGAGTTTTGGAGGTTCATGAAACCAGCTCCAAATAACCGAAGGAGAGATATGATATAACATGGTCAAGTCGATAGTTTTGTGGGGTAAGTGTACAAAAATAATACGTTGAATACGCCTGTAATACTTAAAATTGTAGTCCTAAAGTATTTAACGAAATCGAGTTTTGGAGGTTCATGAAACCAGCTCCAAATCACCGAAGCAGAGATATGATATAACATGGTCAAGTCGATAGTTTTGTGGGGTAAGTGTACAAAAATAATACGTTGAATACGCCTGTAATACTTAAAATTGTAGTCCTAAAGTATTTAACGAAATCGAGTTTTGGAGGTTCATGAAACCAGCTCCAAATAACCGAAGGAGAGATATGATATAACATGGTCAAGTCGATAGTTTTGTGGGGTAAGTGTACAAAAATAATACGTTGAATACGCCTGTAATACTTAAAATTGTAGTCCTAAAGTATTTAACGAAATCGAGTTTTGGAGGTTCATGAAACCAGCTCCAAATTAACCGAAGGAGAGATATGATATAACATGGTCAAGTCGATAGTTTTGTGGGGTAAGTGTACAAAAATAATACGTTGAATACGCCTGTAATACTTAAAATTGTAGTCCTAAAGTATTTAACGAAATCGAGTTTTGGAGGTTCATGAAACCAGCTCCAAATCACCGAAGCAGAGATATGATATAACATGGTCAAGTCGATAGTTTTGTGGGGTAAGTGTACAAAAATAATACGTTGAATACGCCTGTAATACTTAAAATTGTAGTCCTAAAGTATTTAACGAAATCGAGTTTTGGAGGTTCATGAAACCAGCTCCAAATAACCGAAG
This sequence comes from Allodiplogaster sudhausi, assembly GCA_945643635.1. Taxonomy (NCBI): domain Eukaryota; kingdom Metazoa; phylum Nematoda; class Chromadorea; order Rhabditida; family Diplogasteridae; genus Allodiplogaster; species Allodiplogaster sudhausi. Next base: position 49,865 of record CALZFC010000182.1, on the reverse strand, counting down.
GAGAGATATGATATAACATGGTCAAGTCGATAGTTTTGTGGGGTAAGTGTACAAAAATAATACGTTGAATACGCCTGTAATACTTAAAATTGTAGTCCTAAAGTATTTAACGAAATCGAGTTTTGGAGGTTCATGAAACCAGCTCCAATTAACCGAAGGAGAGATATGATATAACATGGTCAAGTCGATAGTTTTGTGGGGTAAGTGTACAAAAATAATACGTTGAATACGCCTGTAATACTTAAAATTGTAGTCCTAAAGTATTTAACGAAATCGAGTTTTGGAGGTTCATGAAACCAGCTCCAAATTAACCGAAGGAGAGATATGATATAACATGGTCAAGTCGATAGTTTTGTGGGGTAAGTGTACAAAAATAATACGTTGAATACGCCTGTAATACTTAAAATTGTAGTCCTAAAGTATTTAACGAAATCGAGTTTTGGAGGTTCATGAAACCAGCTCCAAATCACCGAAGCAGAGATATGATATAACATGGTCAAGTCGATAGTTTTGTGGGGTAAGTGTACAAAAATAATACGTTGAATACGCCTGTAATACTTAAAATTGTAGTCCTAAAGTATTTAACGAAATCGAGTTTTGGAGGTTCATGAAACCAGCTCCAAATAACCGAAGGAGAGATATGATATAACATGGTCAAGTCGATAGTTTTGTGGGGTAAGTGTACAAAAATAATACGTTGAATACGCCTGTAATACTTAAAATTGTAGTCCTAAAGTATTTAACGAAATCGAGTTTTGGAGGTTCATGAAACCAGCTCCAAATAACCGAAGCAGAGATATGATATAACATGGTCAAGTCGATAGTTTTGTGGGGTAAGTGTACAAAAATAATACGTTGAATACGCCTGTAATACTTAAAATTGTAGTCCTAAAGTATTTAACGAAATCGAGTTTTGGAGGTTCATGAAACCAGCTCCAAATCACCGAAGCAGAGATATGATATAACATGGTCAAGTCGATAGTTTTGTGGGGTAAGTGTACAAAAATAATACGTTGAATACGCCTGTAATACTTAAAATTGTAGTCCTAAAGTATTTAACGAAATCGAGTTTTGGAGGTTCATGAAACCAGCTCCAAATCACCGAAGAGAGATATGATATAACATGGTCAAGTCGATAGTTTTGTGGGGTAAGTGTACAAAAATAATACGTTGAATACGCCTGTAATACTTAAAATTGTAGTCCTAAAGTATTTAACGAAATCGAGTTTTGGAGGTTCATGAAACCAGCTCCAAATTAACCGAAGGAGAGATATGATATAACATGGTCAAGTCGATAGTTTTGTGGGGTAAGTGTACAAAAATAATACGTTGAATACGCCTGTAATACTTAAAATTGTAGTCCTAAAGTATTTAACGAAATCGAGTTTTGGAGGTTCATGAAACCAGCTCCAAATAACCGAAGGAGAGATATGATATAACATGGTCAAGTCGATAGTTTTGTGGGGTAAGTGTACAAAAATAATACGTTGAATACGCCTGTAATACTTAAAATTGTAGTCCTAAAGTATTTAACGAAATCGAGTTTTGGAGGTTCATGAAACCAGCTCCAAATCACCGAAGCAGAGATATGATATAACATGGTCAAGTCGATAGTTTTGTGGGGTAAGTGTACAAAAATAATACGTTGAATACGCCTGTAATACTTAAAATTGTAGTCCTAAAGTATTTAACGAAATCGAGTTTTGGAGGTTCATGAAACCAGCTCCAAATAACCGAAGAGAGATATGATATAACATGGTCAAGTCGATAGTTTTGTGGGGTAAGTGTACAAAAATAATACGTTGAATACGCCTGTAATACTTAAAATTGTAGTCCTAAAGTATTTAACGAAATCGAGTTTTGGAGGTTCATGAAACCAGCTCCAAATCACCGAAGCAGAGATATGATATAACATGGTCAAGTCGATAGTTTTGTGGGGTAAGTGTACAAAAATAATACGTTGAATACGCCTGTAATACTTAAAATTGTAGTCCTAAAGTATTTAACGAAATCGAGTTTTGGAGGTTCATGAAACCAGCTCCAAATCACCGAAGCAGAGATATGATATAACATGGTCAAGTCGATAGTTTTGTGGGGTAAGTGTACAAAAATAATACGTTGAATACGCCTGTAATACTTAAAATTGTAGTCCTAAAGTATTTAACGAAATCGAGTTTTGGAGGTTCATGAAACCAGCTCCAAATAACCGAAGCAGAGATATGATATAACATGGTCAAGTCGATAGTTTTGTGGGGTAAGTGTACAAAAATAATACGTTGAATACGCCTGTAATACTTAAAATTGTAGTCCTAAAGTATTTAACGAAATCGAGTTTTGGAGGTTCATGAAACCAGCTCCAAATTAACCGAAGGAGAGATATGATATAACATGGTCAAGTCGATAGTTTTGTGGGGTAAGTGTACAAAAATAATACGTTGAATACGCCTGTAATACTTAAAATTGTAGTCCTAAAGTATTTAACGAAATCGAGTTTTGGAGGTTCATGAAACCAGCTCCAAATCACCGAAGCAGAGATATGATATAACATGGTCAAGTCGATAGTTTTGTGGGGTAAGTGTACAAAAATAATACGTTGAATACGCCTGTAATACTTAAAATTGTAGTCCTAAAGTATTTAACGAAATCGAGTTTTGGAGGTTCATGAAACCAGCTCCAAATTAACCGAAGGAGAGATATGATATAACATGGTCAAGTCGATAGTTTTGTGGGGTAAGTGTACAAAAATAATACGTTGAATACGCCTGTAATACTTAAAATTGTAGTCCTAAAGTATTTAACGAAATCGAGTTTTGGAGGTTCATGAAACCAGCTCCAAATCACCGAAGCAGAGATATGATATAACATGGTCAAGTCGATAGTTTTGTGGGGTAAGTGTACAAAAATAATACGTTGAATACGCCTGTAATACTTAAAATTGTAGTCCTAAAGTATTTAACGAAATCGAGTTTTGGAGGTTCATGAAACCAGCTCCAAATCACCGAAGCAGAGATATGATATAACATGGTCAAGTCGATAGTTTTGTGGGGTAAGTGTACAAAAATAATACGTTGAATACGCCTGTAATACTTAAAATTGTAGTCCTAAAGTATTTAACGAAATCGAGTTTTGGAGGTTCATGAAACCAGCTCCAAATTAACCGAAGGAGAGATATGATATAACATGGTCAAGTCGATAGTTTTGTGGGGTAAGTGTACAAAAATAATACGTTGAATACGCCTGTAATACTTAAAATTGTAGTCCTAAAGTATTTAACGAAATCGAGTTTTGGAGGTTCATGAAACCAGCTCCAAATTAACCGAAGGAGAGATATGATATAACATGGTCAAGTCGATAGTTTTGTGGGGTAAGTGTACAAAAATAATACGTTGAATACGCCTGTAATACTTAAAATTGTAGTCCTAAAGTATTTAACGAAATCGAGTTTTGGAGGTTCATGAAACCAGCTCCAAATCACCGAAGCAGAGATATGATATAACATGGTCAAGTCGATAGTTTTGTGGGGTAAGTGTACAAAAATAATACGTTGAATACGCCTGTAATACTTAAAATTGTAGTCCTAAAGTATTTAACGAAATCGAGTTTTGGAGGTTCATGAAACCAGCTCCAAATTAACCGAAGCAGAGATATGATATAACATGGTCAAGTCGATAGTTTTGTGGGGTAAGTGTACAAAAATAATACGTTGAATACGCCTGTAATACTTAAAATTGTAGTCCTAAAGTATTTAACGAAATCGAGTTTTGGAGGTTCATGAAACCAGCTCCAAATAACCGAAGCAGAGATATGATATAACATGGTCAAGTCGATAGTTTTGTGGGGTAAGTGTACAAAAATAATACGTTGAATACGCCTGTAATACTTAAAATTGTAGTCCTAAAGTATTTAACGAAATCGAGTTTTGGAGGTTCATGAAACCAGCTCCAAATAACCGAAGGAGAGATATGATATAACATGGTCAAGTCGATAGTTTTGTGGGGTAAGTGTACAAAAATAATACGTTGAATACGCCTGTAATACTTAAAATTGTAGTCCTAAAGTATTTAACGAAATCGAGTTTTGGAGGTTCATGAAACCAGCTCCAAATCACCGAAGCAGAGATATGATATAACATGGTCAAGTCGATAGTTTTGTGGGGTAAGTGTACAAAAATAATACGTTGAATACGCCTGTAATACTTAAAATTGTAGTCCTAAAGTATTTAACGAAATCGAGTTTTGGAGGTTCATGAAACCAGCTCCAAATTAACCGAAGAGAGATATGATATAACATGGTCAAGTCGATAGTTTTGTGGGGTAAGTGTACAAAAATAATACGTTGAATACGCCTGTAATACTTAAAATTGTAGTCCTAAAGTATTTAACGAAATCGAGTTTTGGAGGTTCATGAAACCAGCTCCAAATCACCGAAGCAGAGATATGATATAACATGGTCAAGTCGATAGTTTTGTGGGGTAAGTGTACAAAAATAATACGTTGAATACGCCTGTAATACTTAAAATTGTAGTCCTAAAGTATTTAACGAAATCGAGTTTTGGAGGTTCATGAAACCAGCTCCAAATAACCGAAGGAGAGATATGATATAACATGGTCAAGTCGATAGTTTTGTGGGGTAAGTGTACAAAAATAATACGTTGAATACGCCTGTAATACTTAAAATTGTAGTCCTAAAGTATTTAACGAAATCGAGTTTTGGAGGTTCATGAAACCAGCTCCAAATTAACCGAAGGAGAGATATGATATAACATGGTCAAGTCGATAGTTTTGTGGGGTAAGTGTACAAAAATAATACGTTGAATACGCCTGTAATACTTAAAATTGTAGTCCTAAAGTATTTAACGAAATCGAGTTTTGGAGGTTCATGAAACCAGCTCCAAATTAACCGAAGGAGAGATATGATATAACATGGTCAAGTCGATAGTTTTGTGGGGTAAGTGTACAAAAATAATACGTTGAATACGCCTGTAATACTTAAAATTGTAGTCCTAAAGTATTTAACGAAATCGAGTTTTGGAGGTTCATGAAACCAGCTCCAATTAACCGAAGCAGAGATATGATATAACATGGTCAAGTCGATAGTTTTGTGGGGTAAGTGTACAAAAATAATACGTTGAATACGCCTGTAATACTTAAAATTGTAGTCCTAAAGTATTTAACGAAATCGAGTTTTGGAGGTTCATGAAACCAGCTCCAAATCACCGAAGCAGAGATATGATATAACATGGTCAAGTCGATAGTTTTGTGGGGTAAGTGTACAAAAATAATACGTTGAATACGCCTGTAATACTTAAAATTGTAGTCCTAAAGTATTTAACGAAATCGAGTTTTGGAGGTTCATGAAACCAGCTCCAAATAACCGAAGGAGAGATATGATATAACATGGTCAAGTCGATAGTTTTGTGGGGTAAGTGTACAAAAATAATACGTTGAATACGCCTGTAATACTTAAAATTGTAGTCCTAAAGTATTTAACGAAATCGAGTTTTGGAGGTTCATGAAACCAGCTCCAAATCACCGAAGCAGAGATATGATATAACATGGTCAAGTCGATAGTTTTGTGGGGTAAGTGTACAAAAATAATACGTTGAATACGCCTGTAATACTTAAAATTGTAGTCCTAAAGTATTTAACGAAATCGAGTTTTGGAGGTTCATGAAACCAGCTCCAAATAACCGAAGGAGAGATATGATATAACATGGTCAAGTCGATAGTTTTGTGGGGTAAGTGTACAAAAATAATACGTTGAATACGCCTGTAATACTTAAAATTGTAGTCCTAAAGTATTTAACGAAATCGAGTTTTGGAGGTTCATGAAACCAGCTCCAAATCACCGAAGCAGAGATATGATATAACATGGTCAAGTCGATAGTTTTGTGGGGTAAGTGTACAAAAATAATACGTTGAATACGCCTGTAATACTTAAAATTGTAGTCCTAAAGTATTTAACGAAATCGAGTTTTGGAGGTTCATGAAACCAGCTCCAAATTAACCGAAGGAGAGATATGATATAACATGGTCAAGTCGATAGTTTTGTGGGGTAAGTGTACAAAAATAATACGTTGAATACGCCTGTAATACTTAAAATTGTAGTCCTAAAGTATTTAACGAAATCGAGTTTTGGAGGTTCATGAAACCAGCTCCAAATTAACCGAAGGAGAGATATGATATAACATGGTCAAGTCGATAGTTTTGTGGGGTAAGTGTACAAAAATAATACGTTGAATACGCCTGTAATACTTAAAATTGTAGTCCTAAAGTATTTAACGAAATCGAGTTTTGGAGGTTCATGAAACCAGCTCCAAATCACCGAAGGAGAGATATGATATAACATGGTCAAGTCGATAGTTTTGTGGGGTAAGTGTACAAAAATAATACGTTGAATACGCCTGTAATACTTAAAATTGTAGTCCTAAAGTATTTAACGAAATCGAGTTTTGGAGGTTCATGAAACCAGCTCCAAATCACCGAAGCAGAGATATGATATAACATGGTCAAGTCGATAGTTTTGTGGGGTAAGTGTACAAAAATAATACGTTGAATACGCCTGTAATACTTAAAATTGTAGTCCTAAAGTATTTAACGAAATCGAGTTTTGGAGGTTCATGAAACCAGCTCCAAATTAACCGAAGCAGAGATATGATATAACATGGTCAAGTCGATAGTTTTGTGGGGTAAGTGTACAAAAATAATACGTTGAATACGCCTGTAATACTTAAAATTGTAGTCCTAAAGTATTTAACGAAATCGAGTTTTGGAGGTTCATGAAACCAGCTCCAAATTAACCGAAGGAGAGATATGATATAACATGGTCAAGTCGATAGTTTTGTGGGGTAAGTGTACAAAAATAATACGTTGAATACGCCTGTAATACTTAAAATTGTAGTCCTAAAGTATTTAACGAAATCGAGTTTTGGAGGTTCATGAAACCAGCTCCAAATCACCGAAGCAGAGATATGATATAACATGGTCAAGTCGATAGTTTTGTGGGGTAAGTGTACAAAAATAATACGTTGAATACGCCTGTAATACTTAAAATTGTAGTCCTAAAGTATTTAACGAAATCGAGTTTTGGAGGTTCATGAAACCAGCTCCAAATCACCGAAGCAGAGATATGATATAACATGGTCAAGTCGATAGTTTTGTGGGGTAAGTGTACAAAAATAATACGTTGAATACGCCTGTAATACTTAAAATTGTAGTCCTAAAGTATTTAACGAAATCGAGTTTTGGAGGTTCATGAAACCAGCTCCAAATTAACCGAAGGAGAGATATGATATAACATGGTCAAGTCGATAGTTTTGTGGGGTAAGTGTACAAAAATAATACGTTGAATACGCCTGTAATACTTAAAATTGTAGTCCTAAAGTATTTAACGAAATCGAGTTTTGGAGGTTCATGAAACCAGCTCCAAATCACCGAAGCAGAGATATGATATAACATGGTCAAGTCGATAGTTTTGTGGGGTAAGTGTACAAAAATAATACGTTGAATACGCCTGTAATACTTAAAATTGTAGTCCTAAAGTATTTAACGAAATCGAGTTTTGGAGGTTCATGAAACCAGCTCCAAATCACCGAAGCAGAGATATGATATAACATGGTCAAGTCGATAGTTTTGTGGGGTAAGTGTACAAAAATAATACGTTGAATACGCCTGTAATACTTAAAATTGTAGTCCTAAAGTATTTAACGAAATCGAGTTTTGGAGGTTCATGAAACCAGCTCCAAATCACCGAAGCAGAGATATGATATAACATGGTCAAGTCGATAGTTTTGTGGGGTAAGTGTACAAAAATAATACGTTGAATACGCCTGTAATACTTAAAATTGTAGTCCTAAAGTATTTAACGAAATCGAGTTTTGGAGGTTCATGAAACCAGCTCCAAATCACCGAAGGAGAGATATGATATAACATGGTCAAGTCGATAGTTTTGTGGGGTAAGTGTACAAAAATAATACGTTGAATACGCCTGTAATACTTAAAATTGTAGTCCTAAAGTATTTAACGAAATCGAGTTTTGGAGGTTCATGAAACCAGCTCCAAATCACCGAAGAGAGATATGATATAACATGGTCAAGTCGATAGTTTTGTGGGGTAAGTGTACAAAAATAATACGTTGAATACGCCTGTAATACTTAAAATTGTAGTCCTAAAGTATTTAACGAAATCGAGTTTTGGAGGTTCATGAAACCAGCTCCAAATTAACCGAAGGAGAGATATGATATAACATGGTCAAGTCGATAGTTTTGTGGGGTAAGTGTACAAAAATAATACGTTGAATACGCCTGTAATACTTAAAATTGTAGTCCTAAAGTATTTAACGAAATCGAGTTTTGGAGGTTCATGAAACCAGCTCCAAATCACCGAAGCAGAGATATGATATAACATGGTCAAGTCGATAGTTTTGTGGGGTAAGTGTACAAAAATAATACGTTGAATACGCCTGTAATACTTAAAATTGTAGTCCTAAAGTATTTAACGAAATCGAGTTTTGGAGGTTCATGAAACCAGCTCCAAATCACCGAAGCAGAGATATGATATAACATGGTCAAGTCGATAGTTTTGTGGGGTAAGTGTACAAAAATAATACGTTGAATACGCCTGTAATACTTAAAATTGTAGTCCTAAAGTATTTAACGAAATCGAGTTTTGGAGGTTCATGAAACCAGCTCCAAATTAACCGAAGGAGAGATATGATATAACATGGTCAAGTCGATAGTTTTGTGGGGTAAGTGTACAAAAATAATACGTTGAATACGCCTGTAATACTTAAAATTGTAGTCCTAAAGTATTTAACGAAATCGAGTTTTGGAGGTTCATGAAACCAGCTCCAAATAACCGAAGGAGAGATATGATATAACATGGTCAAGTCGATAGTTTTGTGGGGTAAGTGTACAAAAATAATACGTTGAATACGCCTGTAATACTTAAAATTGTAGTCCTAAAGTATTTAACGAAATCGAGTTTTGGAGGTTCATGAAACCAGCTCCAAATCACCGAAGCAGAGATATGATATAACATGGTCAAGTCGATAGTTTTGTGGGGTAAGTGTACAAAAATAATACGTTGAATACGCCTGTAATACTTAAAATTGTAGTCCTAAAGTATTTAACGAAATCGAGTTTTGGAGGTTCATGAAACCAGCTCCAAATTAACCGAAGGAGAGATATGATATAACATGGTCAAGTCGATAGTTTTGTGGGGTAAGTGTACAAAAATAATACGTTGAATACGCCTGTAATACTTAAAATTGTAGTCCTAAAGTATTTAACGAAATCGAGTTTTGGAGGTTCATGAAACCAGCTCCAAATCACCGAAGCAGAGATATGATATAACATGGTCAAGTCGATAGTTTTGTGGGGTAAGTGTACAAAAATAATACGTTGAATACGCCTGTAATACTTAAAATTGTAGTCCTAAAGTATTTAACGAAATCGAGTTTTGGAGGTTCATGAAACCAGCTCCAAATTAACCGAAGGAGAGATATGATATAACATGGTCAAGTCGATAGTTTTGTGGGGTAAGTGTACAAAAATAATACGTTGAATACGCCTGTAATACTTAAAATTGTAGTCCTAAAGTATTTAACGAAATCGAGTTTTGGAGGTTCATGAAACCAGCTCCAAATCACCGAAGCAGAGATATGATATAACATGGTCAAGTCGATAGTTTTGTGGGGTAAGTGTACAAAAATAATACGTTGAATACGCCTGTAATACTTAAAATTGTAGTCCTAAAGTATTTAACGAAATCGAGTTTTGGAGGTTCATGAAACCAGCTCCAAATAACCGAAGGAGAGATATGATATAACATGGTCAAGTCGATAGTTTTGTGGGGTAAGTGTACAAAAATAATACGTTGAATACGCCTGTAATACTTAAAATTGTAGTCCTAAAGTATTTAACGAAATCGAGTTTTGGAGGTTCATGAAACCAGCTCCAAATAACCGAAGCAGAGATATGATATAACATGGTCAAGTCGATAGTTTTGTGGGGTAAGTGTACAAAAATAATACGTTGAATACGCCTGTAATACTTAAAATTGTAGTCCTAAAGTATTTAACGAAATCGAGTTTTGGAGGTTCATGAAACCAGCTCCAAATAACCGAAGGAGAGATATGATATAACATGGTCAAGTCGATAGTTTTGTGGGGTAAGTGTACAAAAATAATACGTTGAATACGCCTGTAATACTTAAAATTGTAGTCCTAAAGTATTTAACGAAATCGAGTTTTGGAGGTTCATGAAACCAGCTCCAAATCACCGAAGCAGAGATATGATATAACATGGTCAAGTCGATAGTTTTGTGGGGTAAGTGTACAAAAATAATACGTTGAATACGCCTGTAATACTTAAAATTGTAGTCCTAAAGTATTTAACGAAATCGAGTTTTGGAGGTTCATGAAACCAGCTCCAAATCACCGAAGCAGAGATATGATATAACATGGTCAAGTCGATAGTTTTGTGGGGTAAGTGTACAAAAATAATACGTTGAATACGCCTGTAATACTTAAAATTGTAGTCCTAAAGTATTTAACGAAATCGAGTTTTGGAGGTTCATGAAACCAGCTCCAAATTAACCGAAGGAGAGATATGATATAACATGGTCAAGTCGATAGTTTTGTGGGGTAAGTGTACAAAAATAATACGTTGAATACGCCTGTAATACTTAAAATTGTAGTCCTAAAGTATTTAACGAAATCGAGTTTTGGAGGTTCATGAAACCAGCTCCAAATCACCGAAGCAGAGATATGATATAACATGGTCAAGTCGATAGTTTTGTGGGGTAAGTGTACAAAAATAATACGTTGAATACGCCTGTAATACTTAAAATTGTAGTCCTAAAGTATTTAACGAAATCGAGTTTTGGAGGTTCATGAAACCAGCTCCAAATAACCGAAGCAGAGATATGATATAACATGGTCAAGTCGATAGTTTTGTGGGGTAAGTGTACAAAAATAATACGTTGAATACGCCTGTAATACTTAAAATTGTAGTCCTAAAGTATTTAACGAAATCGAGTTTTGGAGGTTCATGAAACCAGCTCCAAATCACCGAAGGAGAGATATGATATAACATGGTCAAGTCGATAGTTTTGTGGGGTAAGTGTACAAAAATAATACGTTGAATACGCCTGTAATACTTAAAATTGTAGTCCTAAAGTATTTAACGAAATCGAGTTTTGGAGGTTCATGAAACCAGCTCCAAATAACCGAAGCAGAGATATGATATAACATGGTCAAGTCGATAGTTTTGTGGGGTAAGTGTACAAAAATAATACGTTGAATACGCCTGTAATACTTAAAATTGTAGTCCTAAAGTATTTAACGAAATCGAGTTTTGGAGGTTCATGAAACCAGCTCCAAATAACCGAAGCAGAGATATGATATAACATGGTCAAGTCGATAGTTTTGTGGGGTAAGTGTACAAAAATAATACGTTGAATACGCCTGTAATACTTAAAATTGTAGTCCTAAAGTATTTAACGAAATCGAGTTTTGGAGGTTCATGAAACCAGCTCCAAATTAACCGAAGGAGAGATATGATATAACATGGTCAAGTCGATAGTTTTGTGGGGTAAGTGTACAAAAATAATACGTTGAATACGCCTGTAATACTTAAAATTGTAGTCCTAAAGTATTTAACGAAATCGAGTTTTGGAGGTTCATGAAACCAGCTCCAAATCACCGAAGCAGAGATATGATATAACATGGTCAAGTCGATAGTTTTGTGGGGTAAGTGTACAAAAATAATACGTTGAATACGCCTGTAATACTTAAAATTGTAGTCCTAAAGTATTTAACGAAATCGAGTTTTGGAGGTTCATGAAACCAGCTCCAAATCACCGAAGCAGAGATATGATATAACATGGTCAAGTCGATAGTTTTGTGGGGTAAGTGTACAAAAATAATACGTTGAATACGCCTGTAATACTTAAAATTGTAGTCCTAAAGTATTTAACGAAATCGAGTTTTGGAGGTTCATGAAACCAGCTCCAAATTAACCGAAGGAGAGATATGATATAACATGGTCAAGTCGATAGTTTTGTGGGGTAAGTGTACAAAAATAATACGTTGAATACGCCTGTAATACTTAAAATTGTAGTCCTAAAGTATTTAACGAAATCGAGTTTTGGAGGTTCATGAAACCAGCTCCAAATTAACCGAAGGAGAGATATGATATAACATGGTCAAGTCGATAGTTTTGTGGGGTAAGTGTACAAAAATAATACGTTGAATACGCCTGTAATACTTAAAATTGTAGTCCTAAAGTATTTAACGAAATCGAGTTTTGGAGGTTCATGAAACCAGCTCCAAATCACCGAAGGAGAGATATGATATAACATGGTCAAGTCGATAGTTTTGTGGGGTAAGTGTACAAAAATAATACGTTGAATACGCCTGTAATACTTAAAATTGTAGTCCTAAAGTATTTAACGAAATCGAGTTTTGGAGGTTCATGAAACCAGCTCCAAATCACCGAAGCAGAGATATGATATAACATGGTCAAGTCGATAGTTTTGTGGGGTAAGTGTACAAAAATAATACGTTGAATACGCCTGTAATACTTAAAATTGTAGTCCTAAAGTATTTAACGAAATCGAGTTTTGGAGGTTCATGAAACCAGCTCCAAATTAACCGAAGGAGAGATATGATATAACATGGTCAAGTCGATAGTTTTGTGGGGTAAGTGTACAAAAATAATACGTTGAATACGCCTGTAATACTTAAAATTGTAGTCCTAAAGTATTTAACGAAATCGAGTTTTGGAGGTTCATGAAACCAGCTCCAAATTAACCGAAGGAGAGATATGATATAACATGGTCAAGTCGATAGTTTTGTGGGGTAAGTGTACAAAAATAATACGTTGAATACGCCTGTAATACTTAAAATTGTAGTCCTAAAGTATTTAACGAAATCGAGTTTTGGAGGTTCATGAAACCAGCTCCAAATCACCGAAGCAGAGATATGATATAACATGGTCAAGTCGATAGTTTTGTGGGGTAAGTGTACAAAAATAATACGTTGAATACGCCTGTAATACTTAAAATTGTAGTCCTAAAGTATTTAACGAAATCGAGTTTTGGAGGTTCATGAAACCAGCTCCAAATTAACCGAAGCAGAGATATGATATAACATGGTCAAGTCGATAGTTTTGTGGGGTAAGTGTACAAAAATAATACGTTGAATACGCCTGTAATACTTAAAATTGTAGTCCTAAAGTATTTAACGAAATCGAGTTTTGGAGGTTCATGAAACCAGCTCCAAATTAACCGAAGGAGAGATATGATATAACATGGTCAAGTCGATAGTTTTGTGGGGTAAGTGTACAAAAATAATACGTTGAATACGCCTGTAATACTTAAAATTGTAGTCCTAAAGTATTTAACGAAATCGAGTTTTGGAGGTTCATGAAACCAGCTCCAAATTACCGAAGGAGAGATATGATATAACATGGTCAAGTCGATAGTTTTGTGGGGTAAGTGTACAAAAATAATACGTTGAATACGCCTGTAATACTTAAAATTGTAGTCCTAAAGTATTTAACGAAATCGAGTTTTGGAGGTTCATGAAACCAGCTCCAAATTAACCGAAGCAGAGATATGATATAACATGGTCAAGTCGATAGTTTTGTGGGGTAAGTGTACAAAAATAATACGTTGAATACGCCTGTAATACTTAAAATTGTAGTCCTAAAGTATTTAACGAAATCGAGTTTTGGAGGTTCATGAAACCAGCTCCAAATAACCGAAGGAGAGATATGATATAACATGGTCAAGTCGATAGTTTTGTGGGGTAAGTGTACAAAAATAATACGTTGAATACGCCTGTAATACTTAAAATTGTAGTCCTAAAGTATTTAACGAAATCGAGTTTTGGAGGTTCATGAAACCAGCTCCAAATCACCGAAGCAGAGATATGATATAACATGGTCAAGTCGATAGTTTTGTGGGGTAAGTGTACAAAAATAATACGTTGAATACGCCTGTAATACTTAAAATTGTAGTCCTAAAGTATTTAACGAAATCGAGTTTTGGAGGTTCATGAAACCAGCTCCAAATCACCGAAGCAGAGATATGATATAACATGGTCAAGTCGATAGTTTTGTGGGGTAAGTGTACAAAAATAATACGTTGAATACGCCTGTAATACTTAAAATTGTAGTCCTAAAGTATTTAACGAAATCGAGTTTTGGAGGTTCATGAAACCAGCTCCAAATTAACCGAAGGAGAGATATGATATAACATGGTCAAGTCGATAGTTTTGTGGGGTAAGTGTACAAAAATAATACGTTGAATACGCCTGTAATACTTAAAATTGTAGTCCTAAAGTATTTAACGAAATCGAGTTTTGGAGGTTCATGAAACCAGCTCCAAATTAACCGAAGCAGAGATATGATATAACATGGTCAAGTCGATAGTTTTGTGGGGTAAGTGTACAAAAATAATACGTTGAATACGCCTGTAATACTTAAAATTGTAGTCCTAAAGTATTTAACGAAATCGAGTTTTGGAGGTTCATGAAACCAGCTCCAAATCACCGAAGGAGAGATATGATATAACATGGTCAAGTCGATAGTTTTGTGGGGTAAGTGTACAAAAATAATACGTTGAATACGCCTGTAATACTTAAAATTGTAGTCCTAAAGTATTTAACGAAATCGAGTTTTGGAGGTTCATGAAACCAGCTCCAAATCACCGAAGCAGAGATATGATATAACATGGTCAAGTCGATAGTTTTGTGGGGTAAGTGTACAAAAATAATACGTTGAATACGCCTGTAATACTTAAAATTGTAGTCCTAAAGTATTTAACGAAATCGAGTTTTGGAGGTTCATGAAACCAGCTCCAAATAACCGAAGGAGAGATATGATATAACATGGTCAAGTCGATAGTTTTGTGGGGTAAGTGTACAAAAATAATACGTTGAATACGCCTGTAATACTTAAAATTGTAGTCCTAAAGTATTTAACGAAATCGAGTTTTGGAGGTTCATGAAACCAGCTCCAAATTAACCGAAGGAGAGATATGATATAACATGGTCAAGTCGATAGTTTTGTGGGGTAAGTGTACAAAAATAATACGTTGAATACGCCTGTAATACTTAAAATTGTAGTCCTAAAGTATTTAACGAAATCGAGTTTTGGAGGTTCATGAAACCAGCTCCAAATCACCGAAGCAGAGATATGATATAACATGGTCAAGTCGATAGTTTTGTGGGGTAAGTGTACAAAAATAATACGTTGAATACGCCTGTAATACTTAAAATTGTAGTCCTAAAGTATTTAACGAAATCGAGTTTTGGAGGTTCATGAAACCAGCTCCAAATCACCGAAGCAGAGATATGATATAACATGGTCAAGTCGATAGTTTTGTGGGGTAAGTGTACAAAAATAATACGTTGAATACGCCTGTAATACTTAAAATTGTAGTCCTAAAGTATTTAACGAAATCGAGTTTTGGAGGTTCATGAAACCAGCTCCAAATAACCGAAGGAGAGATATGATATAACATGGTCAAGTCGATAGTTTTGTGGGGTAAGTGTACAAAAATAATACGTTGAATACGCCTGTAATACTTAAAATTGTAGTCCTAAAGTATTTAACGAAATCGAGTTTTGGAGGTTCATGAAACCAGCTCCAAATTAACCGAAGGAGAGATATGATATAACATGGTCAAGTCGATAGTTTTGTGGGGTAAGTGTACAAAAATAATACGTTGAATACGCCTGTAATACTTAAAATTGTAGTCCTAAAGTATTTAACGAAATCGAGTTTTGGAGGTTCATGAAACCAGCTCCAAATCACCGAAGCAGAGATATGATATAACATGGTCAAGTCGATAGTTTTGTGGGGTAAGTGTACAAAAATAATACGTTGAATACGCCTGTAATACTTAAAATTGTAGTCCTAAAGTATTTAACGAAATCGAGTTTTGGAGGTTCATGAAACCAGCTCCAAATCACCGAAGCAGAGATATGATATAACATGGTCAAGTCGATAGTTTTGTGGGGTAAGTGTACAAAAATAATACGTTGAATACGCCTGTAATACTTAAAATTGTAGTCCTAAAGTATTTAACGAAATCGAGTTTTGGAGGTTCATGAAACCAGCTCCAAATAACCGAAGGAGAGATATGATATAACATGGTCAAGTCGATAGTTTTGTGGGGTAAGTGTACAAAAATAATACGTTGAATACGCCTGTAATACTTAAAATTGTAGTCCTAAAGTATTTAACGAAATCGAGTTTTGGAGGTTCATGAAACCAGCTCCAAATCACCGAAGCAGAGATATGATATAACATGGTCAAGTCGATAGTTTTGTGGGGTAAGTGTACAAAAATAATACGTTGAATACGCCTGTAATACTTAAAATTGTAGTCCTAAAGTATTTAACGAAATCGAGTTTTGGAGGTTCATGAAACCAGCTCCAAATCACCGAAGGAGAGATATGATATAACATGGTCAAGTCGATAGTTTTGTGGGGTAAGTGTACAAAAATAATACGTTGAATACGCCTGTAATACTTAAAATTGTAGTCCTAAAGTATTTAACGAAATCGAGTTTTGGAGGTTCATGAAACCAGCTCCAAATTAACCGAAGGAGAGATATGATATAACATGGTCAAGTCGATAGTTTTGTGGGGTAAGTGTACAAAAATAATACGTTGAATACGCCTGTAATACTTAAAATTGTAGTCCTAAAGTATTTAACGAAATCGAGTTTTGGAGGTTCATGAAACCAGCTCCAAATCACCGAAGCAGAGATATGATATAACATGGTCAAGTCGATAGTTTTGTGGGGTAAGTGTACAAAAATAATACGTTGAATACGCCTGTAATACTTAAAATTGTAGTCCTAAAGTATTTAACGAAATCGAGTTTTGGAGGTTCATGAAACCAGCTCCAAATCACCGAAGGAGAGATATGATATAACATGGTCAAGTCGATAGTTTTGTGGGGTAAGTGTACAAAAATAATACGTTGAATACGCCTGTAATACTTAAAATTGTAGTCCTAAAGTATTTAACGAAATCGAGTTTTGGAGGTTCATGAAACCAGCTCCAAATAACCGAAGCAGAGATATGATATAACATGGTCAAGTCGATAGTTTTGTGGGGTAAGTGTACAAAAATAATACGTTGAATACGCCTGTAATACTTAAAATTGTAGTCCTAAAGTATTTAACGAAATCGAGTTTTGGAGGTTCATGAAACCAGCTCCAAATCACCGAAGGAGAGATATGATATAACATGGTCAAGTCGATAGTTTTGTGGGGTAAGTGTACAAAAATAATACGTTGAATACGCCTGTAATACTTAAAATTGTAGTCCTAAAGTATTTAACGAAATCGAGTTTTGGAGGTTCATGAAACCAGCTCCAAATCACCGAAGCAGAGATATGATATAACATGGTCAAGTCGATAGTTTTGTGGGGTAAGTGTACAAAAATAATACGTTGAATACGCCTGTAATACTTAAAATTGTAGTCCTAAAGTATTTAACGAAATCGAGTTTTGGAGGTTCATGAAACCAGCTCCAAATAACCGAAGGAGAGATATGATATAACATGGTCAAGTCGATAGTTTTGTGGGGTAAGTGTACAAAAATAATACGTTGAATACGCCTGTAATACTTAAAATTGTAGTCCTAAAGTATTTAACGAAATCGAGTTTTGGAGGTTCATGAAACCAGCTCCAAATCACCGAAGGAGAGATATGATATAACATGGTCAAGTCGATAGTTTTGTGGGGTAAGTGTACAAAAATAATACGTTGAATACGCCTGTAATACTTAAAATTGTAGTCCTAAAGTATTTAACGAAATCGAGTTTTGGAGGTTCATGAAACCAGCTCCAAATCACCGAAGGAGAGATATGATATAACATGGTCAAGTCGATAGTTTTGTGGGGTAAGTGTACAAAAATAATACGTTGAATACGCCTGTAATACTTAAAATTGTAGTCCTAAAGTATTTAACGAAATCGAGTTTTGGAGGTTCATGAAACCAGCTCCAAATAACCGAAGGAGAGATATGATATAACATGGTCAAGTCGATAGTTTTGTGGGGTAAGTGTACAAAAATAATACGTTGAATACGCCTGTAATACTTAAAATTGTAGTCCTAAAGTATTTAACGAAATCGAGTTTTGGAGGTTCATGAAACCAGCTCCAAATCACCGAAGCAGAGATATGATATAACATGGTCAAGTCGATAGTTTTGTGGGGTAAGTGTACAAAAATAATACGTTGAATACGCCTGTAATACTTAAAATTGTAGTCCTAAAGTATTTAACGAAATCGAGTTTTGGAGGTTCATGAAACCAGCTCCAAATTAACCGAAGGAGAGATATGATATAACATGGTCAAGTCGATAGTTTTGTGGGGTAAGTGTACAAAAATAATACGTTGAATACGCCTGTAATACTTAAAATTGTAGTCCTAAAGTATTTAACGAAATCGAGTTTTGGAGGTTCATGAAACCAGCTCCAAATTAACCGAAGGAGAGATATGATATAACATGGTCAAGTCGATAGTTTTGTGGGGTAAGTGTACAAAAATAATACGTTGAATACGCCTGTAATACTTAAAATTGTAGTCCTAAAGTATTTAACGAAATCGAGTTTTGGAGGTTCATGAAACCAGCTCCAAATCACCGAAGCAGAGATATGATATAACATGGTCAAGTCGATAGTTTTGTGGGGTAAGTGTACAAAAATAATACGTTGAATACGCCTGTAATACTTAAAATTGTAGTCCTAAAGTATTTAACGAAATCGAGTTTTGGAGGTTCATGAAACCAGCTCCAAATCACCGAAGCAGAGATATGATATAACATGGTCAAGTCGATAGTTTTGTGGGGTAAGTGTACAAAAATAATACGTTGAATACGCCTGTAATACTTAAAATTGTAGTCCTAAAGTATTTAACGAAATCGAGTTTTGGAGGTTCATGAAACCAGCTCCAAATTAACCGAAGGAGAGATATGATATAACATGGTCAAGTCGATAGTTTTGTGGGGTAAGTGTACAAAAATAATACGTTGAATACGCCTGTAATACTTAAAATTGTAGTCCTAAAGTATTTAACGAAATCGAGTTTTGGAGGTTCATGAAACCAGCTCCAAATAACCGAAGGAGAGATATGATATAACATGGTCAAGTCGATAGTTTTGTGGGGTAAGTGTACAAAAATAATACGTTGAATACGCCTGTAATACTTAAAATTGTAGTCCTAAAGTATTTAACGAAATCGAGTTTTGGAGGTTCATGAAACCAGCTCCAAATCACCGAAGCAGAGATATGATATAACATGGTCAAGTCGATAGTTTTGTGGGGTAAGTGTACAAAAATAATACGTTGAATACGCCTGTAATACTTAAAATTGTAGTCCTAAAGTATTTAACGAAATCGAGTTTTGGAGGTTCATGAAACCAGCTCCAAATCACCGAAGGAGAGATATGATATAACATGGTCAAGTCGATAGTTTTGTGGGGTAAGTGTACAAAAATAATACGTTGAATACGCCTGTAATACTTAAAATTGTAGTCCTAAAGTATTTAACGAAATCGAGTTTTGGAGGTTCATGAAACCAGCTCCAAATAACCGAAGGAGAGATATGATATAACATGGTCAAGTCGATAGTTTTGTGGGGTAAGTGTACAAAAATAATACGTTGAATACGCCTGTAATACTTAAAATTGTAGTCCTAAAGTATTTAACGAAATCGAGTTTTGGAGGTTCATGAAACCAGCTCCAAATCACCGAAGCAGAGATATGATATAACATGGTCAAGTCGATAGTTTTGTGGGGTAAGTGTACAAAAATAATACGTTGAATACGCCTGTAATACTTAAAATTGTAGTCCTAAAGTATTTAACGAAATCGAGTTTTGGAGGTTCATGAAACCAGCTCCAAATTAACCGAAGGAGAGATATGATATAACATGGTCAAGTCGATAGTTTTGTGGGGTAAGTGTACAAAAATAATACGTTGAATACGCCTGTAATACTTAAAATTGTAGTCCTAAAGTATTTAACGAAATCGAGTTTTGGAGGTTCATGAAACCAGCTCCAAATCACCGAAGCAGAGATATGATATAACATGGTCAAGTCGATAGTTTTGTGGGGTAAGTGTACAAAAATAATACGTTGAATACGCCTGTAATACTTAAAATTGTAGTCCTAAAGTATTTAACGAAATCGAGTTTTGGAGGTTCATGAAACCAGCTCCAAATCACCGAAGCAGAGATATGATATAACATGGTCAAGTCGATAGTTTTGTGGGGTAAGTGTACAAAAATAATACGTTGAATACGCCTGTAATACTTAAAATTGTAGTCCTAAAGTATTTAACGAAATCGAGTTTTGGAGGTTCATGAAACCAGCTCCAAATTAACCGAAGAGAGATATGATATAACATGGTCAAGTCGATAGTTTTGTGGGGTAAGTGTACAAAAATAATACGTTGAATACGCCTGTAATACTTAAAATTGTAGTCCTAAAGTATTTAACGAAATCGAGTTTTGGAGGTTCATGAAACCAGCTCCAAATCACCGAAGCAGAGATATGATATAACATGGTCAAGTCGATAGTTTTGTGGGGTAAGTGTACAAAAATAATACGTTGAATACGCCTGTAATACTTAAAATTGTAGTCCTAAAGTATTTAACGAAATCGAGTTTTGGAGGTTCATGAAACCAGCTCCAAATAACCGAAGGAGAGATATGATATAACATGGTCAAGTCGATAGTTTTGTGGGGTAAGTGTACAAAAATAATACGTTGAATACGCCTGTAATACTTAAAATTGTAGTCCTAAAGTATTTAACGAAATCGAGTTTTGGAGGTTCATGAAACCAGCTCCAAATCACCGAAGGAGAGATATGATATAACATGGTCAAGTCGATAGTTTTGTGGGGTAAGTGTACAAAAATAATACGTTGAATACGCCTGTAATACTTAAAATTGTAGTCCTAAAGTATTTAACGAAATCGAGTTTTGGAGGTTCATGAAACCAGCTCCAAATCACCGAAGCAGAGATATGATATAACATGGTCAAGTCGATAGTTTTGTGGGGTAAGTGTACAAAAATAATACGTTGAATACGCCTGTAATACTTAAAATTGTAGTCCTAAAGTATTTAACGAAATCGAGTTTTGGAGGTTCATGAAACCAGCTCCAAATAACCGAAGGAGAGATATGATATAACATGGTCAAGTCGATAGTTTTGTGGGGTAAGTGTACAAAAATAATACGTTGAATACGCCTGTAATACTTAAAATTGTAGTCCTAAAGTATTTAACGAAATCGAGTTTTGGAGGTTCATGAAACCAGCTCCAAATCACCGAAGCAGAGATATGATATAACATGGTCAAGTCGATAGTTTTGTGGGGTAAGTGTACAAAAATAATACGTTGAATACGCCTGTAATACTTAAAATTGTAGTCCTAAAGTATTTAACGAAATCGAGTTTTGGAGGTTCATGAAACCAGCTCCAAATAACCGAAGAGAGATATGATATAACATGGTCAAGTCGATAGTTTTGTGGGGTAAGTGTACAAAAATAATACGTTGAATACGCCTGTAATACTTAAAATTGTAGTCCTAAAGTATTTAACGAAATCGAGTTTTGGAGGTTCATGAAACCAGCTCCAAATAACCGAAGGAGAGATATGATATAACATGGTCAAGTCGATAGTTTTGTGGGGTAAGTGTACAAAAATAATACGTTGAATACGCCTGTAATACTTAAAATTGTAGTCCTAAAGTATTTAACGAAATCGAGTTTTGGAGGTTCATGAAACCAGCTCCAAATAACCGAAGGAGAGATATGATATAACATGGTCAAGTCGATAGTTTTGTGGGGTAAGTGTACAAAAATAATACGTTGAATACGCCTGTAATACTTAAAATTGTAGTCCTAAAGTATTTAACGAAATCGAGTTTTGGAGGTTCATGAAACCAGCTCCAAATCACCGAAGCAGAGATATGATATAACATGGTCAAGTCGATAGTTTTGTGGGGTAAGTGTACAAAAATAATACGTTGAATACGCCTGTAATACTTAAAATTGTAGTCCTAAAGTATTTAACGAAATCGAGTTTTGGAGGTTCATGAAACCAGCTCCAAATCACCGAAGCAGAGATATGATATAACATGGTCAAGTCGATAGTTTTGTGGGGTAAGTGTACAAAAATAATACGTTGAATACGCCTGTAATACTTAAAATTGTAGTCCTAAAGTATTTAACGAAATCGAGTTTTGGAGGTTCATGAAACCAGCTCCAAATCACCGAAGGAGAGATATGATATAACATGGTCAAGTCGATAGTTTTGTGGGGTAAGTGTACAAAAATAATACGTTGAATACGCCTGTAATACTTAAAATTGTAGTCCTAAAGTATTTAACGAAATCGAGTTTTGGAGGTTCATGAAACCAGCTCCAAATAACCGAAGCAGAGATATGATATAACATGGTCAAGTCGATAGTTTTGTGGGGTAAGTGTACAAAAATAATACGTTGAATACGCCTGTAATACTTAAAATTGTAGTCCTAAAGTATTTAACGAAATCGAGTTTTGGAGGTTCATGAAACCAGCTCCAAATAACCGAAGGAGAGATATGATATAACATGGTCAAGTCGATAGTTTTGTGGGGTAAGTGTACAAAAATAATACGTTGAATACGCCTGTAATACTTAAAATTGTAGTCCTAAAGTATTTAACGAAATCGAGTTTTGGAGGTTCATGAAACCAGCTCCAAATCACCGAAGCAGAGATATGATATAACATGGTCAAGTCGATAGTTTTGTGGGGTAAGTGTACAAAAATAATACGTTGAATACGCCTGTAATACTTAAAATTGTAGTCCTAAAGTATTTAACGAAATCGAGTTTTGGAGGTTCATGAAACCAGCTCCAAATTAACCGAAGCAGAGATATGATATAACATGGTCAAGTCGATAGTTTTGTGGGGTAAGTGTACAAAAATAATACGTTGAATACGCCTGTAATACTTAAAATTGTAGTCCTAAAGTATTTAACGAAATCGAGTTTTGGAGGTTCATGAAACCAGCTCCAAATCACCGAAGGAGAGATATGATATAACATGGTCAAGTCGATAGTTTTGTGGGGTAAGTGTACAAAAATAATACGTTGAATACGCCTGTAATACTTAAAATTGTAGTCCTAAAGTATTTAACGAAATCGAGTTTTGGAGGTTCATGAAACCAGCTCCAAATCACCGAAGCAGAGATATGATATAACATGGTCAAGTCGATAGTTTTGTGGGGTAAGTGTACAAAAATAATACGTTGAATACGCCTGTAATACTTAAAATTGTAGTCCTAAAGTATTTAACGAAATCGAGTTTTGGAGGTTCATGAAACCAGCTCCAAATAACCGAAGGAGAGATATGATATAACATGGTCAAGTCGATAGTTTTGTGGGGTAAGTGTACAAAAATAATACGTTGAATACGCCTGTAATACTTAAAATTGTAGTCCTAAAGTATTTAACGAAATCGAGTTTTGGAGGTTCATGAAACCAGCTCCAAATCACCGAAGCAGAGATATGATATAACATGGTCAAGTCGATAGTTTTGTGGGGTAAGTGTACAAAAATAATACGTTGAATACGCCTGTAATACTTAAAATTGTAGTCCTAAAGTATTTAACGAAATCGAGTTTTGGAGGTTCATGAAACCAGCTCCAAATTAACCGAAGGAGAGATATGATATAACATGGTCAAGTCGATAGTTTTGTGGGGTAAGTGTACAAAAATAATACGTTGAATACGCCTGTAATACTTAAAATTGTAGTCCTAAAGTATTTAACGAAATCGAGTTTTGGAGGTTCATGAAACCAGCTCCAAATCACCGAAGCAGAGATATGATATAACATGGTCAAGTCGATAGTTTTGTGGGGTAAGTGTACAAAAATAATACGTTGAATACGCCTGTAATACTTAAAATTGTAGTCCTAAAGTATTTAACGAAATCGAGTTTTGGAGGTTCATGAAACCAGCTCCAAATCACCGAAGGAGAGATATGATATAACATGGTCAAGTCGATAGTTTTGTGGGGTAAGTGTACAAAAATAATACGTTGAATACGCCTGTAATACTTAAAATTGTAGTCCTAAAGTATTTAACGAAATCGAGTTTTGGAGGTTCATGAAACCAGCTCCAAATCACCGAAGCAGAGATATGATATAACATGGTCAAGTCGATAGTTTTGTGGGGTAAGTGTACAAAAATAATACGTTGAATACGCCTGTAATACTTAAAATTGTAGTCCTAAAGTATTTAACGAAATCGAGTTTTGGAGGTTCATGAAACCAGCTCCAAATTAACCGAAGGAGAGATATGATATAACATGGTCAAGTCGATAGTTTTGTGGGGTAAGTGTACAAAAATAATACGTTGAATACGCCTGTAATACTTAAAATTGTAGTCCTAAAGTATTTAACGAAATCGAGTTTTGGAGGTTCATGAAACCAGCTCCAAATCACCGAAGCAGAGATATGATATAACATGGTCAAGTCGATAGTTTTGTGGGGTAAGTGTACAAAAATAATACGTTGAATACGCCTGTAATACTTAAAATTGTAGTCCTAAAGTATTTAACGAAATCGAGTTTTGGAGGTTCATGAAACCAGCTCCAAATCACCGAAGCAGAGATATGATATAACATGGTCAAGTCGATAGTTTTGTGGGGTAAGTGTACAAAAATAATACGTTGAATACGCCTGTAATACTTAAAATTGTAGTCCTAAAGTATTTAACGAAATCGAGTTTTGGAGGTTCATGAAACCAGCTCCAAATTAACCGAAGGAGAGATATGATATAACATGGTCAAGTCGATAGTTTTGTGGGGTAAGTGTACAAAAATAATACGTTGAATACGCCTGTAATACTTAAAATTGTAGTCCTAAAGTATTTAACGAAATCGAGTTTTGGAGGTTCATGAAACCAGCTCCAAATCACCGAAGCAGAGATATGATATAACATGGTCAAGTCGATAGTTTTGTGGGGTAAGTGTACAAAAATAATACGTTGAATACGCCTGTAATACTTAAAATTGTAGTCCTAAAGTATTTAACGAAATCGAGTTTTGGAGGTTCATGAAACCAGCTCCAAATCACCGAAGCAGAGATATGATATAACATGGTCAAGTCGATAGTTTTGTGGGGTAAGTGTACAAAAATAATACGTTGAATACGCCTGTAATACTTAAAATTGTAGTCCTAAAGTATTTAACGAAATCGAGTTTTGGAGGTTCATGAAACCAGCTCCAAATCACCGAAGCAGAGATATGATATAACATGGTCAAGTCGATAGTTTTGTGGGGTAAGTGTACAAAAATAATACGTTGAATACGCCTGTAATACTTAAAATTGTAGTCCTAAAGTATTTAACGAAATCGAGTTTTGGAGGTTCATGAAACCAGCTCCAAATCACCGAAGCAGAGATATGATATAACATGGTCAAGTCGATAGTTTTGTGGGGTAAGTGTACAAAAATAATACGTTGAATACGCCTGTAATACTTAAAATTGTAGTCCTAAAGTATTTAACGAAATCGAGTTTTGGAGGTTCATGAAACCAGCTCCAAATTAACCGAAGGAGAGATATGATATAACATGGTCAAGTCGATAGTTTTGTGGGGTAAGTGTACAAAAATAATACGTTGAATACGCCTGTAATACTTAAAATTGTAGTCCTAAAGTATTTAACGAAATCGAGTTTTGGAGGTTCATGAAACCAGCTCCAAATCACCGAAGCAGAGATATGATATAACATGGTCAAGTCGATAGTTTTGTGGGGTAAGTGTACAAAAATAATACGTTGAATACGCCTGTAATACTTAAAATTGTAGTCCTAAAGTATTTAACGAAATCGAGTTTTGGAGGTTCATGAAACCAGCTCCAAATTAACCGAAGGAGAGATATGATATAACATGGTCAAGTCGATAGTTTTGTGGGGTAAGTGTACAAAAATAATACGTTGAATACGCCTGTAATACTTAAAATTGTAGTCCTAAAGTATTTAACGAAATCGAGTTTTGGAGGTTCATGAAACCAGCTCCAAATCACCGAAGCAGAGATATGATATAACATGGTCAAGTCGATAGTTTTGTGGGGTAAGTGTACAAAAATAATACGTTGAATACGCCTGTAATACTTAAAATTGTAGTCCTAAAGTATTTAACGAAATCGAGTTTTGGAGGTTCATGAAACCAGCTCCAAATAACCGAAGGAGAGATATGATATAACATGGTCAAGTCGATAGTTTTGTGGGGTAAGTGTACAAAAATAATACGTTGAATACGCCTGTAATACTTAAAATTGTAGTCCTAAAGTATTTAACGAAATCGAGTTTTGGAGGTTCATGAAACCAGCTCCAAATCACCGAAGGAGAGATATGATATAACATGGTCAAGTCGATAGTTTTGTGGGGTAAGTGTACAAAAATAATACGTTGAATACGCCTGTAATACTTAAAATTGTAGTCCTAAAGTATTTAACGAAATCGAGTTTTGGAGGTTCATGAAACCAGCTCCAAATCACCGAAGCAGAGATATGATATAACATGGTCAAGTCGATAGTTTTGTGGGGTAAGTGTACAAAAATAATACGTTGAATACGCCTGTAATACTTAAAATTGTAGTCCTAAAGTATTTAACGAAATCGAGTTTTGGAGGTTCATGAAACCAGCTCCAAATAACCGAAGGAGAGATATGATATAACATGGTCAAGTCGATAGTTTTGTGGGGTAAGTGTACAAAAATAATACGTTGAATACGCCTGTAATACTTAAAATTGTAGTCCTAAAGTATTTAACGAAATCGAGTTTTGGAGGTTCATGAAACCAGCTCCAAATCACCGAAGCAGAGATATGATATAACATGGTCAAGTCGATAGTTTTGTGGGGTAAGTGTACAAAAATAATACGTTGAATACGCCTGTAATACTTAAAATTGTAGTCCTAAAGTATTTAACGAAATCGAGTTTTGGAGGTTCATGAAACCAGCTCCAAATTAACCGAAGAGAGATATGATATAACATGGTCAAGTCGATAGTTTTGTGGGGTAAGTGTACAAAAATAATACGTTGAATACGCCTGTAATACTTAAAATTGTAGTCCTAAAGTATTTAACGAAATCGAGTTTTGGAGGTTCATGAAACCAGCTCCAAATTAACCGAAGGAGAGATATGATATAACATGGTCAAGTCGATAGTTTTGTGGGGTAAGTGTACAAAAATAATACGTTGAATACGCCTGTAATACTTAAAATTGTAGTCCTAAAGTATTTAACGAAATCGAGTTTTGGAGGTTCATGAAACCAGCTCCAAATTAACCGAAGGAGAGATATGATATAACATGGTCAAGTCGATAGTTTTGTGGGGTAAGTGTACAAAAATAATACGTTGAATACGCCTGTAATACTTAAAATTGTAGTCCTAAAGTATTTAACGAAATCGAGTTTTGGAGGTTCATGAAACCAGCTCCAAATAACCGAAGAGAGATATGATATAACATGGTCAAGTCGATAGTTTTGTGGGGTAAGTGTACAAAAATAATACGTTGAATACGCCTGTAATACTTAAAATTGTAGTCCTAAAGTATTTAACGAAATCGAGTTTTGGAGGTTCATGAAACCAGCTCCAAATCACCGAAGCAGAGATATGATATAACATGGTCAAGTCGATAGTTTTGTGGGGTAAGTGTACAAAAATAATACGTTGAATACGCCTGTAATACTTAAAATTGTAGTCCTAAAGTATTTAACGAAATCGAGTTTTGGAGGTTCATGAAACCAGCTCCAAATTAACCGAAGGAGAGATATGATATAACATGGTCAAGTCGATAGTTTTGTGGGGTAAGTGTACAAAAATAATACGTTGAATACGCCTGTAATACTTAAAATTGTAGTCCTAAAGTATTTAACGAAATCGAGTTTTGGAGGTTCATGAAACCAGCTCCAAATACCGAAGCAGAGATATGATATAACATGGTCAAGTCGATAGTTTTGTGGGGTAAGTGTACAAAAATAATACGTTGAATACGCCTGTAATACTTAAAATTGTAGTCCTAAAGTATTTAACGAAATCGAGTTTTGGAGGTTCATGAAACCAGCTCCAAATCACCGAAGCAGAGATATGATATAACATGGTCAAGTCGATAGTTTTGTGGGGTAAGTGTACAAAAATAATACGTTGAATACGCCTGTAATACTTAAAATTGTAGTCCTAAAGTATTTAACGAAATCGAGTTTTGGAGGTTCATGAAACCAGCTCCAAATCACCGAAGCAGAGATATGATATAACATGGTCAAGTCGATAGTTTTGTGGGGTAAGTGTACAAAAATAATACGTTGAATACGCCTGTAATACTTAAAATTGTAGTCCTAAAGTATTTAACGAAATCGAGTTTTGGAGGTTCATGAAACCAGCTCCAAATTAACCGAAGGAGAGATATGATATAACATGGTCAAGTCGATAGTTTTGTGGGGTAAGTGTACAAAAATAATACGTTGAATACGCCTGTAATACTTAAAATTGTAGTCCTAAAGTATTTAACGAAATCGAGTTTTGGAGGTTCATGAAACCAGCTCCAAATAACCGAAGCAGAGATATGATATAACATGGTCAAGTCGATAGTTTTGTGGGGTAAGTGTACAAAAATAATACGTTGAATACGCCTGTAATACTTAAAATTGTAGTCCTAAAGTATTTAACGAAATCGAGTTTTGGAGGTTCATGAAACCAGCTCCAAATAACCGAAGAGAGATATGATATAACATGGTCAAGTCGATAGTTTTGTGGGGTAAGTGTACAAAAATAATACGTTGAATACGCCTGTAATACTTAAAATTGTAGTCCTAAAGTATTTAACGAAATCGAGTTTTGGAGGTTCATGAAACCAGCTCCAAATTAACCGAAGGAGAGATATGATATAACATGGTCAAGTCGATAGTTTTGTGGGGTAAGTGTACAAAAATAATACGTTGAATACGCCTGTAATACTTAAAATTGTAGTCCTAAAGTATTTAACGAAATCGAGTTTTGGAGGTTCATGAAACCAGCTCCAAATCACCGAAGCAGAGATATGATATAACATGGTCAAGTCGATAGTTTTGTGGGGTAAGTGTACAAAAATAATACGTTGAATACGCCTGTAATACTTAAAATTGTAGTCCTAAAGTATTTAACGAAATCGAGTTTTGGAGGTTCATGAAACCAGCTCCAAATTAACCGAAGGAGAGATATGATATAACATGGTCAAGTCGATAGTTTTGTGGGGTAAGTGTACAAAAATAATACGTTGAATACGCCTGTAATACTTAAAATTGTAGTCCTAAAGTATTTAACGAAATCGAGTTTTGGAGGTTCATGAAACCAGCTCCAAATTAACCGAAGGAGAGATATGATATAACATGGTCAAGTCGATAGTTTTGTGGGGTAAGTGTACAAAAATAATACGTTGAATACGCCTGTAATACTTAAAATTGTAGTCCTAAAGTATTTAACGAAATCGAGTTTTGGAGGTTCATGAAACCAGCTCCAAATCACCGAAGCAGAGATATGATATAACATGGTCAAGTCGATAGTTTTGTGGGGTAAGTGTACAAAAATAATACGTTGAATACGCCTGTAATACTTAAAATTGTAGTCCTAAAGTATTTAACGAAATCGAGTTTTGGAGGTTCATGAAACCAGCTCCAAATAACCGAAGGAGAGATATGATATAACATGGTCAAGTCGATAGTTTTGTGGGGTAAGTGTACAAAAATAATACGTTGAATACGCCTGTAATACTTAAAATTGTAGTCCTAAAGTATTTAACGAAATCGAGTTTTGGAGGTTCATGAAACCAGCTCCAAATCACCGAAGCAGAGATATGATATAACATGGTCAAGTCGATAGTTTTGTGGGGTAAGTGTACAAAAATAATACGTTGAATACGCCTGTAATACTTAAAATTGTAGTCCTAAAGTATTTAACGAAATCGAGTTTTGGAGGTTCATGAAACCAGCTCCAAATTAACCGAAGGAGAGATATGATATAACATGGTCAAGTCGATAGTTTTGTGGGGTAAGTGTACAAAAATAATACGTTGAATACGCCTGTAATACTTAAAATTGTAGTCCTAAAGTATTTAACGAAATCGAGTTTTGGAGGTTCATGAAACCAGCTCCAAATCACCGAAGCAGAGATATGATATAACATGGTCAAGTCGATAGTTTTGTGGGGTAAGTGTACAAAAATAATACGTTGAATACGCCTGTAATACTTAAAATTGTAGTCCTAAAGTATTTAACGAAATCGAGTTTTGGAGGTTCATGAAACCAGCTCCAAATAACCGAAGGAGAGATATGATATAACATGGTCAAGTCGATAGTTTTGTGGGGTAAGTGTACAAAAATAATACGTTGAATACGCCTGTAATACTTAAAATTGTAGTCCTAAAGTATTTAACGAAATCGAGTTTTGGAGGTTCATGAAACCAGCTCCAAATCACCGAAGCAGAGATATGATATAACATGGTCAAGTCGATAGTTTTGTGGGGTAAGTGTACAAAAATAATACGTTGAATACGCCTGTAATACTTAAAATTGTAGTCCTAAAGTATTTAACGAAATCGAGTTTTGGAGGTTCATGAAACCAGCTCCAAATTAACCGAAGCAGAGATATGATATAACATGGTCAAGTCGATAGTTTTGTGGGGTAAGTGTACAAAAATAATACGTTGAATACGCCTGTAATACTTAAAATTGTAGTCCTAAAGTATTTAACGAAATCGAGTTTTGGAGGTTCATGAAACCAGCTCCAAATCACCGAAGCAGAGATATGATATAACATGGTCAAGTCGATAGTTTTGTGGGGTAAGTGTACAAAAATAATACGTTGAATACGCCTGTAATACTTAAAATTGTAGTCCTAAAGTATTTAACGAAATCGAGTTTTGGAGGTTCATGAAACCAGCTCCAAATCACCGAAGCAGAGATATGATATAACATGGTCAAGTCGATAGTTTTGTGGGGTAAGTGTACAAAAATAATACGTTGAATACGCCTGTAATACTTAAAATTGTAGTCCTAAAGTATTTAACGAAATCGAGTTTTGGAGGTTCATGAAACCAGCTCCAAATAACCGAAGGAGAGATATGATATAACATGGTCAAGTCGATAGTTTTGTGGGGTAAGTGTACAAAAATAATACGTTGAATACGCCTGTAATACTTAAAATTGTAGTCCTAAAGTATTTAACGAAATCGAGTTTTGGAGGTTCATGAAACCAGCTCCAAATTAACCGAAGGAGAGATATGATATAACATGGTCAAGTCGATAGTTTTGTGGGGTAAGTGTACAAAAATAATACGTTGAATACGCCTGTAATACTTAAAATTGTAGTCCTAAAGTATTTAACGAAATCGAGTTTTGGAGGTTCATGAAACCAGCTCCAAATCACCGAAGCAGAGATATGATATAACATGGTCAAGTCGATAGTTTTGTGGGGTAAGTGTACAAAAATAATACGTTGAATACGCCTGTAATACTTAAAATTGTAGTCCTAAAGTATTTAACGAAATCGAGTTTTGGAGGTTCATGAAACCAGCTCCAAATAACCGAAGCAGAGATATGATATAACATGGTCAAGTCGATAGTTTTGTGGGGTAAGTGTACAAAAATAATACGTTGAATACGCCTGTAATACTTAAAATTGTAGTCCTAAAGTATTTAACGAAATCGAGTTTTGGAGGTTCATGAAACCAGCTCCAAATCACCGAAGCAGAGATATGATATAACATGGTCAAGTCGATAGTTTTGTGGGGTAAGTGTACAAAAATAATACGTTGAATACGCCTGTAATACTTAAAATTGTAGTCCTAAAGTATTTAACGAAATCGAGTTTTGGAGGTTCATGAAACCAGCTCCAAATTAACCGAAGGAGAGATATGATATAACATGGTCAAGTCGATAGTTTTGTGGGGTAAGTGTACAAAAATAATACGTTGAATACGCCTGTAATACTTAAAATTGTAGTCCTAAAGTATTTAACGAAATCGAGTTTTGGAGGTTCATGAAACCAGCTCCAAATAACCGAAGCAGAGATATGATATAACATGGTCAAGTCGATAGTTTTGTGGGGTAAGTGTACAAAAATAATACGTTGAATACGCCTGTAATACTTAAAATTGTAGTCCTAAAGTATTTAACGAAATCGAGTTTTGGAGGTTCATGAAACCAGCTCCAAATAACCGAAGGAGAGATATGATATAACATGGTCAAGTCGATAGTTTTGTGGGGTAAGTGTACAAAAATAATACGTTGAATACGCCTGTAATACTTAAAATTGTAGTCCTAAAGTATTTAACGAAATCGAGTTTTGGAGGTTCATGAAACCAGCTCCAAATCACCGAAGCAGAGATATGATATAACATGGTCAAGTCGATAGTTTTGTGGGGTAAGTGTACAAAAATAATACGTTGAATACGCCTGTAATACTTAAAATTGTAGTCCTAAAGTATTTAACGAAATCGAGTTTTGGAGGTTCATGAAACCAGCTCCAAATTAACCGAAGGAGAGATATGATATAACATGGTCAAGTCGATAGTTTTGTGGGGTAAGTGTACAAAAATAATACGTTGAATACGCCTGTAATACTTAAAATTGTAGTCCTAAAGTATTTAACGAAATCGAGTTTTGGAGGTTCATGAAACCAGCTCCAAATCACCGAAGCAGAGATATGATATAACATGGTCAAGTCGATAGTTTTGTGGGGTAAGTGTACAAAAATAATACGTTGAATACGCCTGTAATACTTAAAATTGTAGTCCTAAAGTATTTAACGAAATCGAGTTTTGGAGGTTCATGAAACCAGCTCCAAATAACCGAAGCAGAGATATGATATAACATGGTCAAGTCGATAGTTTTGTGGGGTAAGTGTACAAAAATAATACGTTGAATACGCCTGTAATACTTAAAATTGTAGTCCTAAAGTATTTAACGAAATCGAGTTTTGGAGGTTCATGAAACCAGCTCCAAATAACCGAAGGAGAGATATGATATAACATGGTCAAGTCGATAGTTTTGTGGGGTAAGTGTACAAAAATAATACGTTGAATACGCCTGTAATACTTAAAATTGTAGTCCTAAAGTATTTAACGAAATCGAGTTTTGGAGGTTCATGAAACCAGCTCCAAATCACCGAAGCAGAGATATGATATAACATGGTCAAGTCGATAGTTTTGTGGGGTAAGTGTACAAAAATAATACGTTGAATACGCCTGTAATACTTAAAATTGTAGTCCTAAAGTATTTAACGAAATCGAGTTTTGGAGGTTCATGAAACCAGCTCCAAATTAACCGAAGGAGAGATATGATATAACATGGTCAAGTCGATAGTTTTGTGGGGTAAGTGTACAAAAATAATACGTTGAATACGCCTGTAATACTTAAAATTGTAGTCCTAAAGTATTTAACGAAATCGAGTTTTGGAGGTTCATGAAACCAGCTCCAAATCACCGAAGGAGAGATATGATATAACATGGTCAAGTCGATAGTTTTGTGGGGTAAGTGTACAAAAATAATACGTTGAATACGCCTGTAATACTTAAAATTGTAGTCCTAAAGTATTTAACGAAATCGAGTTTTGGAGGTTCATGAAACCAGCTCCAAATCACCGAAGAGAGATATGATATAACATGGTCAAGTCGATAGTTTTGTGGGGTAAGTGTACAAAAATAATACGTTGAATACGCCTGTAATACTTAAAATTGTAGTCCTAAAGTATTTAACGAAATCGAGTTTTGGAGGTTCATGAAACCAGCTCCAAATCACCGAAGAGAGATATGATATAACATGGTCAAGTCGATAGTTTTGTGGGGTAAGTGTACAAAAATAATACGTTGAATACGCCTGTAATACTTAAAATTGTAGTCCTAAAGTATTTAACGAAATCGAGTTTTGGAGGTTCATGAAACCAGCTCCAAATAACCGAAGGAGAGATATGATATAACATGGTCAAGTCGATAGTTTTGTGGGGTAAGTGTACAAAAATAATACGTTGAATACGCCTGTAATACTTAAAATTGTAGTCCTAAAGTATTTAACGAAATCGAGTTTTGGAGGTTCATGAAACCAGCTCCAAAATAACCGAAGGAGAGATATGATATAACATGGTCAAGTCGATAGTTTTGTGGGGTAAGTGTACAAAAATAATACGTTGAATACGCCTGTAATACTTAAAATTGTAGTCCTAAAGTATTTAACGAAATCGAGTTTTGGAGGTTCATGAAACCAGCTCCAAATCACCGAAGCAGAGATATGATATAACATGGTCAAGTCGATAGTTTTGTGGGGTAAGTGTACAAAAATAATACGTTGAATACGCCTGTAATACTTAAAATTGTAGTCCTAAAGTATTTAACGAAATCGAGTTTTGGAGGTTCATGAAACCAGCTCCAAATTAACCGAAGGAGAGATATGATATAACATGGTCAAGTCGATAGTTTTGTGGGGTAAGTGTACAAAAATAATACGTTGAATACGCCTGTAATACTTAAAATTGTAGTCCTAAAGTATTTAACGAAATCGAGTTTTGGAGGTTCATGAAACCAGCTCCAAATCACCGAAGCAGAGATATGATATAACATGGTCAAGTCGATAGTTTTGTGGGGTAAGTGTACAAAAATAATACGTTGAATACGCCTGTAATACTTAAAATTGTAGTCCTAAAGTATTTAACGAAATCGAGTTTTGGAGGTTCATGAAACCAGCTCCAAATCACCGAAGCAGAGATATGATATAACATGGTCAAGTCGATAGTTTTGTGGGGTAAGTGTACAAAAATAATACGTTGAATACGCCTGTAATACTTAAAATTGTAGTCCTAAAGTATTTAACGAAATCGAGTTTTGGAGGTTCATGAAACCAGCTCCAAAT
This sequence comes from Allodiplogaster sudhausi, assembly GCA_945643635.1. NCBI lineage: Eukaryota > Metazoa > Nematoda > Chromadorea > Rhabditida > Diplogasteridae > Allodiplogaster > Allodiplogaster sudhausi. The sequence continues at coordinate 14,907 of CALZFC010000182.1, read as the reverse complement.
CAACCGAAGCAGAGATATGATATAACATGGTCAAGTCGATAGTTTTGTGGGGTAAGTGTACAAAAATAATACGTTGAATACGCCTGTAATACTTAAAATTGTAGTCCTAAAGTATTTAACGAAATCGAGTTTTGGAGGTTCATGAAACCAGCTCCAAATCACCGAAGCAGAGATATGATATAACATGGTCAAGTCGATAGTTTTGTGGGGTAAGTGTACAAAAATAATACGTTGAATACGCCTGTAATACTTAAAATTGTAGTCCTAAAGTATTTAACGAAATCGAGTTTTGGAGGTTCATGAAACCAGCTCCAAATCACCGAAGCAGAGATATGATATAACATGGTCAAGTCGATAGTTTTGTGGGGTAAGTGTACAAAAATAATACGTTGAATACGCCTGTAATACTTAAAATTGTAGTCCTAAAGTATTTAACGAAATCGAGTTTTGGAGGTTCATGAAACCAGCTCCAAATTAACCGAAGGAGAGATATGATATAACATGGTCAAGTCGATAGTTTTGTGGGGTAAGTGTACAAAAATAATACGTTGAATACGCCTGTAATACTTAAAATTGTAGTCCTAAAGTATTTAACGAAATCGAGTTTTGGAGGTTCATGAAACCAGCTCCAAATTAACCGAAGGAGAGATATGATATAACATGGTCAAGTCGATAGTTTTGTGGGGTAAGTGTACAAAAATAATACGTTGAATACGCCTGTAATACTTAAAATTGTAGTCCTAAAGTATTTAACGAAATCGAGTTTTGGAGGTTCATGAAACCAGCTCCAAATTAACCGAAGGAGAGATATGATATAACATGGTCAAGTCGATAGTTTTGTGGGGTAAGTGTACAAAAATAATACGTTGAATACGCCTGTAATACTTAAAATTGTAGTCCTAAAGTATTTAACGAAATCGAGTTTTGGAGGTTCATGAAACCAGCTCCAAATCACCGAAGCAGAGATATGATATAACATGGTCAAGTCGATAGTTTTGTGGGGTAAGTGTACAAAAATAATACGTTGAATACGCCTGTAATACTTAAAATTGTAGTCCTAAAGTATTTAACGAAATCGAGTTTTGGAGGTTCATGAAACCAGCTCCAAATAACCGAAGGAGAGATATGATATAACATGGTCAAGTCGATAGTTTTGTGGGGTAAGTGTACAAAAATAATACGTTGAATACGCCTGTAATACTTAAAATTGTAGTCCTAAAGTATTTAACGAAATCGAGTTTTGGAGGTTCATGAAACCAGCTCCAAATCACCGAAGCAGAGATATGATATAACATGGTCAAGTCGATAGTTTTGTGGGGTAAGTGTACAAAAATAATACGTTGAATACGCCTGTAATACTTAAAATTGTAGTCCTAAAGTATTTAACGAAATCGAGTTTTGGAGGTTCATGAAACCAGCTCCAAATCACCGAAGCAGAGATATGATATAACATGGTCAAGTCGATAGTTTTGTGGGGTAAGTGTACAAAAATAATACGTTGAATACGCCTGTAATACTTAAAATTGTAGTCCTAAAGTATTTAACGAAATCGAGTTTTGGAGGTTCATGAAACCAGCTCCAAATCACCGAAGCAGAGATATGATATAACATGGTCAAGTCGATAGTTTTGTGGGGTAAGTGTACAAAAATAATACGTTGAATACGCCTGTAATACTTAAAATTGTAGTCCTAAAGTATTTAACGAAATCGAGTTTTGGAGGTTCATGAAACCAGCTCCAAATCACCGAAGCAGAGATATGATATAACATGGTCAAGTCGATAGTTTTGTGGGGTAAGTGTACAAAAATAATACGTTGAATACGCCTGTAATACTTAAAATTGTAGTCCTAAAGTATTTAACGAAATCGAGTTTTGGAGGTTCATGAAACCAGCTCCAAATAACCGAAGGAGAGATATGATATAACATGGTCAAGTCGATAGTTTTGTGGGGTAAGTGTACAAAAATAATACGTTGAATACGCCTGTAATACTTAAAATTGTAGTCCTAAAGTATTTAACGAAATCGAGTTTTGGAGGTTCATGAAACCAGCTCCAAATAACCGAAGGAGAGATATGATATAACATGGTCAAGTCGATAGTTTTGTGGGGTAAGTGTACAAAAATAATACGTTGAATACGCCTGTAATACTTAAAATTGTAGTCCTAAAGTATTTAACGAAATCGAGTTTTGGAGGTTCATGAAACCAGCTCCAAATCACCGAAGCAGAGATATGATATAACATGGTCAAGTCGATAGTTTTGTGGGGTAAGTGTACAAAAATAATACGTTGAATACGCCTGTAATACTTAAAATTGTAGTCCTAAAGTATTTAACGAAATCGAGTTTTGGAGGTTCATGAAACCAGCTCCAAATCACCGAAGGAGAGATATGATATAACATGGTCAAGTCGATAGTTTTGTGGGGTAAGTGTACAAAAATAATACGTTGAATACGCCTGTAATACTTAAAATTGTAGTCCTAAAGTATTTAACGAAATCGAGTTTTGGAGGTTCATGAAACCAGCTCCAAATCACCGAAGCAGAGATATGATATAACATGGTCAAGTCGATAGTTTTGTGGGGTAAGTGTACAAAAATAATACGTTGAATACGCCTGTAATACTTAAAATTGTAGTCCTAAAGTATTTAACGAAATCGAGTTTTGGAGGTTCATGAAACCAGCTCCAAAATAACCGAAGCAGAGATATGATATAACATGGTCAAGTCGATAGTTTTGTGGGGTAAGTGTACAAAAATAATACGTTGAATACGCCTGTAATACTTAAAATTGTAGTCCTAAAGTATTTAACGAAATCGAGTTTTGGAGGTTCATGAAACCAGCTCCAAATCAACCGAAGCAGAGATATGATATAACATGGTCAAGTCGATAGTTTTGTGGGGTAAGTGTACAAAAATAATACGTTGAATACGCCTGTAATACTTAAAATTGTAGTCCTAAAGTATTTAACGAAATCGAGTTTTGGAGGTTCATGAAACCAGCTCCAAATAACCGAAGCAGAGATATGATATAACATGGTCAAGTCGATAGTTTTGTGGGGTAAGTGTACAAAAATAATACGTTGAATACGCCTGTAATACTTAAAATTGTAGTCCTAAAGTATTTAACGAAATCGAGTTTTGGAGGTTCATGAAACCAGCTCCAAATCACCGAAGCAGAGATATGATATAACATGGTCAAGTCGATAGTTTTGTGGGGTAAGTGTACAAAAATAATACGTTGAATACGCCTGTAATACTTAAAATTGTAGTCCTAAAGTATTTAACGAAATCGAGTTTTGGAGGTTCATGAAACCAGCTCCAAATTAACCGAAGGAGAGATATGATATAACATGGTCAAGTCGATAGTTTTGTGGGGTAAGTGTACAAAAATAATACGTTGAATACGCCTGTAATACTTAAAATTGTAGTCCTAAAGTATTTAACGAAATCGAGTTTTGGAGGTTCATGAAACCAGCTCCAAATTAACCGAAGGAGAGATATGATATAACATGGTCAAGTCGATAGTTTTGTGGGGTAAGTGTACAAAAATAATACGTTGAATACGCCTGTAATACTTAAAATTGTAGTCCTAAAGTATTTAACGAAATCGAGTTTTGGAGGTTCATGAAACCAGCTCCAAATCACCGAAGCAGAGATATGATATAACATGGTCAAGTCGATAGTTTTGTGGGGTAAGTGTACAAAAATAATACGTTGAATACGCCTGTAATACTTAAAATTGTAGTCCTAAAGTATTTAACGAAATCGAGTTTTGGAGGTTCATGAAACCAGCTCCAAATTAACCGAAGGAGAGATATGATATAACATGGTCAAGTCGATAGTTTTGTGGGGTAAGTGTACAAAAATAATACGTTGAATACGCCTGTAATACTTAAAATTGTAGTCCTAAAGTATTTAACGAAATCGAGTTTTGGAGGTTCATGAAACCAGCTCCAAATCACCGAAGGAGAGATATGATATAACATGGTCAAGTCGATAGTTTTGTGGGGTAAGTGTACAAAAATAATACGTTGAATACGCCTGTAATACTTAAAATTGTAGTCCTAAAGTATTTAACGAAATCGAGTTTTGGAGGTTCATGAAACCAGCTCCAAATCACCGAAGCAGAGATATGATATAACATGGTCAAGTCGATAGTTTTGTGGGGTAAGTGTACAAAAATAATACGTTGAATACGCCTGTAATACTTAAAATTGTAGTCCTAAAGTATTTAACGAAATCGAGTTTTGGAGGTTCATGAAACCAGCTCCAAATCACCGAAGCAGAGATATGATATAACATGGTCAAGTCGATAGTTTTGTGGGGTAAGTGTACAAAAATAATACGTTGAATACGCCTGTAATACTTAAAATTGTAGTCCTAAAGTATTTAACGAAATCGAGTTTTGGAGGTTCATGAAACCAGCTCCAAATCAACGAAGCAGAGATATGATATAACATGGTCAAGTCGATAGTTTTGTGGGGTAAGTGTACAAAAATAATACGTTGAATACGCCTGTAATACTTAAAATTGTAGTCCTAAAGTATTTAACGAAATCGAGTTTTGGAGGTTCATGAAACCAGCTCCAAATAACCGAAGGAGAGATATGATATAACATGGTCAAGTCGATAGTTTTGTGGGGTAAGTGTACAAAAATAATACGTTGAATACGCCTGTAATACTTAAAATTGTAGTCCTAAAGTATTTAACGAAATCGAGTTTTGGAGGTTCATGAAACCAGCTCCAAATTAACCGAAGGAGAGATATGATATAACATGGTCAAGTCGATAGTTTTGTGGGGTAAGTGTACAAAAATAATACGTTGAATACGCCTGTAATACTTAAAATTGTAGTCCTAAAGTATTTAACGAAATCGAGTTTTGGAGGTTCATGAAACCAGCTCCAAATCACCGAAGGAGAGATATGATATAACATGGTCAAGTCGATAGTTTTGTGGGGTAAGTGTACAAAAATAATACGTTGAATACGCCTGTAATACTTAAAATTGTAGTCCTAAAGTATTTAACGAAATCGAGTTTTGGAGGTTCATGAAACCAGCTCCAAATCACCGAAGCAGAGATATGATATAACATGGTCAAGTCGATAGTTTTGTGGGGTAAGTGTACAAAAATAATACGTTGAATACGCCTGTAATACTTAAAATTGTAGTCCTAAAGTATTTAACGAAATCGAGTTTTGGAGGTTCATGAAACCAGCTCCAATTAACCGAAGGAGAGATATGATATAACATGGTCAAGTCGATAGTTTTGTGGGGTAAGTGTACAAAAATAATACGTTGAATACGCCTGTAATACTTAAAATTGTAGTCCTAAAGTATTTAACGAAATCGAGTTTTGGAGGTTCATGAAACCAGCTCCAAATAACCGAAGCAGAGATATGATATAACATGGTCAAGTCGATAGTTTTGTGGGGTAAGTGTACAAAAATAATACGTTGAATACGCCTGTAATACTTAAAATTGTAGTCCTAAAGTATTTAACGAAATCGAGTTTTGGAGGTTCATGAAACCAGCTCCAAATCAACGAAGCAGAGATATGATATAACATGGTCAAGTCGATAGTTTTGTGGGGTAAGTGTACAAAAATAATACGTTGAATACGCCTGTAATACTTAAAATTGTAGTCCTAAAGTATTTAACGAAATCGAGTTTTGGAGGTTCATGAAACCAGCTCCAAATCACCGAAGCAGAGATATGATATAACATGGTCAAGTCGATAGTTTTGTGGGGTAAGTGTACAAAAATAATACGTTGAATACGCCTGTAATACTTAAAATTGTAGTCCTAAAGTATTTAACGAAATCGAGTTTTGGAGGTTCATGAAACCAGCTCCAAATCACCGAAGCAGAGATATGATATAACATGGTCAAGTCGATAGTTTTGTGGGGTAAGTGTACAAAAATAATACGTTGAATACGCCTGTAATACTTAAAATTGTAGTCCTAAAGTATTTAACGAAATCGAGTTTTGGAGGTTCATGAAACCAGCTCCAAATTAACCGAAGGAGAGATATGATATAACATGGTCAAGTCGATAGTTTTGTGGGGTAAGTGTACAAAAATAATACGTTGAATACGCCTGTAATACTTAAAATTGTAGTCCTAAAGTATTTAACGAAATCGAGTTTTGGAGGTTCATGAAACCAGCTCCAAATAACCGAAGGAGAGATATGATATAACATGGTCAAGTCGATAGTTTTGTGGGGTAAGTGTACAAAAATAATACGTTGAATACGCCTGTAATACTTAAAATTGTAGTCCTAAAGTATTTAACGAAATCGAGTTTTGGAGGTTCATGAAACCAGCTCCAAATCACCGAAGCAGAGATATGATATAACATGGTCAAGTCGATAGTTTTGTGGGGTAAGTGTACAAAAATAATACGTTGAATACGCCTGTAATACTTAAAATTGTAGTCCTAAAGTATTTAACGAAATCGAGTTTTGGAGGTTCATGAAACCAGCTCCAAATTAACCGAAGGAGAGATATGATATAACATGGTCAAGTCGATAGTTTTGTGGGGTAAGTGTACAAAAATAATACGTTGAATACGCCTGTAATACTTAAAATTGTAGTCCTAAAGTATTTAACGAAATCGAGTTTTGGAGGTTCATGAAACCAGCTCCAAATCACCGAAGGAGAGATATGATATAACATGGTCAAGTCGATAGTTTTGTGGGGTAAGTGTACAAAAATAATACGTTGAATACGCCTGTAATACTTAAAATTGTAGTCCTAAAGTATTTAACGAAATCGAGTTTTGGAGGTTCATGAAACCAGCTCCAAATAACCGAAGCAGAGATATGATATAACATGGTCAAGTCGATAGTTTTGTGGGGTAAGTGTACAAAAATAATACGTTGAATACGCCTGTAATACTTAAAATTGTAGTCCTAAAGTATTTAACGAAATCGAGTTTTGGAGGTTCATGAAACCAGCTCCAAATTAACCGAAGGAGAGATATGATATAACATGGTCAAGTCGATAGTTTTGTGGGGTAAGTGTACAAAAATAATACGTTGAATACGCCTGTAATACTTAAAATTGTAGTCCTAAAGTATTTAACGAAATCGAGTTTTGGAGGTTCATGAAACCAGCTCCAAATCACCGAAGCAGAGATATGATATAACATGGTCAAGTCGATAGTTTTGTGGGGTAAGTGTACAAAAATAATACGTTGAATACGCCTGTAATACTTAAAATTGTAGTCCTAAAGTATTTAACGAAATCGAGTTTTGGAGGTTCATGAAACCAGCTCCAAATCACCGAAGCAGAGATATGATATAACATGGTCAAGTCGATAGTTTTGTGGGGTAAGTGTACAAAAATAATACGTTGAATACGCCTGTAATACTTAAAATTGTAGTCCTAAAGTATTTAACGAAATCGAGTTTTGGAGGTTCATGAAACCAGCTCCAAATTAACCGAAGGAGAGATATGATATAACATGGTCAAGTCGATAGTTTTGTGGGGTAAGTGTACAAAAATAATACGTTGAATACGCCTGTAATACTTAAAATTGTAGTCCTAAAGTATTTAACGAAATCGAGTTTTGGAGGTTCATGAAACCAGCTCCAAATCACCGAAGCAGAGATATGATATAACATGGTCAAGTCGATAGTTTTGTGGGGTAAGTGTACAAAAATAATACGTTGAATACGCCTGTAATACTTAAAATTGTAGTCCTAAAGTATTTAACGAAATCGAGTTTTGGAGGTTCATGAAACCAGCTCCAAATCACCGAAGCAGAGATATGATATAACATGGTCAAGTCGATAGTTTTGTGGGGTAAGTGTACAAAAATAATACGTTGAATACGCCTGTAATACTTAAAATTGTAGTCCTAAAGTATTTAACGAAATCGAGTTTTGGAGGTTCATGAAACCAGCTCCAAATCACCGAAGCAGAGATATGATATAACATGGTCAAGTCGATAGTTTTGTGGGGTAAGTGTACAAAAATAATACGTTGAATACGCCTGTAATACTTAAAATTGTAGTCCTAAAGTATTTAACGAAATCGAGTTTTGGAGGTTCATGAAACCAGCTCCAAATTAACCGAAGGAGAGATATGATATAACATGGTCAAGTCGATAGTTTTGTGGGGTAAGTGTACAAAAATAATACGTTGAATACGCCTGTAATACTTAAAATTGTAGTCCTAAAGTATTTAACGAAATCGAGTTTTGGAGGTTCATGAAACCAGCTCCAAATTAACCGAAGGAGAGATATGATATAACATGGTCAAGTCGATAGTTTTGTGGGGTAAGTGTACAAAAATAATACGTTGAATACGCCTGTAATACTTAAAATTGTAGTCCTAAAGTATTTAACGAAATCGAGTTTTGGAGGTTCATGAAACCAGCTCCAAATCACCGAAGCAGAGATATGATATAACATGGTCAAGTCGATAGTTTTGTGGGGTAAGTGTACAAAAATAATACGTTGAATACGCCTGTAATACTTAAAATTGTAGTCCTAAAGTATTTAACGAAATCGAGTTTTGGAGGTTCATGAAACCAGCTCCAAATTAACGAAGGAGAGATATGATATAACATGGTCAAGTCGATAGTTTTGTGGGGTAAGTGTACAAAAATAATACGTTGAATACGCCTGTAATACTTAAAATTGTAGTCCTAAAGTATTTAACGAAATCGAGTTTTGGAGGTTCATGAAACCAGCTCCAAATCACCGAAGCAGAGATATGATATAACATGGTCAAGTCGATAGTTTTGTGGGGTAAGTGTACAAAAATAATACGTTGAATACGCCTGTAATACTTAAAATTGTAGTCCTAAAGTATTTAACGAAATCGAGTTTTGGAGGTTCATGAAACCAGCTCCAAATCAACGAAGCAGAGATATGATATAACATGGTCAAGTCGATAGTTTTGTGGGGTAAGTGTACAAAAATAATACGTTGAATACGCCTGTAATACTTAAAATTGTAGTCCTAAAGTATTTAACGAAATCGAGTTTTGGAGGTTCATGAAACCAGCTCCAAATAACCGAAGGAGAGATATGATATAACATGGTCAAGTCGATAGTTTTGTGGGGTAAGTGTACAAAAATAATACGTTGAATACGCCTGTAATACTTAAAATTGTAGTCCTAAAGTATTTAACGAAATCGAGTTTTGGAGGTTCATGAAACCAGCTCCAAATAACCGAAGGAGAGATATGATATAACATGGTCAAGTCGATAGTTTTGGGGTAAGTGTACAAAAATAATACGTTGAATACGCCTGTAATACTTAAAATTGTAGTCCTAAAGTATTTAACGAAATCGAGTTTTGGAGGTTCATGAAACCAGCTCCAAATCACCGAAGCAGAGATATGATATAACATGGTCAAGTCGATAGTTTTGTGGGGTAAGTGTACAAAAATAATACGTTGAATACGCCTGTAATACTTAAAATTGTAGTCCTAAAGTATTTAACGAAATCGAGTTTTGGAGGTTCATGAAACCAGCTCCAAATCACCGAAGCAGAGATATGATATAACATGGTCAAGTCGATAGTTTTGTGGGGTAAGTGTACAAAAATAATACGTTGAATACGCCTGTAATACTTAAAATTGTAGTCCTAAAGTATTTAACGAAATCGAGTTTTGGAGGTTCATGAAACCAGCTCCAAATCAAAAAGAGAGATATGATATAACATGGTCAAGTCGATAGTTTTGTGGGGTAAGTGTACAAAAATAATACGTTGAATACGCCTGTAATACTTAAAATTGTAGTCCTAAAGTATTTAACGAAATCGAGTTTTGGAGGTTCATGAAACCAGCTCCAAATTAACCGAAGGAGAGATATGATATAACATGGTCAAGTCGATAGTTTTGTGGGGTAAGTGTACAAAAATAATACGTTGAATACGCCTGTAATACTTAAAATTGTAGTCCTAAAGTATTTAACGAAATCGAGTTTTGGAGGTTCATGAAACCAGCTCCAATTAACCGAAGGAGAGATATGATATAACATGGTCAAGTCGATAGTTTTGTGGGGTAAGTGTACAAAAATAATACGTTGAATACGCCTGTAATACTTAAAATTGTAGTCCTAAAGTATTTAACGAAATCGAGTTTTGGAGGTTCATGAAACCAGCTCCAAATCACCGAAGCAGAGATATGATATAACATGGTCAAGTCGATAGTTTTGTGGGGTAAGTGTACAAAAATAATACGTTGAATACGCCTGTAATACTTAAAATTGTAGTCCTAAAGTATTTAACGAAATCGAGTTTTGGAGGTTCATGAAACCAGCTCCAAATAACCGAAGAGAGATATGATATAACATGGTCAAGTCGATAGTTTTGTGGGGTAAGTGTACAAAAATAATACGTTGAATACGCCTGTAATACTTAAAATTGTAGTCCTAAAGTATTTAACGAAATCGAGTTTTGGAGGTTCATGAAACCAGCTCCAAATTAACCGAAGGAGAGATATGATATAACATGGTCAAGTCGATAGTTTTGTGGGGTAAGTGTACAAAAATAATACGTTGAATACGCCTGTAATACTTAAAATTGTAGTCCTAAAGTATTTAACGAAATCGAGTTTTGGAGGTTCATGAAACCAGCTCCAAATTAACCGAAGGAGAGATATGATATAACATGGTCAAGTCGATAGTTTTGTGGGGTAAGTGTACAAAAATAATACGTTGAATACGCCTGTAATACTTAAAATTGTAGTCCTAAAGTATTTAACGAAATCGAGTTTTGGAGGTTCATGAAACCAGCTCCAAATCACCGAAGCAGAGATATGATATAACATGGTCAAGTCGATAGTTTTGTGGGGTAAGTGTACAAAAATAATACGTTGAATACGCCTGTAATACTTAAAATTGTAGTCCTAAAGTATTTAACGAAATCGAGTTTTGGAGGTTCATGAAACCAGCTCCAAATTAACGAAGGAGAGATATGATATAACATGGTCAAGTCGATAGTTTTGTGGGGTAAGTGTACAAAAATAATACGTTGAATACGCCTGTAATACTTAAAATTGTAGTCCTAAAGTATTTAACGAAATCGAGTTTTGGAGGTTCATGAAACCAGCTCCAAATAACCGAAGCAGAGATATGATATAACATGGTCAAGTCGATAGTTTTGTGGGGTAAGTGTACAAAAATAATACGTTGAATACGCCTGTAATACTTAAAATTGTAGTCCTAAAGTATTTAACGAAATCGAGTTTTGGAGGTTCATGAAACCAGCTCCAAATCACGAAGCAGAGATATGATATAACATGGTCAAGTCGATAGTTTTGTGGGGTAAGTGTACAAAAATAATACGTTGAATACGCCTGTAATACTTAAAATTGTAGTCCTAAAGTATTTAACGAAATCGAGTTTTGGAGGTTCATGAAACCAGCTCCAAATCACCGAAGCAGAGATATGATATAACATGGTCAAGTCGATAGTTTTGTGGGGTAAGTGTACAAAAATAATACGTTGAATACGCCTGTAATACTTAAAATTGTAGTCCTAAAGTATTTAACGAAATCGAGTTTTGGAGGTTCATGAAACCAGCTCCAAATCACCGAAGCAGAGATATGATATAACATGGTCAAGTCGATAGTTTTGTGGGGTAAGTGTACAAAAATAATACGTTGAATACGCCTGTAATACTTAAAATTGTAGTCCTAAAGTATTTAACGAAATCGAGTTTTGGAGGTTCATGAAACCAGCTCCAAATAACCGAAGGAGAGATATGATATAACATGGTCAAGTCGATAGTTTTGTGGGGTAAGTGTACAAAAATAATACGTTGAATACGCCTGTAATACTTAAAATTGTAGTCCTAAAGTATTTAACGAAATCGAGTTTTGGAGGTTCATGAAACCAGCTCCAAATTAACCGAAGGAGAGATATGATATAACATGGTCAAGTCGATAGTTTTGTGGGGTAAGTGTACAAAAATAATACGTTGAATACGCCTGTAATACTTAAAATTGTAGTCCTAAAGTATTTAACGAAATCGAGTTTTGGAGGTTCATGAAACCAGCTCCAAATAACCGAAGCAGAGATATGATATAACATGGTCAAGTCGATAGTTTTGTGGGGTAAGTGTACAAAAATAATACGTTGAATACGCCTGTAATACTTAAAATTGTAGTCCTAAAGTATTTAACGAAATCGAGTTTTGGAGGTTCATGAAACCAGCTCCAAATCACCGAAGCAGAGATATGATATAACATGGTCAAGTCGATAGTTTTGTGGGGTAAGTGTACAAAAATAATACGTTGAATACGCCTGTAATACTTAAAATTGTAGTCCTAAAGTATTTAACGAAATCGAGTTTTGGAGGTTCATGAAACCAGCTCCAAATTAACCGAAGGAGAGATATGATATAACATGGTCAAGTCGATAGTTTTGTGGGTAAGTGTACAAAAATAATACGTTGAATACGCCTGTAATACTTAAAATTGTAGTCCTAAAGTATTTAACGAAATCGAGTTTTGGAGGTTCATGAAACCAGCTCCAAATAACCGAAGCAGAGATATGATATAACATGGTCAAGTCGATAGTTTTGTGGGGTAAGTGTAAAAATAATACGTTGAATACGCCTGTAATACTTAAAATTGTAGTCCTAAAGTATTTAACGAAATCGAGTTTTGGAGGTTCATGAAACCAGCTCCAAATCACGAAGCAGAGATATGATATAACATGGTCAAGTCGATAGTTTTGTGGGGTAAGTGTACAAAAATAATACGTTGAATACGCCTGTAATACTTAAAATTGTAGTCCTAAAGTATTTAACGAAATCGAGTTTTGGAGGTTCATGAAACCAGCTCCAAATCACCGAAGCGAGAGATATGATATAACATGGTCAAGTCGATAGTTTTGTGGGGTAAGTGTACAAAAATAATACGTTGAATACGCCTGTAATACTTAAAATTGTAGTCCTAAAGTATTTAACGAAATCGAGTTTTGGAGGTTCATGAAACCAGCTCCAAATCACCGAAGAGAGATATGATATAACATGGTCAAGTCGATAGTTTTGTGGGGTAAGTGTACAAAAAAATACGTTGAATACGCCTGTAATACTTAAAATTGTAGTCCTAAAGTATTTAACGAAATCGAGTTTTGGAGGTTCATGAAACCAGCTCCAAATTAACCGAAGGAGAGATATGATATAACATGGTCAAGTCGATAGTTTTGGGGTAAGTGTACAAAAATAATACGTTGAATACGCCTGTAATACTTAAAATTGTAGTCCTAAAGTATTTAACGAAATCGAGTTTTGGAGGTTCATGAAACCAGCTCCAAATAACCGAAGGAGAGATATGATATAACATGGTCAAGTCGATAGTTTTGTGGGGTAAGTGTACAAAAATAATACGTTGAATACGCCTGTAATACTTAAAATTGTAGTCCTAAAGTATTTAACGAAATCGAGTTTTGGAGGTTCATGAAACCAGCTCCAAATCACCGAAGCAGAGATATGATATAACATGGTCAAGTCGATAGTTTTGTGGGGTAAGTGTACAAAAATAATACGTTGAATACGCCTGTAATACTTAAAATTGTAGTCCTAAAGTATTTAACGAAATCGAGTTTTGGAGGTTCATGAAACCAGCTCCAAATTAACCGAAGGAGAGATATGATATAACATGGTCAAGTCGATAGTTTTGTGGGGTAAGTGTACAAAAATAATACGTTGAATACGCCTGTAATACTTAAAATTGTAGTCCTAAAGTATTTAACGAAATCGAGTTTTGGAGGTTCATGAAACCAGCTCCAAATTAACGAAGGAGAGATATGATATAACATGGTCAAGTCGATAGTTTTGTGGGGTAAGTGTACAAAAATAATACGTTGAATACGCCTGTAATACTTAAAATTGTAGTCCTAAAGTATTTAACGAAATCGAGTTTTGGAGGTTCATGAAACCAGCTCCAAATTAACCGAAGGAGAGATATGATATAACATGGTCAAGTCGATAGTTTTGTGGGTAAGTGTACAAAAATAATACGTTGAATACGCCTGTAATACTTAAAATTGTAGTCCTAAAGTATTTAACGAAATCGAGTTTTGGAGGTTCATGAAACCAGCTCCAAATCAAAAGCAGAGATATGATATAACATGGTCAAGTCGATAGTTTTGTGGGGTAAGTGTACAAAAATAATACGTTGAATACGCCTGTAATACTTAAAATTGTAGTCCTAAAGTATTTAACGAAATCGAGTTTTGGAGGTTCATGAAACCAGCTCCAAATCACCGAAGCAGAGATATGATATAACATGGTCAAGTCGATAGTTTTGTGGGTAAGTGTACAAAAATAATACGTTGAATACGCCTGTAATACTTAAAATTGTAGTCCTAAAGTATTTAACGAAATCGAGTTTTGGAGGTTCATGAAACCAGCTCCAAATCACCGAAGAGAGATATGATATAACATGGTCAAGTCGATAGTTTTGTGGGGTAAGTGTACAAAAATAATACGTTGAATACGCCTGTAATACTTAAAATTGTAGTCCTAAAGTATTTAACGAAATCGAGTTTTGGAGGTTCATGAAACCAGCTCCAAATCACCGAAGCAGAGATATGATATAACATGGTCAAGTCGATAGTTTTGTGGGGTAAGTGTACAAAAATAATACGTTGAATACGCCTGTAATACTTAAAATTGTAGTCCTAAAGTATTTAACGAAATCGAGTTTGGAGGTTCATGAAACCAGCTCCAAATCACCGAAGCAGAGATATGATATAACATGGTCAAGTCGATAGTTTGTGGGGTAAGTGTACAAAAATAATACGTTGAATACGCCTGTAATACTTAAAATTGTAGTCCTAAAGTATTTAACGAAATCGAGTTTGGAGGTTCATGAAACAGCTCAAATCACGAAGCAGAGATATGATATAACATGGTCAAGTCGATAGTTTGTGGGTAAGTG
>CALZFC010000181.1:97500-112500 GCA_945643635.1 Allodiplogaster sudhausi | reverse complement strand
CTGTTAGAAATCTTTGGCCGCCGAGAACTCAACAAATGTCTACATAAAATTCTTACAGGTACGGCTCTGAGATAAAGGAAAATTCCGATCACAACCACCACAAGATGAAGAAAGTAGAGGTGGAAACAAACCTCCCAAATAGTTTAATCCGGTGAAGTAACGATACTTCAGAGATTCCTCGGTTGTATCGATGAAACCAAACACCGACCGCTGAAAAGACAAAAAGTAACTGCTCGTAGTTTTTGGATAAAAGAGTAGAGAACAATTCAATGCATAGAAAGTGCATGAACTGACGGGACGTCTGGGTGAGGAGAGAGAGTGAGGCCGAGTTGCGGGTCCCAGAGACCGAGAGGCTCGATGGACCCGCTGACCATGACAACTTCGCCATTGTCGAGTGTGAGCAGTCGACATCAACGGTGAAGTGCACACGGGTGGAAGCCATAACGGCCACTTCTGACTTCGGACTTGGCTCTGCCCTAAGAAATTCACAACGCTTAATAATTTTGCAAACACTGACACCATAGCGACGAAAGTCACCTCTGAAAAAAACATCAAACGCGAAAAGATGTCACTGAAACATAACTATAAACTATCTTTAATGGCAAAACTAACAAAAAATAAGCAGCAATCGCTTCTAACAAATCCGCTTCCCTTTGTTGAAGAGGAAAGTTACATCATATAACGGAGAGAACTGAGGTACTCGATTGTCATAAGTTAAGAAAAGATTCAAAGCGGAAACGATGGCTAGAAAGAGAGCAAGTAGGATATGGGGACAAGCCAGCCGAGGGGAGAGAAGGAACAGAAAAATGGGAGAGAGAGAGGAGTAGGTGCAACGAAGGAGACGGTGCAGAGAAAGAAAGAATTGAATGAGAGGCCACGAGAATCCGAGAAAAAGTGCTAGCAATGGATGAGCGTGGAATCGATGTGCAGCACCAGAAGCAGACAACGCGCACCAAAAAATGGAAACGGAGAGAATGTGCGGCCCCATTGCGGAAAGTGTGCGGCGGTAGACACAGGTCATAAATGATCTACAATCTGGAGAAAACTGCTCGGAAACTCCTTTAGTTCAGTGGTTTAGAGATTAGAGTTTAAGAATATTGAAGCAAGACTACAACCCTAGAGGGAGAGAGAAACGCTCTCTCAGCCACTCTCCACTGCCTGCAGCAGCAGAAAAGCGGAGAAACCAGTGATGATGTCAGAGACATGTGGCAGTGTGACGAGGACGGACTGGGTGCGAGGAGAGAGAGAGAAGAGGAATGGAGAGAGCAAGGAAGGAAGTTAGAGAAAGAGAAGGAAGAGAGCACGAAGATGATGGAGAAAAGGATGAATGGTTGTGGTTGGCAGCCGAATGCAACACCAGGCTGGTTGATAGAACAAAGTGAATCTATCTGAACGGCAGGCTGTACTCGGTCAAAAGGGGCGGGAAAGAAGGAAGAATGCAACTGTTGATTCAGTCATAGAACTTAACTAGATGAAGACCAAAACAACAGAGAAAGAGTGTGACTGGAAGGGGGGAGAGAGAGAATTGGAATTCTCAATCTTTTATTTTCAGTCGGGAAATATTAAACGCCGACATAAAAATTGTTTGGACAAAATTATTTTAATACTTACAAAATAATAATACTTATAATTGTTGATTAAGGTGAAGAGAAACGTGAGTGAGGGGATCCTTGCTTTGGATTGCATAGTAAACATGATATCAAGAGGCCGCGTTCGAGTGAGTCTCCGCTGAGGAATGAGCAGTGCTGTCTCTTCTTCGCTTCTCTCCATTACTCTGATTCTTTCATCTCTCTCCTCTTCTTTATCAACATCCGTTCGTTGGAAAACCTTGAACCTTATCCTCCCTGATTCAGTCGCTATCTCTTATTTTTAGAGTGAATTTCAAAGAAGATCATGTCTCGGATAGATACATACTTCATATTCATACCAATCAGAAAAAAATTTATCTGTAATGTGATCGAAGATGTTATTTTATTACAGTTTGAAATGTATACTGTCGAAACAATGTAAGGCAGCCTAAAGAGGATGGTTGTTACATTGCTTATTGTTAGAAGAGCGAGTGAATGAACCAGGAAGAGGGATAGAATGGCATAACTGCTGAATGCCATTGAGGGCAATCCTTGGCCTCGCTTCTATTTCTTTTTCGTCTATCATTTTTCTCATGAACATTTTATATCATTTTCGGAAGGTCATCTTTATTCAAAATAATTCATTCGAAATAGCATAATAAAGGCGCAAGAGTGAGAAGTGTGAAGGGGTGAGAGAAAGTAAGAGATAGAAGAGAAGATAAAAGAAAAGAGAAAGTAGAGAATGAATACACGAAGGAAGGTCGACAATAGCGATTAAGTAGCTCGGGTAAGTGATAAAAAAAAGCAAAAGAAGGCAGTGCTTGCGGAGAAACTGAGCGGAGTGTGGGAAGCCCTGGGGCGAAGGAGAGGGGCAGAATGATCTGCAGGAGGGAATGAGAATGATCTGCAGGGAGGAATGAAAGGGTGATCTACTGTCCAGTCTGGATGGTCTTTTGAGTGTGAGTAGCGCGCTCTTCTCCGTCCTTGTTCACCAGGGATGTCACGACATTCGCGCCAATGCCCCAAGTGTTCTCTCCGTCGAAGACGAGAGAATCCGGCGGCATGTGGAGGCCTCCTTGGTCACGGGCGTAGATCTGCAAGAGAGAGAGAATGAGAGAGAGAAAGAGAGGGAGAGAACGAGAGAGAGAGAAAGAGAGGGGAGAGAACGAGAGAGAGAGAAAGAGAGGAGAGAAACGAGAGAGATAGAGAGAAGGAGAGACGTGTAGAGTGTCAGAGTGGTTTCTGGAGGAACAGACCTTCATGGATCGGCCGGCCTTGAGGACGACATTGGCTGGGATGGAGTAGACGATCTCGCGGCGGTTGTCCAGACGGCGTTTCAGCTTGTGTTCTCCAACGTTCTCATCCTACGAATAGAACTCACTCCAACTCTTCTCTCTCTCTCTCTCTTTCTCTCTCTCTCTCTCTCTCTCTCCCACTGGCTCTCTTTCGCTCTCTCTCTTCTCTCGCTCTCTTTCTTTTTCTCTCTCTCTTTCTCTCGCTCTCTCTCTATCTCTCTCTTTTCTCTCTCTCTCTCCTTCTCTCGCTCTCTCTCTTTCTCTCGCTCGCTCTTTCTTTCTCTTTCTCTCTTTCTCTCACTACCTTGCTGCGATGAGTGTTCTCGAGAGTGATGAACTTTCCATTGGATCGCACTCCGCAATGGTGATGTTGCCCTTCGCACTGCGCTGGAAGGTCCGTCTCGTTTGCACCTGCAGAGAGAGAGAGAGAGAGAGAGAGAGAGAGATAGCGAGAGAGATAGAGAGAATGAAAGAGAGAGAAACCGAACCTCTCCGCGGACGTTGCGAGTGGATTCGGTATCTTCCTGCTGCTGAAGCGAATGCGTCTGACTACCTGCTCCACCATCTGGCGAAGACCCACTCTGCAAGGTTAAATGTTCTCTCTCTCTCTCTCTCCTTCCCTCCCCTTCTCTTTCTCTCTCTCTCTCTCTCTTACCTCCCTCTCTCTCCTCCTCTCTCGCTTCCTCTCTCCCTGTCTAAACGGCTCTCTTCTCCCTCGAGCATAGTTCTGTAGATGGCGATCTCAGCATCTAGCATCTGCTTGGTGTCGAGGAGAGCCTGCAGCTCGGCCACGAGTGTCTGGCACTCTTCTCGCATCCGACGAAGAGTCGCATCGCGGTCGTTCAAGGCGGCCTCGTACTGCCGCTGGTCATCCGTAAGCTATAGAGGGAGAAGCATTAGAGGGGGGAGAGACAGACAGAGACACATAGAGAGAGAGGGAAATAGGGAGAGAGAGAGAGAGACAGACAGAGACACATAGAGAGAGAGAGGGAAATAGGGAGAGAGAGAGAGAGAGAGAGAGAGGGGGAGAGACAGACAGAGACACATAGAGAGAGAGAGAGGGAAATAGGGAGAGAGAAAGAGAGAGAGAGAGAGAGGGGGGGAGAGACAGACAGAGACACATAGAGAGAGAGAGAGGGAAATAGGGAGAGAGAGAGAGAGAGAGAGAGGGGGGGAGAGACAGACAGAGACACATAGAGAGAGAGAGAGGGAAATACGGAGAGAGAGAGAGAGGGGGAGAGACAGACAGAGACACATAGAGAGAGAGAGGGGGAGAGAGAGAGAGAGAGAGAGAGAAAGAGAGAGAGAGGGACAGAGATGAGTGAGAATAACGATGGATATAGAAGGCCGTGGACTAGCCTGGTAGTTGAGACTCTGTACTTCCTTCTCGAGGAGTGCGTTCTTATTCTCGAGATCGGCGAGTTTGCCTCGGAGGTCTCCGATGTTGTCTCTCATCCTCTTGACTTCCTCCCTTTGGTAGTTCGATTCCACGGCTGCGCGGTTCGCGGATCCTTGCACTCGGACACCTCAAAAGCATCTTTTTTGCTGGCTGTGTGTGTGAGAGAGAGAGAAAGAGTACGAGAGAGAGAGAGAAAGAGAAAGAAAGAGCCAGACTCTCGTACCTTGAGTTTTGTACCAGCTCTCCATGTCCTGCTTGCCCTGCTTGGCAATGTAGTCGTACTCATCCTTGATGTCTCGGATGGCGAGAGCCAGCTCGTTCTTGAAGAACTCGCGGGTGTCGGCGGGTGCCTGCTGCAGCAGCGCGTTCAGCTCCTTCACCTCCTGCTCGTGCACTCTGCAAGGCAGCCATACTTCCTTCTCTCTGTTCCTCCATGCATCTCTCATTCTTTCTCTCTCTGCTTCACTTCATCTCTCTCATTCTCTTTCTCCTTCTTTGCTTCTCTGCATATCTCATTCACTTTCTCTGCTTCCCTGCTTCTCTAAATTTTTTTGATGTTCTGTATTTTTTCATGACTTCCCCCTCTTCAAGCCATATTTTCTGACCTGCGCAGGAACTCGAGTTCTTCCATGAGGGTCTGGACCTGGTTCTGGAAGTCAATGCGGCCGATGTTTCCTCATCGAGATCCTGGAAAAAATGGGAACTTGTGAACATCAATTGCATTATTTTTTTCCCATATTAATCGGTATATTGAGACATAAATGTGTAAACTTGAAATTCTTAGGAATGAACTGACCGATCGGGCCTTCTGAAGTTCTTCCCAGATACGCGCGTTGTCGGCATTCAATCTCTTCTCCTCCTCGGTCAGCTGCTTCCAGCTAACAATCATATTATCATTTGATATTGCTCTCTTTTCATCCCTTCTCCTCTTCTCTCTCGCTCTCTCTCGCTCTCTCTCTCTCTCTCCTCTTCTCTCTCTCTCTCTTTCTCTTAGCGTCTCTCTCATCCTTCAATGTTCTCTAACCGTGCGCGGAGCATCTCGAGTTCATTCTGAGCGTCTGCGATGGCATTAGTCCACTGGTTGATCTTCTCCCGGTCGGTCTCTCTTCTTCCCTGGACGTCTTCGTATCTGCAATGACAGTCTCCTCTCCTCTTCCTTTAATCCCACTTCATCCCCAAATTCTTCCTTCCCTTTTAATTTTGCCTGTTCTTCAAGTCAAACCATCATCCTTTTGTTCAACAGAGAATGTTTCATTTCATTCTTAAAGGAGGCGAAAACTCAAAATTTTCGCTATTAGGATTATTCTGTGAATGTGTCCGGATTGAGCTTGCGAATGCATTAGCAAAAAGCCACTTTTCTAAACTAAAAGTTAAAGGAGTATTTTCCATCTGAAATGTGTTGCCTGAACCTAAGGGAATAATAGTGTGTTGAACATAACTTTAAATTTAACAGTTGTCGCCACTAAATTTCGGTCTAAAACGCGACCAGTTAGGGGTGAAATATGGTTCCATAGGCCGTGAAAATATGCCGACACATGCACAATTCACTACCAGACGCAAACCGCCAAATTAAAATTGTCCTGGAAAATGCTTGCTTTACGAGAGCAAGGATCTTGGCAAATTGCCATTGCTCATAAAAGATCAAGCATTTCGTGTTAGGAGTTAACGACTTTCAAGCTCCTTTAAAGCACTCTTATTTTCTGCTCATGTCAGTGATTTTTATTTTGTTGTTGCCCAAAATATTTCCAGCTAAAATTACTTTATGAAACTCTTTCTTCTTTATTCCTCTCACTCTCAACCTCTCTCTCTCTCTCTCTCTCTCTCTCTCTCTCTCTCTCTCTTCTCTCTCTCTCTCTCACTCTCAGTCTCTCTCCTTTTCTCTCTCTCTCTCACTCTCAGTCTCTCTCCCTTTCTCTCTCACTCTCACTCTCAGTCTCTCTCCCTTTCTCTCTCTCTCTCTCTCTCTCTCTCTCTCTCTCTCTCTCTCTCTCTCTCGTTCTCACTCTCTTTTCACTCTCTTTCGTTCCGTTTAAATTATTCGGGCTACTTCTATTCCTCTTCTCCTCTGCTTGACTAGTTTCTTGTTGGTGTGCATTGCTCCTTCACTGATCCTCTACAATCCCCTTCCGCTCTCTTACGTCTCTCTCTCTCTCTCTCTCTCTCTCTCTCCGTATCCGTCTCTCTCTCTCATCCCTCTCTCTCCATTGTCCACCACTCTCTTCCTTCCTTATCGCGTGAAAGTAATGTTCTTGTTGTCGATTTCCCATTTTGCTGGGAAGAAAATCAAGAGAGGAATGAAAAGCGTATAGAAGGAACGGGACGAATACGAGAAGGAGGTTAAGGCGCTAGAGAATTAGGGTTATTCAGAATGAGAAGGAAGGCTTACACATTAGTCGGAATGCAAGGAAACACAAGAAGAAAGAGTGTGGAGAGAGAAAGAGTGGAAGAGAGAAAGAGAAAAAGAGAGAAAGAGAGAAAGAGAGAAAGAGAGAAAGAGAGAAAGAAGAAGAAGAAGTAGAATGCAGACCTGCTTCTGTACTCGGCGAGGTCGTCGCGGAGTCTGGCGACCTTGACGTCGATCTCAGCCTTCTGGCGGGCGGCGCTGTCAATATCCTTGCGTGCGGTGGACAGAGACTCGGCGTACTTTATCTGCAAGCAACGAATCATTCCTAGCACATCATCTCCATTTGGACTGCTAGGAAACGGTAGCAGAACGAAGTAATAAGGTGCAATTGAGTCTTGTATCGTAACTCTTGTCATTGCCAAATTCCTGTCAACCTCGAACAAACAAAGAAATGAGCAACGACAGAGAAGGAATGTCCCCATTCATTCCTTTTCCACTTTCAGGTCTCCTCAAACATCTTTCGCTTGCATCATTCGACGGAAAGTTGTTGCGCCCCCCGCAACCTGCTGCCTGCTTCTAGGCTCGCCTCTGGCTCGGTCCCTTCTAAACCTTCTCCCTCTCGCTCTTTCTCTCTCTTTCTCTGTCTCTCTTAGTCTCCTTACAATCACCCTTCTCTTTCTCTATTCTCTCTCACTTCTCAGTGCACTCTCAGCCGTCCCTATCAGTCTTGTCTGCATAGCATGTCAAGGAATGTTGACTGTTTGCAATGCATCTGCCCTTCCCAATCCTCCTTTCTACCTTCTCTTCTCTACCGTTCATTCGCAAACTCTTCTTCACTTATGTATCAATTTGATTTGTCACGCAAATCTTTCGATTTGATAATTCTGCCCCTCCGTGAAATAAGCGAAAAGCTCCGAATCTAACGCATTCTTGTCTTTCTCTGGTAATTCCAGATGAATTCGATTTGATTCACGTATATTTGATTTTCGATATAAAACGACAAATACCAATGAATCGGTATCGATGACGAAGAGAAAAGCGAGAGAGCAAATTTCCAGACAGAGAGAGAGAGATCGAAAGATAGAGAGAGAGAAAGAGAGAGAGGGAGGAAAAGAATAGAAGAAAAGTGAAGAAAAGACACGCCCTAAAGAGAAGCGGCAACCACTTTGACTGCGCAGCCACACCCTCCCACTCACTCAACCCTCTCGTATTCACCCCTCATCGTTTTCTTTTCCTGTAACCACTTTCTCTGCCCTTCCTCATCCCTCTGTTCTATCTCTCTCTCTCTCTCATCCTCTCCTTCACTCTCTTCACTAGCCATGCAGAACCGCGCCCCTGAGTTCACCCCATTATCGTCCAGCGACACAAACATCCAATTAACAAATCGAAGAAAATGGTCAAATTTATGGGAATGAAAGAACAACTCAAGTCGAAAGCTGGCTTGATGGAAGTGGTAGATGGGGAAGATTTGGGACGACTAGAAGGAGAGAGAGAGAGTATATGAAGAAGAGCAACAGAAAGAGAGGAATCTAGGCCCACCTTGATTTCGGAAGTGTCCTTTCCCCATTTGCCGCGGAGTTCGTCCAAGTCAGCCACGAGCTTCCTGTTCTGCTCTTCGAGCTTCTTCACGCGGTCGATGTAGTTACCCAAGCGGTCATTCAAGCCCTGTAATGGAAAGGAGAGAGAAAGAGAGCGAGAGAGTCAGAGAGAACAGGAGATAAGAGACAAGGAGAGTCTGAGAGAGAGAGAGCGAGAGAGTCAGAGAAAACTAGAGATAAGAGACAAGGAGAGTCGAGAGAGAGAGAGAGAGCGAGAGAGTCAGAGAGAACTAGAGATAAGAGATAAGGAGAGTTTGAGAGAGCTGTGAGAGAGAAGGAGAAAGATAAAGAGACTGACACAATGAGAGAAAGATGGGAAAATATTGAAATGGAGATTTGAAATGTGATTGGAATGAAAGGGTGGCACTGAAAGAACCTGGAGTTCCTTCTTCTCCTTGTCGGTGGCCTCGATGAATGACTTGGCGGCGTTGGCAGAGAGTGCGGGAGAGATGCCTCCGATGGTGGCCGAACCCATCTCCGTCACCATCTTGAGGACGCGGCCTGAATTCGCAGCATCAATATAAGCATGGACTTCCCGAATTGTAAGAAAAGAGTTGAGATCTCTCTTGAAAAAGTTGAATTGAATATAATGTTAGCATGCTTCAGTGCAATAATATTTATATTTGTTTCTTAAATGATACTCAAACCTCCAGAGACGGTGGTGGCCATGGCAGAAATGGGAATGAGATTGACGGCTGACTAGGGCGGCCACTCAATCCAAGTCAAAGGGGTAACAGTGAGAGGACTGTTCACTCTCTCTCTCTCTCTCTCTCTCTCTCTCTCTTTCTCTCTCTCTCTCTTTCTCTCTCTCTCTTCTTGCAACTTGAATATATTCCTTCTCAGAGAAGGTTGATTGCAAGGGATGAGCGATTCGAGACAGGTGAGAAGAAGTGAGCAATGTGCGTTGCGGCTGACTGCCACTGTCACAATTCTCGCTCTCTCCACCCCTTTAGATCACTCTTCCTCTCTCTCTCTCTCTCTCTCTCCCTCTTTCTCTCGATCTCTCTCTTTCTCTGTGATTCTATCGATTATGCCAGACTGTACCGGACAGAGTGCGCGAGAGATAAAGTAAAGAGGAAGTGAGTCGGAGCCTTGGAGAGGATTGGCAGCCACTGAGATGAGCAGCGTCATGCTGTTTACTTCTCGCTCTCTTTCTCTGCTTTATAAATAACACTCTCCTTCATCCCCCTCACCCTTCTTTCTCTCTCTCCTCTCTTACCATTAATCACTATGAATACATGAAATCAGGCTCTCCCAGGCTGAAGGATGGGAGATATTTCTGGCTCTGTCATTACTCATCCCTGCACACCTTGACACCTTTCCCTTCTCGGTTCCTATTCTGACTAAGCGGATCAGAATAGCAATCCTTCCATACATTAGCGCCAACTTCAACTTATCCTTTCCTCTACCTTTCCCTTTATCCCCGTCTTCATTCTCAGCTTTTCTACAAATTCCAGTGACGTTGCCTAGCTATAATCCATAAATTGTGTAGTCTGTTCAAACGTATGGAGATGTCTGTTTGTTCTCTGTGCGGTCGTTCATAAATACTTCCATATATAGAGGTTAAAGGACTCAATGAAGACAATTCTTGAATAGAGTTCTCCTTCTGCATTCTTTCTCTCAGTGAGTTGTGTTCACTTTCTCCTGACAGCTGATTCTTTTTTCTGCAACCCATTTTACTGTTCTCTCAGTTGCATTCTACCATAATGAACAGAGAGATGACGAGACCTCACAGAGGGAAGCAAACTGAGGCTCAGGGAGAGGACTTGGAGAGAGAAAAAAGAGGGCTTCCATCACTGATTCTCTGCATCTCTACCATTTCCATGCTCTCTTCTTCTCCTGTTCAGCTCACAGGCAAGACAACAGTTAGCAAGCTGGTTGTACTTTATGTTTCTCTTTCTCTTTCTCTCTCGTATTAGCCAAGTGAGGCATGATCAGAGAAAAGAGAGAGAGAGAGAGCTAGAAAATGGAAGAAAAAGAGAGAAAAGCCTTCTATGCAGCGCTCATACAAATCCCGTCCCATTGTCTGCCATGGCCCAGTATGGGGTAGGAAGAGAGTGTAACCTCCTCCGGTGCCTCCGGTGCCTCCTGAGACATAGTTGCCAGACTGCCTGGATTGGGTGCGGACAGCAGTGCGAGGCTGGATGGTCGAGCGGTAGGCGATGCTACTCTCGTAGTCAGAGGACTCCTTCGCCATCCTTGATGAGTCTGAGAGAGATCTTTCAGTCAAAGGAAGGAATCAAGCATACGCGACAGGTACATACATCATGAATACAATCACGGGATAGTAATTTCAGCAATCCATACACCCGAGTAGGAGAAAAGCTGAAAGGCCTGAAGGAAGGAAGGATCCTTGCCCGAGGCGACCAGGTCGAATCAACAATAACGAGAAGGAAGCTGCGTGTATCGTTGTGCAACTTGAGCACTTCAATACTTTCCATTCAGACAGTCGAACTCTTCCTCTTTCTCTCTCGCTCTCTCGCAATCTCTACCTCCATCTCTCACCCTCACCCTCTCTCGCAATCTCTCCCTCCCTCTCTCACCCTCACTCTCTCTCGATCTCTCTCGCCTTCTCACTCTCTTGCAATCAGTCTTTCCTCGCGTCCTCACTTTCGCATTCCCATTTTCCCTACTCTTTTCTCACCGAATCCTCTCCGATGCGCAAGCCTCTGATCCTCTCTTTTGTGGGAAATCGATCGAAAATTTTCGAGTAATGCGGCTGGCGGCAATAACAAGTGATGGAGGAGGACGCAGAGAAAGAGCGAGAGAGGAAGAAGGAGAGGTAAAGAAAGAGAGAGTGAGAGACATGGAGAGAGTGGGAGAGTGGGTAAGAGAGAGAGACAAGGTGAAAGGCAAAAGTGATGGTTTGACACTGCACTCGCTGATAACATCTCCTACCCTCATTCACGCTACAACAGAATGACTAACTTAGCCCGCCCCTTTTCACCCGTGACTTCTTGGGAAGTTTCAGAGTACAGAGACAATCTAACCGACAATTTTATTGACAATATCAGCTATTGTCTTAATTGTATTATACCCAACATCGTCAGCAAATAAATTTTTGGAAAATGGAACATAGACATGCATTTTTCTACCCTCTCACCATTAACTAGTCTGGAAGAGAGTGGAAGACGAAGAGAGAGAGAGAGAGAACACAGAGAGATAGAGAGAGAGGAGAGGAGTGCTCATGAGATCCTTTGCTGCTATCTGGTATGATATGAATATTGAAGAGGATTAGAAAGAGAATCAATCAATCGAGGCGCTACTCCAGCTTGACAGTTCATCCAATCACTATGGGCATATGCAAGACGGCCTTGATAATCTCGAGAAAAGAGAAAGAGAGAGAGAGAGAGAGAGAGAGAGAGAGGGAGAGAGAGAGTGAGGGATAGAGGTAGAGGGAGAGAGAGAGAGGGAGAGAGAGAAGGAGAGGATGAGATAAGAGGAGCAAAGAAAACAATGAAAAAATAGGAGAGTTAGACAAACCATTCACGAGAGATAAATACAGACTGTGAAGAGGCGGATCCACCGCATCGGAACTGATGAAAAGGATTTGAGAAAGCGGATGAACGGCGAGAAAATCAGAGAGGAAGAAGTGGAAAACAGGAATGGAATGGATGGGAGAGCATGTATGGAACAAGGGAAAGAGTGAGAGAGATAGAGGACAGAGAATAAGATAAGAGAGTGACAGAGAAAGAAAGAGAGAGAGAGAAAGAGAGAGAGAGAGAGAGAGAGAGAGAGAGAGAGAGAAGGGCAGCGGTGGCCAGAGAGAGCAGTCAGAGAGGACGGTGCAGAAACTGTTCGGAGACTGTCCCGAGATGACCCATTCTGACCCATTCTCTCTTCCTTTTCCGCCGTGTCCTTGATAAGAGACGAATCAGGCGTTTTCTTGATGTGAAATTGGCCGATTTCCGTCAGCTTTCTCAGTAGAAAAATGAATGGATGAGAAGGGAGAGACAGAAAAAAGAAGATGAAAGAACTGGCAGAGAGAATAGGCCTCTGTGGTGGAAGATCTCCACCCTCTTTTCATGCATTTCATTATAAGAGGAGAGTTGGAATTAGGGATTCCAGAGTGAAAGATTACTTCCAACAGATGTAAAGATAAGATTCTCTGTCTCGCGGATTCTTCTACAGAACGCTAAGAAACGTAAGCAAATTCGCGTTAAAAATGAAGAGTTACTAGCGCTATAGTCGGTGCAACCTTGAACCGAAGATGGGAAGAGTCAGCCATTCCCGCCCGACATTCATTCATGTCTCCCTATCAATAGGAGATCCGAAG
The DNA here is from genome assembly GCA_945643635.1 of Allodiplogaster sudhausi. Classification (NCBI taxonomy): domain Eukaryota; kingdom Metazoa; phylum Nematoda; class Chromadorea; order Rhabditida; family Diplogasteridae; genus Allodiplogaster; species Allodiplogaster sudhausi. The sequence continues at coordinate 100,020 of CALZFC010000181.1, read as the reverse complement.
CGGGGAAAGATGGGAAAAATTCCATGAAACAGAGAAAGAGAAATCCGAGTTACATTTACAAGTATGAAAGATGCAAATGAGACAGTAGCAGGTGGAGACGAGGAGGAGGGATGGAGACAGAAGGGGAAAGAGTTGAAGCAGCTTTGACCGGTTTCCACTGCGGAGTCAAGGAGGGCGAATGAGTCCAAGGAATGTTGGAGGAGGGGATGAAAAGGAGAGAGAGAGAGAAGGAAGTGCAAGCAAAGAGATGACGACGACAGTAGTTGGGTAAGGCTGGATTAAGTAGGTGGCAGGGGTTGGAGAGACGGTTTGGCAGGTACAGTCAACTGAGTGGGAGGGTGGTAGACTCTGTTGTCTCTCTCTCTCTCTCTCTCTCTCTTTCTCTCTCTCTCCCTTCTCTCTCTCTCTATCTCTCTGGCGAGGCAGCTACATCTTCCCTTATTCCTCGTCCAGACGGGCTCCTCACTGAGACGACGACTCGGGCTTCCTTCTTCTTCTTCTACATCCCCTTCTCCTTCACACTGCCACGCCCCTAACTCGTCCTCCGCTCTCTCTCTCATTACTCCCCTCGCTCCTTTCTCCCTCTCCCTCCCTCTCTCTGCTCTCTCCCTCTCTTTCTCTCTCTCTAATGACTCGCTCTCTCCTGTCTCCCTCTCTCTCTCCACTTCTCCCTCTCTTTCTCCCCTCTCTCACTCACAGATTGTCCACGCGTCCGTGTTTGAGTCAGCAAGCCATGAATGCGGGGAAAATGGGAGGATCCTTCTTTCGCTCTTTCGGTCTCTTCGACCAACACAATCTTTCCTGCCTAATTTCCCCACCCAACACCAACAAGTACAGTTTTCGCGAAAGGAGTCCTCTACCGCTCATCAAAATGCAATGAAGTTCAAAGCCCTGTTTTCTCCCTACTTCCCTCTCAAGCTCTCACTCCGTTGTCTCTGCCTCTGTTTCTCACTCCGTTTCTGACTGTTTCTTCATCTCTCCCATTCCCTCTCTCCCTCTCTCCCTCTCTCCCTCTCTCCCTCTCTCCCTCTCTCCCTCTCTCCCTCTCTCCCTCCCTCTCTTTATCTCTACCTCTCTCCCTCTCTCCCTCCCTCTCTTCATCTCTACCTCTCTCCCTCTCTCCATCCCTCTCTTCCGACTCTTCTTTGGCATTGTGTCAACGATTCTTGTGCATGAATTGTTTAGATAAGCGATCAACTCTGCAATTTCAAAGGCGAGGCGAAACGGGTAAAAATGCAACAAAAAGATGATAGCTGCCGGCATTGAAGCGAAAGAGCTTGGAGCGTCGTTCAGACCCGCTTGGCATCTCTACTTTTATCTTCTAAAAGATTCTTATCAGCCCTCTTTATTCCACTGACATTCCCCCTCTCTGACTCTCCTTCTCTTTCCATCTGTCTCATTGTTTCACTTCCACCCACCTAAATGTGTCATTTCGCTGGGGTGCCTATCAACATGTTTTGGTTGGTAGTGTTATTATCACATTCCTGATAATTTCTTCTCTCTTCTCCAGATGAATACATTTCCCCTTCTCTTCTAGAAATTAAAAAAAAATGCTCTTGCTCATGCTCAAGTCGTCTTTTCAACGAAGAAAGCAATCACAACCGAATAATGACAAAGGCAAGGCCATTATTCATTTTTGACACGGGATTTCACTAGTATGGTGGATTCAGTGGAATATTATGATTTCATTAGGGGAATGAAGGAGTGAGGAGGAAGAAGTTTTAGACACAGAATAACAAACAATGGTGAGAGATACAGAGAGTGAGAGAGAGAGAGGTACATGGTAAGACGGAGCGGATGAGAGGGAGGGGATAAGAAAGAGGGAGTGAGAGGGAGAGGAGAGGGAGAGAGGGAACGAGTGTGTGTGTGAGAGAGAGAAGTTGAAAGTGCGAAGGTAGTAGTGAGTGGGCAACTGAGCGAGTAGAGGAAGCTTTTGGTAGTCATGATCCGCTTAGCCTTCTCCTTCCATTCGTCGTTGTGTGCTCTCCTCTGGGGTCTCAACTCCTCCGTGATTCCTTCAACATTGTCTCCCGCCACAGTTATTCCGACTTTCCTTTTCTTTCCTCTTCGCTCTGACTATCCTTATTCTCTTCACTATCTTCTTTTCTCGTGCTTGGTCGTCTCTCAACCGCTCTCCTTATCTCTCCTTACTTTCTTCCACCTTCCACCCATCACTCTTTTTTTTCTGTACGCTTCCTTTTCACTTGAACTCCCAATCCCAGCTTTAACTCCTATTTGCATTGGAATAAGACGGCTTTTCAAGCTTTTTTCTGTCGGGAACTTGCCGAAGAGACTGCTGCTATATTTTGTGCTCAAAGAAAAAAAAATATCTAAGTTAGGCTGAAAATGGTCAGTCATTGTCTCTTTATATCTTAAGTCAAAGAATATACATATGTGCATATGTAGTTATTGCAAATAAATAAGTAATATAATGCACAGTGGAGAAAGAGCAAGAGTGGGAGGAAAGTTGCGGCTCTGGAAGGGAACGGGATGACGGAATGAGATGTGGCAGGCTTGCAC
>CALZFC010000181.1:77500-92500 GCA_945643635.1 Allodiplogaster sudhausi | reverse complement strand
AGAGAAAGAAGAAGGTACCGAGACAGGGGAAGAAAGAGAAGTGGAAGGGATGGCTTTGAATGTGTCATCCTGTCTTCAGAAGGTTCCTTTCAACGACAGACTCATAGAAGAGGTTATACTTCCTGTCCATTATGGCAATTCAATTCAGAACTGCAATTCGGAATAATGAATCAGGTTAATTAATGTGACAACTTATTAGTGACTCATTTCAAAGATTGCAGCTTTTCAGGTTCGCAAGTATCCGGGGCTGTACAACCAGAACAGACGCAACTTCATGGATGCGAAGGAGCGGAACCGCGTGTGGCAGCGAATTGCTCTCTCCATCCACCCTGCTTTCACTTTTAGGTAAACCTGAGAAAAGATTCATTCCTTACATAACATATTATACATGAATGTTAACCTTTAATGCATGTGGAATGTGATAGTGTCATGAATGGAACAGAGCGTTCTTTGACAGGAGATTACGCGAAGAAGCGGTGGCTGCAGATACAGGAAAGAGCTGAAGTTGGCACTGCGCCAAGGAGTCATGGCGTCCGTGAAGTCGAAGTATTTTGAACGCCTTGTTTGGCTGGAACCTCATCTCAAAGACTTGTCGTACGCATTCATCTTATTCTCTTATGTATTTCACTTCTCATTTTCGCCTCTCTCCATTCCTTAAAAACCTTCACCTTTCTCTCTCTCTTCCTCTCTCTCACTCTTTGTCTCTGTTTCTCTCTCATTCTCTGTCGCTATCGACCGCTCTCCCTCTCTTCTCTTTCTCGCTCTCGAGTGCTCTCGCTCTTCTCTCGTTCTCACTCATGACCGCTCTCCTCTCCTCTCTCTCTCTCTCTCTCTCTCTCTCTCTCTCTCTCTCTCTCAATCCCTCTCTCATTTTGTTCTTCACCATGCTGTGGTTCTAGGAAGTCAGACGAAGAGTTGATATTGGAGAAACTTCGTGGTGAGAGTTGTCTGCGAATAGTGATGAGTGGACTGGCGAATGGTCTGCGTGGAAGGGGGAAGCTGAGCCAGCTTCTTCTCCTCACTCTCATCTCTTCTCTACTCTCTCCCCTTCTCATCGTCCTCTCTCTTCTCTCTCTCCATCTCTCAACTCTTCTTTTTTCTGCGAACTCTCCTGCTTTGCTCGTCAAGAATGAATCCTTTGGCGGACAGAATAACAGCAGCAGTGGTAATTCTCCTTTGCTCTGTCTTTCTCTGGCACAACGACCAACGATTCCAGAGGACTCCTCCACGAGTTCGCCATCTCCTGTCCACTACGCACAACGCGAACGCCATGAAGAACGTCAGTGTCCACCTCCTTCTCTACCCGATTGTTAGTTTTGGCTTGATTCCAGAAGAACATCCCGAGCTGGGAGTGGTGACTTTAGGGCCTTCGGCGGTCCTCTCATGGCCTTCTGTCCCCTCCCTTGGATTCCCCTTCATGTCGCCCTTTCTCACCACTGACTGGCTCAATGATCACGATCTTCTTTTTGGCCGATTTGTTGCGATCCGCATGAAAATAATGCCTAGAAGCCGATCGAAGAGGGTAAATAAGCTTACTTCCATTGTTTCTCACTCAGTAACTCCCTCGTCTCTCTTTTCACTATTTCTTGCGAGAACAAGTCATTGAAGAACAGAGTAGCTTCTCTGATCGGGATAGGCAGAGCCAGCAAGCGAGAACAAGAAGGATGGGATGGAAATGATGAAACGGGAAAGTAGCGAGAGAGTGGAGGAGAGAAGAGAGAAAGAGAGAAGCAGCGAGATAGGAGAGAAACTCTTTGAAGAAGCCACGACTACCCACTCAGTTCGCGTATTTCCATACATATATTATACGAGATGTGTATGATTGTGCAGATGAGAGCTGCCATCCTGAGACTTCTCGAGGAATCGGAAGAAGATGAAGACAGTGAAGGCATGAAGAGCGAGTACGGAGAAGGCGAGGACAAGTGAAGACAAGGATTCTCTTTCCGAAATCCCCCCCCCCCCCCCGGAAAAATTATTAGAGGAAACTGCTGGCAAAGAATGACTTTTTTGACTCAAAAAGGATAGAAATAGGTGTGCATTAATCACATTTGGAGAGAGTAGGATTGCTTTTCTTTGCTAGCGAAACGGAACACCGGTACAGTGATAGAGTGATAGAATGATAGATGTCCCCACCCCGAGTGATCCTGTATCTTCTTCACCTCATCTAAATATTACGTGAATATTGAAACCATGGAGCTTGCCATATCTTCAGTATTTATTGACCTGTTTCCGGGCGATTCATGAGATGCAACATAATCAAGGTTCAGTACATATCTGAATAAGCTGTGGGATATGTGAATGCACTAGCTCTTGGGTTAAAACTACCTAACTATTATTTAAGACTATCTGGTAATAAAGGAAGTCTGGAATTTGTGTTTCCGAGCAGACTGAAATCTGCAGAGTGTAGGAAAGACATGAGCAGAGTGGACAGTATAGAGAGTGGGTGCTAAAGAGGAGCAGAGTAAGAGAGAAGGGAACAGTATAGAGTGCAAGAGAGGATCAGAGAAAGAGAGAAGGTCATTTCAGTATCTGGCCTCTCGGCAGACCTTGTCATAGACATCAGGGAAGGCGGCCTTGGCATTGAACTTGACGCGGAGCCATTCGTAGAGGGAGGAGTCGAACATCTCCCAGAACTCCTCCCTGGTCATGAAGGTGTCTGCATACAACATCTGCACTCCTCCCGCGTCACGCACGAATTTTTCCATCCGACGAGTTGTATCGCGGGCAGAGTATTCTTAGAAAAGAGGTAAGGGATGGAACCGAACAGTCACTCCCACCACGAAGAGGCGAATTTGGCATTTTGTCTCGAATTTGACATTATGGTGGTTTCTACGTTTAAATGTGAAAAGAAGAAAAAGGCTGAAAATTTCATCAACCCATCTCCTTTTTTTTACGTCTTTCATTTCTTTCTTTTTTTTCAGCGCTTGCTTCAGAAAAGGTACAACTAAGGTAAGTGAGTGCTGAGTGTAAATTTCAAATTCGGGCGAGATCAAATTTCGACTTCGTTGGATAACTAGTTTTTATTCTAAATGTATTTTTAAATATCTGAAAAGCAAAAGATGAGACTCACCAGGCAACTTCGTGAGTCCGTACACTCCCAGGTCGACGAAAAGGACATTCTGGCCGGAGCGCTGCTTCAAGAGTCCTGGTGCGGTTGGCAGATTGAAGGGACACAACCAGAGGGGGTACACCGCCACGGTCTCATCAACCAAGTCTACGGCCTCTTCCATCGAAGATAACGGGATCAGGAAGTCTTGAAGAACATGGCAACGGTCGTAGAGGCGTCTAGGCAGGGGATACGGTAGAACAAGGATTACGGTAACTGGGCGACGCAGAATCTAACCTGAGTGCAGGAGGAGTTGTCATCTTGAGAAGTGAGATCTTGGGAGGGCAAGCCCAGCCGAGAAGGTAACGGAAGAGGACATTATTGCCGAACGGGATTATTTCCTAGATTAAAACTATGGGTTCGACTTAGAGGATGGATTGCAGTAAATACCCGAATCTCCCAGAAGATGCTCTTGGAATGACGGTGGTAGTAATCGCGAAGCGGGATGTACTCTGTCACTTCCTGGATAGAGAGAGGGCGAGAGAGAGAGACAGACGGGTTGGAAGGGACGAAAGCAGAGAAGAAAACGATTTAAAAGCAGATGAAACCTTGTTCTTCTCTCCAATGCTTTCGACGTGAGTGAAGAACCACGGCTTGTACCACGAACCGATCTTATTAACTGTTCCATTCTTCGGTGGATTCTCGCAGAACCTGAAGAAAGATCAAGCGGTGAAAAAGAATGACTGATAGAAGGTAAGGGAAAAAAGAGATAGAAAGGGAGAGAAAGGAGAGAAAGGGAGAGAGAGAGAGAGAGAAAGTACACAGTAGCAAACCATCAGAGAAGCAAACAAATGTAAATCTGAACTTTGCTGCTGGATAGTAAACAGGAAGAAAGCAGAAAAGGCTGGACAGATAAGAGATGGGGGAGGGTGTAGTGGAAAGAGAATTGGATTGCTCTCCCATTCCATTCCACTGACCTCCCTCGCATCACGACTCCGTTGTTCTTTGAGAATTGAATGCCTTCTACAAATTCGTTCTCGCTCACTCTGCATTCCTCCTCAAGCTTCTGGCGCATCTCCTAAACAAAACAAATCTGCGTTTATACTATTATTTTAAAACAGACACATTGCTACCAAATTGTGCCACAAGAAGAGCATTTGCAGCTTATGTAATTTATAAATCTAATAAAGAAATGCTTATAAATGAATGAAACTGACGGCAACGGTGTTGACAGGCACGTAAGTCAGCTTCACCCATGGCTGGCAAGGAATTATACGAATCGTTGCAGCTACAAGGAAGCCGAGAGATCCATGACTCCAGGGGACGCCGTAGAACAGACCTTGTGTATCCGCGTTCTCTGTACTCTGTAGAAGGAGAGGGAGAGTGTGAGGCAGACAGAGGGAAAGAGACAGAGAGAAAGAGACAGAAAGAGAGAGGGAAAGAGAGAGAGAGAGAGAGAGAGAGAGAGAGAGAGCGAGAGCACATAGGGAGGCGAGAGAGAAAAGTTGATATTCTGAAACGGTAATGAAAGAGAGGCATCGTGAGCAAACAAAAAGTAGCACCAAGTATGCGGCCGAAATGATAGCATGCAGAAATGATATTCGCAGACAAACAACGACCACGCTCTGGTCAGTGTTGAATAAACAAACAAGCTCGGATGGGTTTAAATATTCATGACCTTATCAAATGACCAATGGAGTGTGCGTCCGGGTAGGAAAGCGAAAGAGATAACGAGTGACAAGCGGAAGACGTAAACAAGTATACATATATTGAGGGAGAGGGAGTGTGTGTGATAGAGAGAGAGAGAAACAGAGAGAGAGAGAGAGCGAGATAGAGAGAGTGAGAGAGAGGGAGACAGAGAGGGAGAGAGAGGGAGAGAGAGAGATGCTGACCTTGGAGGCAACAACCAAGCTGCCATCGGCCGTGATGAGTTCGTAGGATACGCAGATGTGCTGGAACATGCCGTACTTCCTGCCGCTGCTCTCCACTCCGCACCCATTGATCATCCCTCCCACGGTCAGATCATCCAACTCGGGTACGATCGGAAGGGAGTAGCCGAGGGGGATGAGATGCCGAGTCAGTTGCCCCATTGTCACCATCGGCTCCACTCGCACCGTACGAGCTTCCGTGTCCACCTCGACAGATGGCAGTGAATCATACCGTATACTCGTACCCAAGTCGGACAGTACACTTCTTGTTTTGGTCCAACTTTTTAAAACTAAACACGGGACACTGAACTAATAAAAGTCTACTTCAGTGAAATGGTGGTTTTATATAGCAGAATATGTTTCATAACAGCCATTGGTTCAGTGAGGTTTGGGTAAACATAAAACAAGATAAGCAAAATAGCATATTTAAATTTAAAAACAAATAATAGGCCAACCTCGAGAATGTCGATGAGAATGTTGGTGGAAATCGGTGTAAGCTTCTTCTTGTAAAGAGGAAAGCGGAAGCTCATGGTGGACCAGCCAGAACGGGCAGTGCACATCTTCACCTTCTTGTCGCCTTCATTCCAAGCGCGCACCTGCGAATCTCTCATTCACCATGCGGAGGACAACCAAATCCATTCAAAGACAACGCAAAAGAAAGCTGCTACCTGCTTCTGAATGATGGCAACCTTACGGTTGTGAGCTCGTGGGGCGGACTGGACAAGGAAGACGAAGTAGTTACGGAGCGAAGTGAAGGACTCGTAGAGCACGGAGAGGGGAAGAAGAAAGAGGATCACGAAGATCCAACGGAAGCGGAGCATCACGAACTCCAGAATGCGGTCGGACAGCGACAGCGGGGAACTGCCCACGCCAACAGCAACCGTCATTCCCTCCTAGAACACATTCAACCAATCTTCCATCAAAACAATAAGCATAAATCAACGGTGATTAGGAAACACGTCGCACATCAGGGAATTTTCTACAAAGACAAATGAAGAGGATACATGCAAACAGTTAGGAGGCGAGCGTTGTGGCAGTAAAGGGCCGGCAACGCTAATGATAAGGAGGCAGCAACGGCAGGGAGAGGCCCAGGGAGTCAGAGAACGGAAATAGTAAAAGGGAGGGTGAAAGAGAGGGAATGCGAGAGAATGAAAGGCAGAGAAGCAGAGAATTCCTGTGTACGAGCAAAGTATTTGATGCAAAGGTGAAAGGTTTGGCCATAGGTCTCTCGCTGCAGAGAACAAAAAACAAAACTCTGCACAACAGACGCTGCCTCCTGAATATCCCGTGAATTGCAGGAGCAAGAAGTACAAAGAAGAAGAAACATTGGAAAGAACAAGCTAAACGACGGCAACAATACACCCTTGGAAAGTAAGAGAGGAAGGAGGATGTTGTCAAGAGAATATAGAGATAGAGCGAACAAGAAATAGTGTTGTCGGCACTAAGAGAAAGAGACTAAGAAGAGACAGAGTATAGAGAGAGAGAGAGAGAGAGAGTAGAAAGAGAGACGGGAGAGAGGCAGGCACAAGCAAAACAGGTCAACATGTACATGTCGCCATACCCGTCTTCTTCCCTCGTCTAAATCAGGTGACACTTAAACCTTCTTGACCTCCCAAAGCGAGAATCGAGAATTGAAAGTAGACCGCAGCGGGAACGTGGACACCATTTCAAAAGTGGCAATCAGATAGGATCTACCAACTTTGCAAAACCCTATCCACTTTAGATCAAAACCGCCAAATTATTACGCTTTGCAAGAAGGTCTTGAAAAACGAACAAATTTTGCCGCCAACGGTGGGAGTTGGGAGTGCGGTAGAGCGCATGTAAGAGCAGATTAGCAACCCGGTCCATTGAATGTGATATGAAGCGTGCGCGCAACATCTTTTCATCTTCTCTCGATCACTCCTGAAATAGCATGCAAACCAGCGTAGCAAGAAGTGGATGCAAGATGCCCAATATCATAGCCTCCCGCAGGGTTGTAGGGAGAGCGATGATTAAGGGATAGAGACAAAAAGGAAGAGAGACAGACATACAGAGAGGAAGAGAGAGAGAGAGAGAGAGAGAGAGAGAGAGAGAGAAATAGAAAGAGAGGGAGAAATGTATGTGCATGGTTCAAGATGACAGTCGGTTCGGTAGCTCAAAGGCTACCGCAGAATGACAAGATTCTGCCTAGTGAGGCTTAACCAAAAGTGTCGTAAGAGGTCAGAGAGGACTTTCGGCAGAGTTGTTGGTACACAAGAGAGAAGGACGCACTCCATAAAATTCCTTTCCAGCCGTCAGTCACATGCAGGAGATTCTGGCTGATTTCGTCTATTTCAATGTCGTTAACTTCCTTCTGATACAGATATCAGCTGGGTTAAACTGGTAAGTAAGTGCTTCCTGCTGCGTAGAAAGAGATCTTCGATACAATTATCAGCTCTTCATCTACATCTCGTGTCGGAGGAACACCTGTTCCTCCTCCCCGCTTATCCTCCCGCTATCTCGCTTTCTTTGGATATCTACACAACCCTATCATTCCATCATCATAACCGTCTGCGCCTCTCTCTCTCTCTCTTTCTTTTGCATTCTCTCTTCCTCATTGTCAGATGCAGTTGAGATGTCCCTCTTTGCCATTTCTGCCCTCCGCTCCCTCGTCTCTACCTTGTCATCTTCTTCTGCCGCAGTCCACTCCACCGGATGCGCGCTAAATCATTTCGTAAGGTTTGAGGGCGGGATCAGTAGAAGTAAAGCGGAACGAAGAGAGAGAGAGAGAGAGAGAGAGAGAGAGAGAGATAGAGAGAGGAGAGAGAGTTAGAAACCCAGGAAGAAAGAATAGGATGCTCAAGGTGATCTGCGGTTTGCTTTGAAGAGAGCAAGAAAGGACCTCCCATGAACCTTCAAGGTGCATCTTTTCTTGCCGCAAAAAAAGTTCTCAAAAGTATTCGAAACTGGTTCAATCGTATATTTCACCTCCGCCAGCCTTTTTTCTCTTTTGTCCTTTTCCGCCATAAAGAAGGATTTGTAGAGAAGTGAGCAGAAGAACCTTGTGTAGTATGCATAACTTTGTCATTGCAAGAGATGAACTATTCCGGAGAGAAAAAACATTATTAATATGATCCACAGCCAAGTTTAAATATAAACGCGAATACGACTTCTCTTCCAATAAATTATTCCCGTGAACCTAGGGTTTGCTTTATCGTTTTTAATCTCACGGTTTACTGTAGGCTGTCGTTGCTGGAAAGCAGGCGCGAAAATGCAATTGGGACTCATTTTCAATCTTAGCAAATCCATTTCTGATATATTTCATTTTTTTGTCAGCTCTTTCTCTATCTCGCTCTCTCCGCTCTCTCTCTCCTACCTCGTTCTCTGTATCCTATCTCGTTCTTTCTCTCTCCCTTCTTGCTCTCTCTCTCTCTTACCTCGTTCTCTCTCTCTCCTACCTCGTTCTCTCTCTCTCTCTCCCTTCTTTCTCTCTCTCCCTCCCTCTGATCTCTCCCGGTCTCTTTCTCTTCAGCTCTCTAATTTTCCTCACACTTTTCACCCTTCCTTGACATCCTGCTTCCTTGCCTTTATTGGACATGACCATTTCGAAATCAGATATGCTTTTGACTGCCATTTGAATCTCCATCAGAAGCTGTTGCTCAGATAAAGTGACCAAATTATTTATATATTGAAAACTTTATTTAATTAGGTACGGCATGCGAAATCACCAAGCAATGATCGTCTCATTGTCCTTTGTTAGCCTCATTCAACTCCCTTGACCTCACGTCGCCCTTCCCTCTCTCTACCATCTTCATTTCTCTCTCTCTCTCTCTCTCTCTCTCTTTCTTCCTCTCTCTCTCTCTCTCTCTTTCTTCCTCTCTTTCTCTCTCTCTCTCTCTCTCTCTCTCTCTCTCTCTATATTCCACCTTCAGATGCATGCTAAATGAGCATTTCTAGCTATTCGGTAGCAAACAATGCCTGCCTGCTTCATCTCTTATTTCGGGCATGTATCTAGTAGCCCTTGGCTGTGCTCCCTCCTCTCCACCTCTCTCTCTCTCTCTCTCTCTCTGCCCTGCTCAGCTCACCCCCGGTGCGTGTTTATCCGTGCGTGAGGGAGCCTCTGTCTGTCTGCGTCTCTCTCTTCCACACGCTCTCTCAAGTGGGCGGTGGCTCCTCCCCTTTCGAGTGGACGGGAGTAAGAAGGATCACACAGTCTTCCTCTCTTGATCCTCGAAGCATGGTGAGTTCTTCCAAGTCCCGGCTTCCTCAGAAGGAGCGGAGGAATGAGAGGGAGCGAAAGCGAGTTCATCAGGTATCTTTGTCACAACAGTCACTTACTCTTGTCATGCCGATCCCTTGCCAGGTCAACGTTGGCTTTGACCGTCTGCGTGACACTGTTGCCCGTGTGACTGCCATGAAGAAGCTGAGTAAGGCGGACACCCTGAGGGAGGCTGCCCGCTACATTGCCCACCTCCGCGGTCTCCTCGAGGACTTCGCCGTTCCGAGAGGAGATCATCTTCCTGTTAAGGTATCATACCTCATTTTTATTTTAAGATTTTTTTTTTTACTATTTTTCCCATCGAATAATTTTGTTTCTTAAATGAAAACATTTGTCAAAATCTAATTGTTTTTTTTAGATGGAGGAGGACAAGCTGGACCGACCGCGAGTGTCCCCGCAATCCTTCTTCTCTCCCCCCTCCTCCTCACTCAGCTCCTCCTCCTGTTCCTCTGCTTCCTCTTCAACTTCTTCTCTTCCACCCTTCTACTCGCACTCTGAACAACAACAACTACTACAAGAACAACAACAACAACTCTCCTTCATTCGCCATCCGCCTCCATCGTGCTTCCAGCCTGAGGCAATCTGTCAGTTCATACACGCTCTTTTACAGCTTTCCCTTTACTCTCTCTTTCTCTCTCTGTTTCCCCCTCTTTTTTTTCTTTTTCTCTCTCGTTTCCATCTAACTGTTCTTGCTACCTCGCATGTTATTGCAGTGATCCATGATTCAAGTAAACCCATTGCTCCATTCACTGTCTCTTCTCTCTCCCCTTCTCCTTCTCTTTCTCTCATTGACTACATTATTCCGAGTGCTGTCTCATAGATGGATAGCACCAATTGGCGAGTGATCGAAAAAGAGAATGTGAAGATGAGAGAGCAGAGAGAAGAATAAAAGTGCAGAGAAAGCGATAGAAAGAGAGAAATTGACATGACAGTTTTCCTTTCTTGCAGGCATACAGCATCCTCTTCCCCAGACTAGGACTGCACGATGAGAGATCAAGAAGGAGGAACCTCTCTCTCCCTCTCTGTACCTATCACTCTCTCTCCCTCTCTGTACCTATCACTCTCTCTCCCTCTCTGTACCTATCACTCTCTCTCCCTCTCTGTACCTATCACTCTCTCTCCCTCTCTGTACCTATCACTCTCTCTCCCTCTCTGTACCTATCACTCTCTCTCCCTCTCTGTACCTATCACTCTCTCTCCCTCTCTGTACCTATCACTCTCTCTCCCTCTCTGTACCTATCACTCTCTCTCCCTCTCTGTACCTATCACTCTCTTTCCCATCTCACTTCTCCTCCCCCCTCTCTCCCATTTCTCTTCTACATTTAGTGATGTGCACCTTTTGACAAGCTTCCAGACTGCCTGTCGCCTTTTTCCTTCGAATGCCTTCCTCCATTTGCCTTCGCTACTTGTCACATTAGCCATACGGGTCCACACTCTCTCTCTCTCTCTCTCTCTCTTCTCTCTCTCTCTTTCTCTCTCTCCCTCTCTCTCTATCTCTCTCTCTCTCTTTCTTACTGTATCTTTTGCCGCAATCTGTCACTGCTTGTAATGACGACAATAAAGAAGAAGAAGAGACTCTCATTGCGGTGAGTGGCTGCATCAAGAGATTCCTTATCTCGGGCGCCATCTCTTTCGGGAGGAAGAAGTTACGATTCCATGTTTCACTTTTGGAAGAACAAAGCAGAGGATACCGAAACGACTTCATTAACCAAGAGAGAGAGAGAGAGACAGAGACAGATAGAGACAGTGTGAGGAAGAGAGAGACAGAGAGAGAAGGGACAAATGGTTCAATCATGTATTCACTGGTGCCATGCTTCCCATATGCACAACCACACACTCACATTTTTTTGTGGGTGATGGGAAAAGGAAAAGGGGAAACAATGCGAGGTCGGCCGACCGTCTCCACGGGAACCGACAATTTGTGAGGGAGAGAAGAGAGAGAGAGAGAGAGAGAGAGAGAGAGAGAGAGAGAGAAGGAGGGAGAGGGATGGACAGGTATTGAGAAAGATAGAGAGTGTGGGAGAGGAGATTTCGACGTGTGAGGGAAGAAACTACGCATTACTGCCAGTTGAAAGGAAAAGTAACGAACGGTCGCTATTTTACCTCTCTCATTTCGCTATTTATAATGTCTAAATCTCTTAGTTTAATGCGCATATATTCTTCTTCTCTCTTTTTCTCACTCTCTCAATCTCTCACTCTTTCTCTCTCTCTCTCTCTCTTGTGCTCTCTCTCTCTCTCCCTCTCTCTCTCTCTCTTTCGCTCTTCATCTCTTGTTTCTGAAGACACCAATGCGAGAAGTAAGTACTCTTTGGCGGATCCGCTAATTTGCATAAGATGAAGGACAACAAAGAGGCGTTAAAGGGACGAGTGTTGAGGCACTTCCAATTGAATGAACTCTTCCTTCTCGCAGTTCTCTCCATTCAACCCTCTACTTTCCCTTTCTCTCCCCCCTCTCTCTCTCCCCCTCTCTTTCTTCTCTCCCTATTTTCCCTTTCTCCATCCGTCATTCACTCGCTGGAACAATGCCCTACCTATCACATTCATTCTCAATGCAGTAATTACTTGGAGGCTGGCACAAAATCATAATCTTCTAATCCTGAAATAATGCAGCGTTCTGCGTGGGCCTACAATGTGACTTTCCAGCTCCGAGCTGAGCTGCTAATTTCGTAGTGTAGATCCGCGATCAAGGCAGAGGAGTGCAACGAGGATATCCGTCCGTGGCAGAGCAGACATAGCAATTTGTGGTGGTGAATCTGTAACTCAATGAAAAGTAAAACTATAAAAAGAAGCAGAGGCATGAGAAGGGAAGGGTGCAGAGTCCATGGATTCGGTAGCAGCTCCTCTAAAAGGCGGCCTGACTATGAGTTGCGCCATGGGCTGCTGAATCTCTGCCGCCCTTGCAATTAGGAGCTGCGCCCAGCAGGGAACGCCGCGACACGGCTCATGTTCTTTTAATCGACTACTCCGCTCCTGCTCGCGAGATCTGAACTGAGTCTCCAATCTTCCTGCCCTGCGGCCTCCCCCTCTCCCTCTCATCCTTACTTTCCCTGAACATTCCTAATAAACTTGGATGAAAGGAAAGACGAGAAGGTGCGATAATCTCTTTCTCTTCCGGGAGAGTTGAGAGAGCAGAGACAAAAGGCATGGGAAGGGGACGAGTCAGTTGCGCAACCTCTTTGAGAACGCCGCCGTTGAGGACAAGAGAAGAAGCTGCTGCTCTTCAAGGATGGCAAAGACGCAGAGGAAGCAACCATCCATGGCCGACTGGGCAAAGTGCCAACCACCATCTGCACTGTCTTATGCAACCGCCCGCTCATCCTCAAACATCTCATCTAATCGCAATCAAAGTCGCGAGATTGCCACTCCAAGTCACTCGAGAGTGAGGAAGACTGTCAAGCCATGCTTCTAGGTATTCAACAGAGAGAGGGAGAGAGAGAGAGAGAGAGAGAGAAAAGAGGGAGAGAGAGACGAGGAAGAGAGGAGAGGGAGAGAGAATTGGGAGAGAGTAGGAAAGAGGTAAGTGGAGAGACAGAGAGAGAAAAGAGAGGATTGGGGTTTCAGCCACCGCTTCAATTCTGTTCATTTGCATGAAGGTGACCTGCGGCTGTGAATGTCTTGCGGATGAGTGAGCGAGACCACTACCCTAGATATTTCTCTCTTTGTCACTCTCACTTTTACTTGCTCTCTCTCACTCTCGCTCACTCTTTCACTCTCTCCTCTCTCTCCCTCTCTCTCTCTCTCTCTCTCTCTCTCTCGTCTTTCTCTTCGACTCCGAGACTCTGGTACCGGAAGAAACCGCACAAGTAATAGCATCTCTCGAATGCAATTGTAGTCTTTCTTCCTGTCATTTCTGATCCTGTTTTTTCTTCGTTGTTTTGTGTGTCAGCCTCTATTCTTCTGGTTCTTTCCCAATAGCCTGGGGCTGAATGGTACAGAGTGCAGAATGCCCCTCTCCCCATTAAATGCTCCTTTTAATCGCCCTCCAACTACATTTACGACCGAGACACGTGCGCGAGTGACAAATTATGTTGGGATATCGAGGGGAAAACTGGAAGAACGGCCACCTCTGATTGGCCATTGCGCAAGAGTTTGGGAAGGAGCTAGTGGGAATTGGAGAAAGAGACAGTGAGGGAGAAAAAGACAAAGAGAGAAATAGAGAGAAAGATAGAGATAGACAAGGAGAGAGAGAGAGAGGGAGAAAAAGACAAAGAGAGAGATAGCGAGAGAGAGGGACAAGGAGAGAGAGAATAGCTAATTGGCATACGGTGGAACAGTAATCATGGATTGTAAAGGGGGAACATTAAGGAATAAGCCATATTCCACGAATGTGCAGTTTTACATAGCTTCCTCCTTTCGTCAAGATTTGAGTGTTCATCTACATAGATATCAATTCAAAGGGTGGCGGGGGCTAATTTCCAGATAATTAGAGATCGAAAAGTTGAAGTGGTTGAGAGGCCAGATGCTGGCTCTTGAGAAACGCAGCCCTTGGAGGACACGGACACTGTGGTTGCCGCTTTACTACTAAAAATTGTTTTCAAAGAGGCATTATTGCCATAAGAGAGACAATAGAATGTAGAAGAAGGAAGTGGAAACAACACATACTCATTGTCAGATGAGTGATGACATTGCTTGGAAGACTGTGTTCCTCCTCTCCTGATCTGTCTCTCTCCCCCTCAACATCTTGTTCCTCCTCTCCTGATCTGTCTCTCTCCCCCTCAACATCTTGTTCCTCCTCTCCTGATCTGTCTCTCTCCCCCTCAACATCTTGTTCCTCCTCTCCTGATCTGTCTCTCTCCCCCTCAACATCTTGTTCCTCCTCTCCTGATCTGTCTCTCTCCCCCTCAACATCTTGTTCCTCCTCTCCTGATCTGTCTCTCTCCCCCTCAACATCTTGTTCCTCCTCTCCTGATCTGTCTCTCTCCCCCTCAACATCTTGTTCCTCCTCTCCTGATCTGTCTCTCTCCCCCTCAACATCTTGTTCCTCCTCTCCTGATCTGTCTCTCTCCCCCTCAACATCTTGTTCCTCCTCTCCTGATCTGTCTCTCTCCCCCTCAACATCTTGTTCCTCCTCTCCTGATCTGTCTCTCTCCCCCTCAACATCTTGTTCCTCCTCTCCTGATCTGTCTCTTTCCCCCTCAACATATTGTTCCTCCTCTCCTGATCTGTCTCTCTCCCCCTCAACATCTTGTTCCTCCTCTCCTGATCTGTCTCTCTCCCCTCAACATCTTGTTTGTACGTGTGATCGCGGTCGTTTTCGTTGCGTCAGTCTAATCTTGCCAATTCTGGTTTGCGTAACCTCGTAAAGTAATCTGCTAATCGCTGTGCTCTGGTGTAAGTTATCCCCTCGCTTGGATGACGAGACATCCTTCAGTGGCTGCTTGAGAGGATTCCTCACTTCAGGCGACTCTCCCTCTAATTCGTTAAGAGGCCTCTTAATGACTGATACCTGTGAGAACGGCTGATGTGCCTGATCAGCCAATGCTTAGACTGTTACAGTAGTCTGTGATGGCTGAGAAGATGCCATTCTATGAAGGAATGTATCATTCCGCCTATCTCATCTTCCTCCTTACAGGGGACATTGCCGCGGGCAGGGTCGGCCTAGTGACCTTGCTCTGCCGTTATGCGCATGCTAATGAAGTCTCTCTCGCTCTTGATTCCTCTCTCGATTCCTATCTATCCATTTATCCATCTCTCTCTCTTTCTTTCTCTCCCTCTCTCTCTTTCAATCTCTCTCTCTCTCTCTCTCTCCCTCTCTCTCTCTCTCTCTCTCTCTCTCTCTCTCTCTCTCT
>CALZFC010000181.1:22500-75000 GCA_945643635.1 Allodiplogaster sudhausi | reverse complement strand
GTGCAGCAAGTTGCGTCTAAGCCGTTTGCCGGCCAGAAACCAGGCACTTCCGGGCTCCGCAAAAGGGTCTGACATAGAAATGACTCGTTGATTACCCGTGAAGCTCGGCGATGCTTAGGTGCCCGAGTGGCAGCAAGAGCACTACACGGAGAACTTCGTCCAGAGCATCTTGGATGGCGGACTCGGCAACCGCAAGAAGGGCGCCACTTTGGTTGTCGGTGGAGATGGCCGTTTTCTCTGCCCTGAAGCGGCCAATGTTATCATCAAAATCGCCGCTGCCAATGGAGTTCGTACCGTTTTCTTCCCCATTTCCTTGTCCTTTGATTTATTTAAGGCCTTAGTCTTGTTCTGAATGAGGAATACTGAAAGTGTAGGTAGGCCGCTTGGTGGTTGGCCAAAATGGCTTCTTGTCCACTCCATCTGTCTCTTCACTCATCCGTAACCTGAAAGCGGATGGCGGAATCATTCTTACTGCGAGTCACAACCCTGGTGGCCCCAAGGGAGACTTCGGCATCAAATTCAATTGCGACAATGGTGGACCCGCCCCGGACAATGTTCGTGCCTTTCACTTTATAATAATTACCTTTAGTATTTTTTTTAAAACTTTTATTCTGCGCATCGTAGGTTACGGACGCGATTTACAATTTGACGACGTCACTGTCTTCCTACTCGATCTGCAACGACCTCAACATCGACATCGGAGCGCTGGGAAGAACGGAGAGCGACGTAGAGGGAGTCGGGCATTTCATCGTGGATATTGTCGACCCCGTTGAAGACTACGTCCGCCTTATGAAGTCCATCTTTGACTTTGACAAGGTTTTCATTAGTCACTGACTTCTCTGTCTTGTGTCCCTGTGCTGGATAAGTTCTTGTCGTGTGCTCCACTGGATGCAGAGCCGTCGAGGCTTGAAATTGAAAACCAACACTTTTAGGACTCTGACTAGTGAGTGAGTGAATCCGAGAAATCTCTCATACTGATGATTACTCTTTACAAATTTGTTCAGAATGGGAATAACAGGTGATGGGGGGATTCTCTCAAAGAGACTCCTCACTCCGCAGAAGAGGATATCTGCTGAATACTTACCAAAAAGAGTCGTCTTTCAGATGCGCTCGCTGATGAAAGGAGAGTTGACGGGCCAGCCCTTCTCAGTCCTCATCGATAGCATGAGTGGTGCTACCGGCCCTTACGTCTCCACCATCCTTGCAGATATTCTTGGTGCCAAATCGGCTGATCTCCTTCGGTTCGTTACCATGGTTATCTCTTCGTGTGAAAGTTCTTTCATTAGAAGTGGAATTGACTGTCTGATTTACTCATTATCATTTCATTAGCGTAAAAGACTGGTGAAAAAATACTGTGTATTCTTTCAGGACAGTGCCGAAGCCAGACTTCGGCGGTGGCCACCCCGACCCCAACTTGACTTATGCAAAGGACCTCGTGGAGCGCCTGAAGTTGGGAGAACACGACCTCGGTGCTGCATTCGATGGAGACGGGGTTTGCTCTCTTTTCGATCTTCCTTATACATCATATTTTCCAAAAATTGATTGTATGTAAAAGAGAAGACTCTTTCAGGACCGCAACATGATCCTCGGCAAGCGCGGTTTCTTCGTCACTCCTTCCGATTCCCTCGCTGTCATCGCAGCGAACATTGAAGTCATTCCGTATTTCAGGAGCAAGAAAGTCTCCGGTGAGTTGTCTTACGAAGGAAAAGGAGATGTTCCCCAAGTCTGGGAGTCCCTCCAACTCCTGCGCCTTACAATTGTTAGGGAGGGAAATCGTATTGATCCTGTCTTTCTATGGATGCTGAAGAGGGAAGGATTCCCTTTCGTTATCAGTCGTGAGTGACTCGTTGTAGGTTTCGCCCGTTCGATGCCGACGGCGGGTGCCGTTGATTTGGTTGCAAAGAAAAAGGGACTGCAGTGCTACGAGACCCCCACGGGGTGGAAGTACTTCGGGAGCCTCATGGATGACGGCCGCATTCTTCTCTGCGGTGAAGAGTCATTTGGAACTGGGTCCGATCATATCAGGTTCACACTTTGTGCTGTCTTCTCTGAAAATTTGCATTTGGATACTTGTTCTGCTTGTTTAATTGGGATGGCTAACTTTCAATTATAGTATTTTGTACTGTAATAGGTTGTTAAAGCGGCAGAGAATGTCAATATGTTCAGAGAGAAGGACGGAATCTGGGCCCTGCTGGCTTGGCTGCAGATTCTGGCGGAGAAGAAGCAGTCGGTCGAGGATATTGTGAAGGCGCACTGGGCAGAGTATGGAAGGAATGTCTTCACGAGGTAGGCTCTCTCTGATCCATTCTTCATCCCTCCCTTCTTCCTTGCAGATATGACTACGAGAACGTGGAGAGCGGAGGGGCGAACCTGTTGATGACCTTCCTGGAGTCGCAGATGCCTGCCCTGGTTGGCAAGCAGCTCTCTGCCAACAACGTCAGCTACACGGTGGCGAAGGCCGACAACTTCGAGTACCGGGACCCGGTGGACGGGTCGTTGGCCACGCGGCAAGGCCTCCGAATCCTCTTTTCGGATGGTTCTCGTCTGATCTTCCGTCTCTCCGGAACTGGCTCAGCTGGGGCGACGATTCGTCTCTACGTCGACTCCTTTGTTCCTTCCAGCGACTCCGCCAAACTATACCAGCCTTCCCAGGTTTCTTTTCTTTCTTTTCGCTTTATTTGTTTACGTGTTAAAGATTCGTTAATTAATTCATAATACATTTTCTTATCTAACAACAACCTTCCTTAAAAATATAGTTGCATGAAATAGCTGTCGAGTGAGTGAACCGATTTCAGGATCTACTGAGACCACTGGTGCTGATTGCCCTGGAAGTCTGCAAGATGCAGCAGTTCACTGGCCGCAAGGCCCCCACTGTCATCACCTAAGAGGAGTCTTCATCTCCTTCACTCCCCACTGCCTACTCACTTCTTCCCTTTCCTATCTCTTTCCACATTCGATTAGCCTTTCTTTCCGCAACGCTCAACTCTTGACCGGAGAATAGAATCCAGTGATTTATATAGCCATTGAGACACGGTTGTCACACTTCATATGCTGATAGATTATACTTTGGACAGTATCTGCCTAGTGCAATGTAGACATTGTTAGAGCCGATTAATATTAATATGCACAGATTGAGAGTGGATATAAAGCCTAATATTCTACAGATGATTAGTGATGCTCAGCTGGAGGGTACAGGTAGTCAGCCTTTTGAGCAGTGATATCGGAGATTAATGAGAAAGTTGTGGAATGAAGAAGGGAAGGAATGGAGCCCCTTGGAAGAAAGAGTTGGCGGGATGTTTCCGTCGTGCGGAGTCTTCTCGGATCTGCTCTGCCCGCAGGACGGCAACTGCACCCGCTTCCATTGTCCTTTCTGGCACACTCCATGTTTGTTATTTTCTCTTTCTCAAGTCATCATTTGACTGTGAATTGTTTAGCTGGCGAAGCAGTTCCATCGACATCAACGGCTGCCTCGTCTTCTCTCGAATCGTCTTACTCAATGGACACTCCTTCGGATTCCTCCTTCTATGGTTACACTGGCTTCGTTGCTGAGAAGCCATCATCTCTTCAGATGTATGCTCCAGACAATCCATTCGACACTTTCACTGGTCACTTCCTCCTGTCATCATTTGAGAATGTTCTAGAAGCAATGACAATGGGGACGTCTTGCAGGTTATGTCGCTTCGACCACTGCACCAGCAATGAGTGCAGCGACAGCAGTCAAGAAGTTCCCCACCAAAGCAATCAAGGAGTTGCCTCTCCCTAAGGTATCTTTTTTGTTTGTGTTTTGTTGTTGTCTGAATTCGTTGTATTTCAACCATTTGCATCGAAGGGCGGCGTTGATGTTCACTGGCGGAGATTCCTGCAGGTACCCCCAGCCAAGGATCCTACTCATCTGATGAATCACTACATGGACGAACTGACGAAGATCAACCAGAAGATTGAAGCGCTGCAGAGACAGCAGCAGGCGAATGGAGGGACGAGCACGAGTGGAGTGGCTGAGGCTGCTCTTCCCTCTCCACCTTCTTCTGCTGCTCTTCCCTCTCCACCCTCTTCTGCCACCATCCCACTACCATCTCCATCCACAAGAGTCACCAAACATACTCCAGCCTATGTCCCAACTCCCATTTCACAGCTTGAGCGGCTAAAAAAGGAGAAAGAGAAGATGAAGAAGGAGAAGCATACTCCTCCCCCTCCCCCTCCAGTAGTGGCTTCGAAGAAGGAGAAGCGGAAGGCTGCCCCTGTAACAACTATAATCGACTCCCTTTTCGAGGTCATTGAGTTGTTCTTTCATGTCAGGTGAAAGAAGTTACTCGATATTTAATTGGTGTTGGACTTTAACAGCGGAGGAAGCATTTGAGCTATTTGAGGAGGAGAAGTCAGCACCGAGTAAGCAGCGGAGAATCGCGCACGCCACGGCCAAGGAGACAACCGGCGAAGAATTAGGAGAAGTAGACGACTCTCACTTCTCCACCACCTCTGCACTCGCCAGGATTGCTGTTGGTCTCCTCTCTTTCTTTCTCTCTCATCGCCCTCTCCACCCCCCCCCCCCTCTCTCTTTCTCTCTCTCACTCTCTCTCTCTCACTCTCTTTCTCTCTGGAGTCTGCTTTACTCTCCCTTGCGTAGTGGATGATGCATGATGCATGGTAGAGCCTTGGGCTCTTCCCGTCGGTGCTTCCTTTCCTTCACCGATTCTGAAATGTGTGTTTGTTCTTCGAGGTCGGGCGTCGTCGCTACAGTCCCTTCTGCTTTTCTCTCTTCTTTTCGTTTTCTCTTTCTCCTCTCTCTCTCTCTCTCTCTCTCTCTCTCTCTGTCTCGGGCTCCCCCTCTTCTCCTGCTTTCTCTGATCCCTCAATTTATATTTATCTCTTTCCCAGCATACGAGCTTTTATCTTCTTCACGATTCTCTGCTTTCTTGTTCCCACATTTTCTTTTGTTCTATGTATTCAGTTTAGTTTCCAATTTTTAAACTCTCTCTCTCTCTCTCTCTCACTCTCACTCTCACTTTCTTCTCCCTCCCTCTTGCTCACTCGGAATACAACAAGTGGGGGTAAACAGAATGCGCGCTCCTATCTATTTTCTTCAACGGAGACACTATTATTTCTGATTTATAGTGTAAATGTGGGCCATGTAGTGGTGTGTTAGTCCCTTCGCGGCCGCCTTTTCCTAATCGTCGCCACCTGTGAATGCACTCCTTACACCAAGGGAAGGAGGATACAGCTGCTTGTGTTGTCTCTTCTTACGCCATCCCTCCGTTCATCTGCTGAGTGTGGAAGAAGGAAGAGGAGGGGCAGAGAAGTATACAGTCTTCCTTGAATGGCGATTCTCCTGTCTCAACTTCCGCCATCTGCATTCGACCAAGCGAGGGCTTTTCCCGTCGATTTATCTTCTTGAGAAGAAGAAAGAAGATCGAAGAGTTGTAGAAATAGAGATGGAATGGCCCGCTACTTCCGATTTCATCTGCCGTCTTCTGCTTCTCCTTCTTTCACTTGTCCACGGAGTCTTCGCTAGAATCGACGACACTTCTGATGCAATCCTGGTAAGCGAAGTCTTGAAGATGTCCCTCTTCCTCCTTTCGTGTGATAAGGAAGAGTGATTGGTGGCTGTTTCGTGTGCCTCTCCTCTCCTCCCTTCCGTCAGAGTGTCGATGTGAGTGTCTTGGTGCTGCTTCTGGTGGTGTGGATCGTGCTTGGTGCAATTCACAAATGCGATGGCGGCCGCGGGTTCGGCGCGGCGGCCGGCGACCGCGTCGCCACTGCGAATTTCCACGCCGCCAGACGGGCTTATAACAAACGGGTCGTGTGTTCAACTCCATTTTGACATTCGCTTCCTGGCTTCATCTTTTCACTCTTCTCTCCTTGCTTTCAATCCCTTATCTTTTTTTCTCTTCTCATTAGGTTCTTTAAATTGTTTAACAAGTGAAGAAGGTGAGCTCACCATTCTGGTTCTTTTAATTTCTTGCTTAACAAACGAGATAATGAAAGTGCATTGCAGATGGCTCGTCAGGCAATGATCCCGAAGAAGAACGTCAGTGCAAATCAACAACTTCTACGGAGGCAAGTCCAGGCTGAGAAGGAGAGGGCGGAGAATCAGGCCAAGCACACCAAGAAAAGCTCCCCTGCCGTAAGCATCTTCTTCCACATTATTTTCTTTTTCCGTGAAGCTCGCAAAAGTGTTTTTTCTTCTCTTCATTTCTTTCGTTGTCTTTCATGTTGAGTCTTTTGTCTAGAACTACTGTTATTATAATTTCTCTCTTTGCTCCTCATTTTAAAAGTCATTTTTTTAATGAGTTTCCTGTATTCGAAGAGGTCCATGACCGAAGGAGAGAAGATAGCAATGCTCGCGAAAGGGAGAACGAGTTCATCTTCATTGGGGAAGGGGGAGACAAGGAAGTCCCACATCGAGAAGCAGGTCAGTTTCCTTCTTTTTACCGCTTTCGGTGTGTAACCTTTACTTTCTTTTTTTTTCTCCTTGCTCCATGTCTTAATTGTTGAGAGAGAGAGAGGGAGAGGGAGAAAGAAATTGTAGAAGCCTGGGCCTTCGAAAGCTGCTTCTGCAAAGCCAAAGTTATTGGACCCATTGGATGCGAAGATTCCAATGACAGTTCGCCTCTCCTTCCTTGACAAGTTCTTCACACATTTTTTGAAGATCTGTCAGCGCGAAGAAGCCGTTACAAATGTAGCCATTTTCTCTTCTTTCTTATTTTCTTTTTCTCTGTTGCTTAATTGAAGGAATGAATGTTTAAAGAAAAGTTTAGCTCATTGTGTTCATGATATATGAGTGACTATATTTGTAGGCAGAAGTGGAGGAGAAGGCGTTGAAGGACAAGTCATCGAGCAAGAATGGATACCAAGTTGCAGCAGTGAACACTCTGAAGAGACTCCGCGATGCTGCCTCTGCCAACAACTCGAATGCTACCGCCGCACCTCTTAGTCAGTCTCTCTTTCTCTGTTTCTCTTTGATTGTCTCAGTCTCTTACAGAGGTGTCCCACTCGGCAGTTCTGGTTGGCCGTCATGCCGGCGACATCTCCGTGGGTGTACGTCGTGTCTCTCGTGACACGGAGAGGGGTGCGAGAGGGAAGGGAGAGGCTGCCATCCACTCGGCCCTCCTGAAGTTCTGTCTAGACGAGAAGCTGCTGCAGAGCAACGGATATCCCAGGTGCTTTTCATTTACTTTTTAAGAGAACATTTTAAAAAGAAAATAAATAATTTTTGTATTTTAAACTATACTTAATTTATTTGCATACCCCTTCATTTCTTAATTTTAACATGTTGGCTGAAATCAATATAGCTGTAATGACAGCAAGAGGTTATTGAACAATTAAAGAATTAGTTTTTTCTTATATGGTAAAGATTCGTAATGGTGTAATTCGTTGTGCATTCTTGTTGTCAGGAGGTTATGATCTGTCAGCTCAACAGAACCTTTTCGACAACTTAAGGAAGTAAAGATTACGGTGGATTACTTTACAATTAGATGGACGGATGGGGAGAAGAAACAAGTGACGATTACTCAGAACGAGATGGACAAGCAAAAGGGGCGGAAGAGTTTTGCCGCGGTTCAAGGTTTTTTTTCATCCTTTTTTTATAGACCAAATGTCCGGCTTGTTCTTTTTTCTGCCGACTTTCCTACTTTATTGTGATCTATTTACTTTCTCAAATTTGTAAAAAAAAAATTGACCGTGGAATTCGATGAATATCTTGCAGACTTGAGTCGGACGTGCAGTCGCTGTGCGAAGGAGTTCACTCTGAACAAGAAAGGAGAGATTGTCCGCGCAGAGTGCATCTACCACTTCAACCGATTGTTCAAAAGGAAGAGTAAGTTTTGCCTGTTTCTCTGATGGTCTCAATTATATGCCTGCTTTTTTATTCATTACAAGTCAAATGATTTGCAGCCCGGACTGGCTGGGAATCTCTTTACCAGTGCTGCGAGGGAGACATCACTTCGGCTGGCTGTGCAGTGGCTCCCGCTCATGTCTCCGACACCCTCCGGGAAGAAGATCTCTTCTCATTCATCGAGACTCCTCCACCAGCTGGCAGAGACGATCCCAGAAGCAAGAAGGTGCATCATTGCTCTCTCCCTTCTTTTCTCTCTCTCTCTCTCTCCCTCTCTTTATCCCCCCTCTCTCTCCCTCTATCTCTCCCTCTCTCTCCCCCCCCCTTCTCTCTCCCCCTCTCTGTCTCTCTCCCTCTCTCCCCCCCCCTCTCTCTCCCCCTCTCTGTCTCTCTCCCTCTCTTTCTCCTCTCTCTCTCAGGTGTATGCAATGGACTGCGAGATGGTGTACACAGTGTGGGGCCCTGCCCTTGCGCGTGTGTCAGTGGTGGATGTATCGGATGAGTTGGTGCTGGACATCCTGTTGCGTCCTCCCTTCTCTGTGATCGACGCGAACACTCGCTTCTCCGGCCTGAGCCTCGAGGAAGTGAACGGGGCCACGGGGACTCTCGAGGAGGCCCGACTCAGACTCATCGAACTCGTCAATTCTGACTCCATTCTCATCGGACACAGTCTGGAAAGCGATCTCAAGGTGAGAAGGGAGGAGAAGGAAGAGCAGAGAGTGAAGGAGTGAGCTTAAGGCTATGCGACTGGTGCACTCCCGTGTGGTGGACACTTCGGTTGTCTTCCCCCACCGGGCCGGCCCTCCTTTCAAGCGGGCACTCCGCAATCTGGCATCTGAGATTCTCATGAAGATTATACAAGAAGATGTGGGGGGCCACGACTCGAAGGAGGACTCCTCTGCTTGCATGCAACTCATGCTGCACAAGCTGAAGCAGGAAGGTGCTCTCTAAGTCTCCGCTATCCTTGTACTCTCTCTTCTCTCCTACTCGGTTGATGTTCCTCGGCAATTTCTGGTACGAATCGGACCCTCTCATTCTTTTTTTCTTCACCACAAGTTATGGGTGAAGTTGTGCGACTTCTTTGGCTGCATTCTCGTGGCCACCCCTTCCCTTGCACGTATCATTGTTTTTTCAGCCTTTCACAGCATTTCCGATTTTTTTTTTTTGACAAATATTGCTGGTATTGTAGGCATCTATGCATTTATTATTTAAATTATTTAGAGTTTATTAAAGAAATATAATCATAGTTGTTCTTTCATACGTCCAAACGTTGTTGTTTGCCCTTTTTCTCCAATTGAAGCTAAGAAGGAAGGGGTCCGTTTTTTACTTATGAACATGTTGACTACATCAACGAGAATGCAGCAATTTTAATTGCTTCTTGGAAGAAGAGATAAAACATATTTCCTCTGTGTTGTACTGGCGAGTTGTGTAGCTGAGTGGCTAACAGAACACTAATTATATCGTGCGGAGGGGAGGAGTGTCAAAAGAGAAATGAGGCGGAGTCACGAAGACAAAACAGTGTCGTGGACGGGAAATAGTCGGTTTAAGATGGCCTCTCGAGTTGTGAAGATAGCGACAATTCTCAGAACTCACAAGAAGAAGAGCATCTTCGCCGGTGTAGTTGTCTACTACGCGGGCAGCTGGGTCAGTGGATGGCACAGGTCTCTCCTTCTCTTTTTCCTTTCTTCGCTATGTGTGCTTGTGAAGGCCGGTTTCCTAATGCAGGAACAATAAAATACGGTCAGCCTACGCCGCAGAGGCCAAAGTCTTCGGCGACCAAACCATTTCGCGTAAGTCTGCGTTACTTGTAACTCAGATTACTCTGCTAAAAACTTGCTTGAAGCGGAATCCCGGCCTCGACGAGTGACTGTCTTGGCCAACACCAGTGCCAATGAGAGATACGTCTGGGATGATTTCACCAAGAATTCTCTTCCACTCCTTCATTTGGCTGGCCTTCAAGTCGATATTATCAAGGTAGCTAATCCAATTGAATGTACGAGAAGGGGGATGAGAGGCGGAAGAGAGAAAGAAGATAGGTTGGAGAGCACTTGCAGACAGAGAGTGCAGCTCAGCTGGAGGCCGTGGCGGGGGTGCTAAGCACTGAAGAAGCGGATGCGATCTTCGTGGTGGGTGGAGAGGGGACAGCAGCCTGCGTACTCAATGGGATATTCCGGGCTGGGGAAGGACGACGGTCAACCGCTCCCCTTCCAGTCGCCTTTGCCCCCGGCGGATACGACAACCTCGCACTCAAACGACTCGTCCTTCTCGTTTTCAGTCAGCTCTTCCCTCTCCCTGCTTGACCTTGCTTACTGCCTCTTTCTTGTAGACGAAGAAGGCGACATCCGCCGGTGGTGCGAGTCTGCAATGGCATTGATAGAAGAGAAGACGCGCGTACTCAGAGTAGTCGAGTGCTCCCTGGTTAGCTATTCTCTCTCTCTCTATCTCTCTCGTTCATTCTCCCAGTTTCTCTCTCTCCCTTTCACTGACTCACTCTCTTTCTCTCTCTCTCTCTCGTTCACTCTCCCAGTCTCTCTCCCGTTCACTCACTCTCTTTATCTCTCTCTCGTTCGCTCTCCCAGTCTCTCTCCCTTTCACTCACTCACTTTCTCTCTCCCTCTTTCTCTCTCTATCTCACATACTCTCTCTCTCAATCTCCCAGACCCTCTCCATTATCTCTCATACTAAATTGAGAGTGGAAGTGATGAGAAACCCTTCTACGGTCTGGGCTCAGTGGCCGCCGGCTGGTTCCGTCACATCGAAGAGCGAAGACGTAAGTTATGGTACTGGGCAGGACTCAAACGGAGATTCGCCTACTTCTGGGAGATGATTAAGGTTAGGTTTCTTCATTCTCTTCTTCTCTTGTATTGTCTCGCCCCATCTGCCTAACCATGCTATTTACAGAGGTCTCCTTCCCAATTCGAAGTGGCAATTGAGTACGAGGAGTACTGCCCCGGATGCAGTCGCTGCCGTCCTCGTCCGCCAGTGAAGAGGGCGGAATGGCGATGGTGGCATCTGCTGACTGGCGCCCCTCGTCTTCTTCCCTCTTCTGGTCTGCTCCTCCAACTTGCCCCCTTCCCATTGTATGTCCTTCTCTTTCCAGATCCGGACCGTGACTACTCGGGAATTGTGAATGAAGAATGTGGCAAGATTCACTCCACTCTTGCTCGTGGCACTGAACTGGAAGTCGTGGGTGAAAGAGGAGAGAAGGGAGACGATTCAACTCGCCTGGAACTAAGGATGAGAGGAGCATCCCTTGGGAGGGTGGGAGTGATGAGGGAAGGCTGGAGAAGGTGTGCGGAGGAAGTGCTTGGCCAGCCAAGCATTCCCTGCCAGTCCTGAGGATGTCTCCCTCTCTGGCAGTGCCTTCTCTCTTCACCTTCGTCAGCTGCCGGTTCGGCTTTCTCGTCCCATTCACTTTTTCCACCCACAAGTACTCCATTTAAGGAAATACTGAAGAAGGTGTACGTTTCTGGAGACCCACTCGCACACCAAGAAGATCAGAAAGTGACAGTGAAAGCCACTAATCGTAAGCTTCACATCTTCCTCCCCAGCACGCTCAGAATCGATCTTGCCAATCTGAACTAGTCTCGGTGCAATCCATTCCCTGTTAACTTTTTGTGTTTGATTCGTTTCAAATTGCAGTCTAATAAAACATTTTGGACACCTTCCCTTCATTTCGTGAACGCTGGAATTAAAAAAAACAAGGAGATCGATATAACATGGGAATAATGCGGAACGACAATCAGTGTAAGTTACAAAATGCCCAATATTAGAAGATATTTCGGGTTTGTAAAAACCCGCATTGTCCAAGAAACCACACGAGCGTTATTAATATAGATTAAGTGTGACTTTCAATAAAGTGAAAGTGGTTACGGCTTTAGGAAATACGGAAAATGAGAAAAGGATGAAGAAGACGCGCAGGATTCTCTGTACTGGATTGTGACAAAATGATACCCTGACAAACAACGGAGTAGGAGTTTCTTAAACCGGCGGAGACTGGCTGGCAGGCCCGCCAGCCGGAGAGAAGGAATTGCCGCCCGGAACGACATCGAGCCTAGCGGACTTCTCACCATCCAGAACTACCGTAGCCAGCGCCATAATCTTAGTGGATGCATGGTGAGACACTATAGCAAAACTCATCAATAAATAATATGATAAACACCTTTAACTACCTTAGAGTTAGGAGTGACGCGGTAGATCAAAACAGCGAGGCGACCACACACAAAAGTCAACGACGCTACCAGAACCTACAAGTGGCATTGCACTTGACATTTCATGCCTATTCAATTACAGAACAAGAGCCCGGCCCTGCCAACGTCCGTCTTTTACAATTGAATTTTTACTCTTAGGGAGCCGTGTAGAGCAACCAAAATAAATGGAAACAAACAGAGAGTAGAAAGTAAGTCGCAATGAGACGGCCGGAGTAACTGAGCGATTGGAAAAAGGAGATCAAGCAGAGAAGCGTCGAAAAGGCGAAGACCAGCATGAAGAGAAGAGATGCGAAGAACATCTCAGAAATGTCATTTTCATTCGAATTCAAAGTACATGATTACTGTAGAATATTCCTCAAAGTATTCTGAAGGAGAGCGCACCAATAGAGTGAATGGGACGAAAACGGCGTGGCCACCTGCGAGATACGCCTTGCGATGGAGACCGAAGACATGGCAGAGATTGATGGAGAGGGAGACTAGCAGAAGAGAGAGCGACGCCCCTCGAATCACCCCAATTCCTGAAGACAGACAACAACTAGTCCTTTTTTGGGACTATTCATAAATACTTCTTGAGAACAGATAATAATAATCTCGCAAGCGAACCTTCGTACTCGTAGGGCGAGCAGAAAATCGCAATGACGATGGCCAGGGGCAAAACCTCAAATTGAACAAGGTAACCGTTAAGGAAGAAATGAAGTGAAGGTTGTAAACCGTTTGAGCGAGCATGAGAACTCCGAAAGGTCGGCGGAATAGAAGAGTCCATTCCGGATGCACGCGAAGCTGTTCCATCTTGCACTTCTACAACTGCCTTCAGTCAAGGCAACCATTAAAAGACATTCTTCATACAAGAAAGAGGAACAGAATAGCATCCGTCCTTATCAATCCAAGAGACATTAATGAGTCACCCGAGAAAGGACAATCTAGCAAGACAATCCCTCGATACCAACCAACATAAAAATGTTGATAAATGCAACCAGAAAGATGCGTCATTCTACAGAACCCAAACAATAAACAAAGGATCGGATTTCACCTAATGACATCGGCCGTGTCCACAACTTTCATTCAAACTTTTCCTTTTCTTCCAAATATGACTAAATGCGATCATTGTACGCTTGTAATGCAAAAATATCTTTTTTTTTGTCCATGTTCTTTATTGCCGGACAAACGCAAATTGCAAAATATCCTATCATATTACCATCAGATATAATAAATTTTTGTTTGCCACGCATTTCAGAAAAAGAATGTTGCTAAGCAAGAGGTAATTAGCCGAACTCTTCGACATATCACAAATAAAACGAATGTGCATTACTTTCTTAAAACATATCGAATTAGTACCGAGTAATCATGCATCCCAAATAACATATTGGGCCTAGAGAGAGCCATAAAGCGAGATCAAGTAGGAATGTCGTTGAGTAAAGCAAGTAGTAGGTGAATGTGGAGAAGAGAAGGAACACTAGCGGATGCTCGCATTCAAGGCCTTCCTCGCCGCAAGTCGCGCAGTTGACTTGTCAATCTAAATAAAGACAATGCCAGTTAATGAGAATGAATCGCAGGATTACAACAAAGCCACAGGGAAACCTATAAATCCAAACCTTGAAGCAGTGCCAAACTCGGAGAGTCTCATCGGAAGAAGCAGAAATGACATACTCGCCGCACGGAGACATGGACAAGTTCATGACTCGCGCAGTGTGTCCTAAACAAGAAAACACTGGATAGTATCTGTCACGAAAAACAAATTTAATAAGAAGAGAACTTCATTTAAGATCGTGAATAAAGAACATAAAAATTTATAGCTACCTCCGAGAGTTGCAAGTTCGGAGAAGGAAGGATACTTCCATATCTTGAGCTCGTACTTCGGATGGCCATGAGATGTCATGATCTCTTTGTAGTCGGAATTGAAGACGATGTCCGTGACCTAGAGAATCAGAACAGGGTCTTCTCAAAGTTGAAGTCAGCAAAAAAGAAGCCATACAAAACCGCGCATACCTGACTTCCAGTGTCGTGTGTCTTGAGAAGCTTGCCACCCGTGACATCCCACAGCTTGAGACTGTGGTCGGCGAGGCCCCCTCCCGTGGCCAGCATCGACTGCTTCCAGGGACACCAAGACAACGCTCGGACTGAACCGCTGTGCTCACTCAGGGAATGAGTCGGAGTCTGAAATATTCCGTATCTTCAATGCACAAACAATGACTTGACTGACATCGGTGTTGGTGCTGATGGAAGCCTGATCCCAGATGTTTACAACGTTGTCCCCGCCGCCAGAACCAAGATGGCGTCCATCCGGACTCCATCGGAGGCCACACACTTCCTTAATTCCGTCTTTACATCAGCAGAATCATGGCAGAACAAAGAAACCTGCGAGTGACCGCTGGCGATTCCGATGCAATGCTGGGCAATGCGGACATCGTGGTGAACAATCTGTCCACTGCGGTGGCCAGAGGAGACCACGGCCTGGCGCCAAGACAGAACAGCCGCGCGGGAGACGCGAGCAGCCGCCATTTTCCGTAACTCAGGCCCCTCTGACCGAGAAGGGTCGTATAACTGAATACATTCACTCACTCCCTAATCTCCTCCAGCCAATTACTGACCCTGATTGCTCCATCCATGGTGGAGACAGCCAAGTACTTGCCATCTCCTCCCCATTTAACAGAAGTGATCACGTTGAGCGAGTTATCATCGGGAAGTGTCACCAGGAGGAAGGTTTCACCGCTTTCCGAATTCCAGAGGTACACCTCGTACGTGAGAGCCACAGCCACAATGCCTTCAAGGAATTAGATGATACTCATTGCGATAATACTCCGTTCCTGTTGTTCTTAACGACGTTCCTCATATACCTGTGCTGCTCCAATCCAGTAAACTTGTGTAGTAATCATCAAGGATGCCGGGGGCATCGAGGATTCTTTCCGGAGCAGTCGGAATGTGGCGGGAAGCCTTCTTTACAGATGACGACGGCATGGCAGTGGTAGAATACATCACCTAGCACAAAACACAAGTTCCAAACGATCATCTCGATCTCTGGAGCCTCTCTGAACTCACCTTAGCATGATTGATATGGCCTGCTGGTGGCAAGGGAGGCCTGTGCTTTCGGTAGACAAAAATGCGCTCATCGACTGTGGATTGAAGGTCAGACTCAGAGTTCACTAAACGAATACAAATCTAAGAAGTTAAATCCTTCTAGCCATACAAAAGGCGACCAAAGAGCTATTATTAACCCCTCATCATTCGCATATGCTGCTCCCTCTCTGGCCTCGTCGGACTGTTTGGGGCAGATGACGAAGTGTTGAATGTGGAGTCGACAGGCTAGCAACAACAATGTAAGGAGGCTGTCACCAACGGGCAACTGCGGCTAAACCTTTGACATCAGGTAATTGGCGAACTCGAACTGAGATTGACTCCTAGTTGGGACGAATCGGTCACCACCTCCGGTTGTACCGGTGAATGCCTTATTCCTTGAAGGGGTGATGTCACGTTTCGTAAGGCCTTTTCCCTAAAAATGGAGCAGATTGTCTCACAAAAACAATTTTCTAAGTAACCTTGGGGACAATTGACTGATTTAGAATCTGATTAGGTGTCTTGCTGCCAAAGAGAGATAGGTTTGTACGCCGAGATGCAGACGATGGAGTCTTCACGACCGACAGATCGCCTAGCTGAAAACAAATGATGCTACTAGCACTGGCAACACCGAGTCTTTCTGAACAGCACTCACCTTGCGACATAGTCGACTCTGTGGCGAACTTGGGGCAGAACGATTTGTTTGATCTCGAAACGGCTGTGACATCTCGAACACTTCTGCAAAGAAACATTGTTGAAACTGTCTAGCCACTTATAAAAAGATCACGCGGATTCTCTTTCCTACAACATACTGCACAACGAATACCAATAGTGGCATGAAATCCGGCGTAAGGGATTTCACAAAACTAGAAACAAATGGTAGTGTAAACTGGAAAAAAAGCTCCAAAATGGTATAATGATGCCATAACTAAATCAGGGCCAAAGCGCGAACTTTTCTTGAAATGTTTGCAGATTTTGCTTAATTGGTGACAACTCTTGCTCCGCGTGATAAATAACCACTGACAAGGGCATGGGAAGGAGAAATCACAGCACAAACTTCGATAGAAATTTATTACTCAAAACAACTGTAGCGCTCATTTAAATCCTCGCGCTTAAGCTCTGCTAAAACAAGTAAGTTTTTTTAAAATCAATTTATGGCTACTTTTGTGGATCATAAACTAAACATTCATATGCAGAAAAGGAACATGATTAGCTATTTTTTTTAATCAGAGTGAAATTAGCTATACTCGAAATGAACTACAATCATATCTTACAGAAAATAAGATTGTCTACGGATAGTGAATTTTGGCGCGTAAAAACAGCGCGAATTTGAACGCAGTTATTTCAACAAAGTTATTGTTGAAATAATTCCGTTCAAATTCGGCCGATGTTTTTCTCTATTCTTATGGTAACAATTTTTTTGTTTGTTTTTTATTTTATTTTGTAGGATGCGTTAATTTACACAACGAAACTGCAATGTTCATCAAGAAGATCGAGATAGAGGGCTTCAAGTCCTATGCTCAGAAGCAGGTTGGTAGATTGGATATTCCTTGTGCATTATTCATAGTCCTTTGTAGTACGTTGGCGATTTCGACAAGGAGTTTAACGCGATCACTGGTCTCAATGGTTCGGGGAAGTCGAACATCCTCGACTCGATTTGCTTCGTACTTGGAATCACTAACTTAACCCACATCCGTGCTAACTGCCTTACAGATTTGGTCTATAAACAGGGTCAAGCAGGAGTCACCAAGGTTTGCATTTTTCGTTCTCTTAGTTAAGAACGACAAACATTTGAAGGCGTGCGTAACCATCACTTTCGATAACCGAGGGAGAAACGGCGAAAAAAGATGTCCTCCCGGCTTTCACAACATGGATTTTGTTGTTGTTCGACGTCAGGTATCACTGCATATACATTATGGTACTATTCAGTTACTCCTGCTCCAGTCAAAAAATTTTTTTTTCAAAAAAACTTTTCTTCCAAATTCACTCCACGGGGGTTTATTAGCACGTAGAACACGAAAATTGTTGATGCGGGGAACACGAATATAACGTTGATATCGCGTTATTCTGTCATTTTAACGAGATCGAGGAGCCCAGAAGGCTTAGCATTTCTCTTTTGCTGACTGTGTGGAACATCGTGGCTTGACAATACCTCAACCATCGCCAAATACAAACCGAACTGCTCAGCATATCCCTAAATGACCCATGTAAATAAATTACAAAATGATGGTTGTATTCGTGTTGCTCGTGCTAATAAACCCCCGGAGTGAATTTTGAAGAAAAAAATTTTTTTTGAAAAAAAAAAAAATTTTTTTCGACTGGAGCAGGAGTAACTGAATAGTACCGTTTTGGTGTTAAATACTACATAGGTATCACGCTCTTCCATTTCTTTCACTTTTGAATTCGTCATTTGCTTTAGGTTGTTATTTCTACGTCCGCTGCAAAGAGTAGTCAATACTTCATCAACGGTCAGGCTCAACCTAATGGAAAGTGAGTGCACTTCATATTAAAAAGAACTGTTTGGAAAAGGGATATTCTTTGATTTCAGGGTAATCGACTTATTCCGTTCGATTGGCTTGAACGTCAACAATCCTCACTTCCTCATCATGCAAGGGCGCATTACGAAAGTGCTCAATATGAAGCCAGCTGAGGTGATGTTTTTACCATGTCTTCTCCTTCGTTTTCTATCTGGATAGATTCCCCAACTGGAATGATCGATGAAATAAGCAGATCTTTGTCATTCATTAGAATGAAATGTTCGCTCGTGGTTTGTCAGATTCTCGGGATGATCGAGGAAGCTGCGGGGACTAAGATGTACGACACGAAGCGACACTCCGCTGTCACGATGATTGAGAAGAAGGAGAAGCGAGTTGAGGATATCAAGAAGTTGATGGAGACAGACATCTTGCCTGTGGTGAAGAGGATGAAGGACGACCGCGAGGAACATCTCAAGTACCAGAAGATGGAGAGGGAGAACACTTTCCGTAAGCGAAAGTATGCTGCCTACAATTACACCGCCTCCATTGTCCGTCTTTTCCAATCTATACCAAATGTAGTTTTTCATCATCTTCATATCTTTCGCAGGAAAGCGAGAAACGGTGTATCGAAGAAGCCGATGCATGCTCTTCGAAGAATGAGAGGTTTAAAGATGAAATTGTGGAAAACGACAAGCTTCTTGAAGAGGTGGTCGTGGAGAGGGCGGAGAAGGAGAAGCAGAAGGGAGATGATCACAGGGAAGGCAAGAGCCGAATAGACAAGGAAGTCAAAGCGGCCCGTGAACAATTGACCGCTGCTGAATCTGCGGTGGAAGATGTGAAGGCCAGTTTGGAAGAGGCGGCACTCGAGCTGAAGAATATCAGCCAAGAGAAGGTGAAGGACGAGGCAGATCTGGCTAAGAAAGAACAGGAGTTGGATGCCATGAAGGGAGACGTCGGCGATGAGGAGCAGGCGGTTTGTTATTTGGGATAGAAGAACTGGAACGGGATCTCATTCCTTTTAGGGTCTCGACCTTATGGAACAAATAACGATGGCAAGGAAGAGAGTGGAAGCGCTGGAGCAAGGAATGACTACGGACGACCAGGGACAACTCGTTACTCTCGAGTCGCAAATGACTGGTCATTCTCATTCTCATTACTTCCCTTGAGATTCTCTTCTTTATTCAGAAGCAAGGACGCGGTTGACTGAACTGACATCGGAAGTGAAGAGACGAGAAGCGAGGTAGTTCTTCTTTGCAGCAATTTGATATTATATGCAAGTAAATAATCTCTGTTGCTTTGATGAGAGGAAGCGGTTATCTTGGACCAGTCTTACATTCGTTCAAATTTTCTGCACTGATGGGTATTTGATTAACACTTGCTGCATGATCGGGAACCCTCTTTCCGTAGTCACGCACAGATCTGTTTTCAACATTGTCATAAAACCAGGGATTTATTTTTTTCCCTCTCCTGTAGTAGTGCTAGCCTATTTGAGTACTTGCATAGTTGAATAGAATTAAATGAGAATTCGATTAAGGCGGAAAGATCTAAACAAGAAGCTAACGGAGAAGGCGGCAGAGCTTGAGAAGTACGAGAAGGGGAACAAAGTAGCCACTGAATGGAAGAAGAGAAAGACTGCCGAGTTACAGAAGATTATTGTCAGCGGATTTCGTTTTTCATTACAAGAATTATTTCGATTAACTATTTCACATTACCTATTTTGCTTCATCACAACGGTAATTTTCTACATTTCATCAGGCAAGTTTAGCCTGAGAACTTGCACTAACTTATGCTTTTCGAATGAATTAGTGATAAATTGGACTATTTGTGTATTTCTTCCCATTTTAGGATGAACTTCAAAGTCTCGACTTCAGTGAACAAGAGTTTAATGAGTGTGAACAGCACTACTTGAAGCTGAAGACGGAAATTGAGCTTATCGGGGAAGCTACCAATGAGAAGGAGAAGTTGTCCGTGTACTTATCAATTCGATTACAAGTTTCTCGGGAGAATATAATACATATAAATTAGGGTAACCGTAGTTTCTAGGTGTAATGGACGTTCTGTCTACCTTGTACGGTATTGTTGTTTAAGATGCATCCAGCGATACGAACCATCCTGGCGCCTTCCCTATGATGGCTTTGATGTTAATCTGGTCTTGGGTTCGGTAGTGAGGTATTTCCGTCTGCGGGCTGTTGAAGACGTCCCCGCACTCGAACAAGTTGTCTCTGCTTACGTCAGTTTCATCTTTTCTTTATCGGGAATAATTGGTCTCATTCAACGAGACAATTGTGACCGGGCTTCGATATTTCTGTCAGTAATTATTAAGTGGGGTGGTTTCCTATTGCAAGCTCTCAGGGAGAGCTGGCAGCCGAATAATGCTATATAATATTGTCATTTGCTTACAATTACAATGCGAGCGTAGCAAACCAATTTAGCTTCACAATAGTAATATTTGTCTATGTTGTACCCGATATTTGTTGGCTTGGAGATGAAATATTTGTGAGGAACCACGGTTTAACAACTAAAACGAATTCGGCCGCCAGCTCTTTGCAGTCGAAAAGGTGAATGGAAGTTCACAGGGCGTAGCTATTCGCTGTGGGGGGAGAAAGGGTGTTGCCCGATTCGCGGAAGAACACGTATTCCGTGTAGTGCGCCCATCGTAACTCTTCGTTCTCTCCGCTGTTGCGGTGATTCATGAAGTCCTGAAAGGATTCCATGAAGTTATTCTTTGTTACAAAGTATGCAGTCTGAAGCGGAGGAGCATTACGATTTCGCTTTCTCGCAATGTTCTTTTGTTAATCTTTTAGTGATTAGTCGTTTCGAAAGATATGTGCTTTCTTGTAACCGCGCGATTCAGCTTGGAATTGACATCAATTAACTTAAAACAAAATTCCATGCCACTTTTCTTACGGTGCGAATAATGATGTGTTTTGTTTTACTAACAACTAGAACTACGACTGGCAAAGCCAAGGGTTATAGCAAGCGAGAGATGCGGGTTGCCGATTCGTGGGTTCGAATGGAGGGCGGCTGAATACCTTTCATTAACCACACGCTCTTCAGATTCAGCACTTTGGGGAATGAAATTGTCATTGGAGCATGCAGATGGAAGGTTAAGGAGGGTGTGGGGAAGTGGGGAAGCAGGTGAATTGCACTCGAAATAACAGCAAGAGTGGCTGAGAAATGAGATTCGATACCTCGGTGACTGCCTCCTCACTTCCCGCATAGAGGCCCCGCTTGAACCGGCTCATACGGTTACCCTAAAACGAAAAAAGAGGGGA
Source organism: Allodiplogaster sudhausi (assembly GCA_945643635.1). Taxonomy (NCBI): domain Eukaryota; kingdom Metazoa; phylum Nematoda; class Chromadorea; order Rhabditida; family Diplogasteridae; genus Allodiplogaster; species Allodiplogaster sudhausi. The sequence goes on along the minus strand of CALZFC010000181.1, from coordinate 54,155 downwards.
TACCTCGAGTGGGATAGCCATTTCTATTCCAATATTTGCGTGCTTTATTTGACGTGGTTGGTGTTTTAGTGTTTCCGGAGCATTGGGAATAGTTATAGCTGTAAGTAGTAATGGCTAGCTATAAGTCATGTCCACTGGCTGAGTTGGACATGAGAAGAGATGGAGTGGAGGGCATTGATCATGTAAGGTCACTGAGGAATGTGGATTGCATTCAGGAGAAGGGATCGTTGGTGTGTCGCGCAGTCTGCCCCTGCTATTGCATGGCCCACGGAATGGTAGAGCTTGATATCTGCATATCACTCATTCTCCGCTTCTCTTCATCTCTCTTTTTTGCGCTCCCTTTTAAACAGGGAAAAATACTTATGACGTTTCCAACTGGTTTCTCAGTTGAGCTTTCGAAGATTGAAGTTGTGGGGAATGGTCCATGAACTAGTTGAGTTAGTACTTGCTAACGGACATTCTGACTGGTGGAAGTGGCCCCGTGGTGCTGAGCGGCCAGTCCGTTTGCTCCGCTCGTGCAGGTAGAGACGAGCTTGAAACCCTTCTCCGCCATGTTGTCGCATGCCTATGAAAGTAGCATATCCAGGCCTCATGCGGAACAGTTGAGATACCTTTTCGAGGCACTGGTGCTTGAGATAGAGGCGAGCAGTGTACCGTTCATTTCCATCGTGGTCACCGGGGTCTCTGCTCTCGTTTAGCGAATCGCCGAATACCTTGACAGAGTCGGAGTTTAGACAAGAGGATGTACTCTAGAGGAAAAGAACTGTAGGAGAAGAAAGGGAAGAATTGTAAAGAGAAGGCGGCTGACCTCCTTACAAAGAGCAGCCTTGCCATGCACTAGAATGCGATTGAGCTTGCGGAACTTGACATCCGCTTGGCCATCCCGACCGAAGGCAAAAGTGCCTCGGTAGCCGAGAGTAATGTAGCCTCCCACTGAACGAAAGGGCGTTGTCAACCTTATTCCTTCAATTTCTTCCTTCTGTTGCTTCCTTATTAAGGCAGGCATGAATATGTGCTTTCTTTCTAATCATTGGGTTAAGCACTTTGAGTGTATTGGTAGTACAAGTGCTTTGTAATGTACATCACATTCTCGCTATCTCATATTGCTCGTTCTGTCTCGCTCTTTTCCACTCTCTATTTCTTGCTCCCTCTTTCTTTCTCTCCTCTCTCTTTTACCCTTTCGTTGCTCTTTGCTCTCACACTTTCTTGTCCCCCTTTTGTCGCTGCTTTTTGCTGCACTCGTCGTTGAAGGCGGAAGCGCATGGTGCGCTTGTCCAGGCTGCCCGAGGAGGGCTCGTTATTTGGCCTTAGAGTGAGAGGAGGAAGACATCATTGGTGGGACATAGGGAGGAGAGAGCTTCGTCCTGTGCAACCCTGGAGAGCAGGAGAGATGCAGCCCATGGGAATTCATTCCTTTGCTCTTCCCGCTGCTGTCTTCTCTGTCTCTCTCATTTCGTCTTCCCTCTTTCCCATGTATTGTTTTCTTCGTTTATTTTCACTTCATCCTATCTTGGCTTCTCTCGTGAAGGGTAGAATGGAATGGAATAAAGGAAAATTTTTGGGAGTAAAAAAAAGTACATGGAGAATATTTCCAGAATTTGTCAAATCATTTCTCTACTCTTTCAGCCAATCTTGTTCCTTTTCTCTCTCTCTCTCACACACACTCAGGATCTCCATCTAACTCTTGCTGGCATCCTTCTTGTCTTCTCCATCTCAAAGAGGCAACCCAAGTAGTGAGCTTTCATTCGTTTAGCTCACATCAAATTTCCTCGCAGAGACGACTACGAGTGCTAAGTGAATCTTGAACATGCTAGGACAAGACTGCGGACGCTATTCTGTTATGCAAAGAAGACATAAGAATTGAAGTAAATTGGATCGAATTACCTTTACGGTTATCGTGTTCCTTGGGTGACAACTTTCCATTTATAAAAAGCTATGGGCATGGAGTAAGTTTACTATATATTCTAGTTGTTTGTTAAGAGTTTGGGTTTTCCTTTTTGCTGGAAATTTTCAGTTAATTTATCGCAGGGCTTGGCAGATAGGTGAGCAGATGCTTGGCAGCATATTTAGACTACTTGAATAGAGCTTCGTTTCCCCTTTTCTCTGCTCTTTTTATCTCTCCTATCTCCCTCTCTCATCTCTCTCTCGTCCACTCTTTCTATATCTCTTCCTCGTCCACTCTCTCTTTCTCTCGTCCACTCTCTCTTTGTCTCGTTCACTCACTCTCTCTCTTTTTCTCTCGTTCACTCTCTCCCTTTCTCTCTTCCATCTCTATCTTCCTTTCTCTCCCTGTCACACACATATCCTTTCTTCCCTATGCCTTTCTTGTGAAAGATGTAGGAAAAGTGTGAATGTCGGGAGACGCTGCGTTCTATCTCTCACTCGCTTTCTCTCTCTCTCTCTCTCTCTCTCTCTCTCTCTCTCTCTCGCGCGCGCTCTCTCTCTCCATTTCTATTTCTCTCTCTTTTTCTCTCTCTCACTCGCTTTCTCTCTTTCTTCCCGCGCTCCTTCATTCTGTTACTCTTGAAAGCGGTGATGCGATGCATATAAATGAACGCGTAGTTGAGCCAAAACAGCGTCAGCGATACCCGGCGTGTTAAGGCGATACTTAGTAACATTTTAGTGTAGCGTCATCTACATTCCATGAACTTAAGACCGGGGAGGTATACGGTAACACCAAATAAAGAGACGCTATGTCATCATATGCGAAAATTTTGAATTTTGAGATCTCCTGACACGAATTCTTTCATACTGTAGCCTTTTACTAAGTATCATATTTGCATTGCGCTAACACGCCGTGGATACGGGAATTTTAAATTGTCGTTGAGAAAGTGTGGTGCAAACTAGAAAGTCTGGCTGAAGCGGAACTGTGTCTGGAAGATGAGGAAGAACTCACTTGTTTCGGCGGCTGCGGAAAGTTGGTCTGCGAGCGACTGCAGGCCATAGAAAAGAGCCTCGTCCCGTAGGCGAGTGCTCTCTTTGAAGTTGTCGGGTAGAATCAGGCGGTTCATCCTCATGTAGTTGAGCAGGATTGAGAAGAGGTTCGGGTCGCGGTCTGGAAAAACCAAATTTTCTTGTCAATTTTGCCAAGTTAGTATTATGAAAACGAATGGAGCTGTTGCCTGTACGAGTATTGTGTAGCAACGGGAAAAAAAAGCAAGGGACAAACCTATGAAAGTTGATCCATCTGGGAGGGCGAAGACAACCCCTTGGGTGACTTCGTCGATTTCTCCATCGGCGAAGGCGGTGAGACGGCATTCGGAGTGGCGTGCAAGGGTCGACCGCGTCGTCACAAAGGGCTGGCCACCCACATCGAATCGGACAAGCTGCGACTCCGCCATTCAGCCACTCCCTGCTTTTCTCGCTCGTTACTCTTCTCTCTCTCTCTCTTTCTCTCTCTCTCTCTCTCTCTATTTATTTCCATCGCTTGTTCTCTCTTTTGTTCTTTTTTTTCTGACCAACCTTCGTTTCCCACTTTCTTCTTTGCTCGCTACCTCGTTGACAGGCGCGAGCGACTGCTGTTGAAGCTTTAAAAAAGTGATAATTTGGAAGTGGCAAGATGGCAGAGCAGGGAAAGGAAGAATGAGTGGACGCGATAGGCCGGAGAGGGCGGGAACGGCCCACCAGAGGGCAGACTCAGAGAACTCGCCATCTCCACGCTACACCCTCTTTCTTTCTCTTTCTCTCTCTTCCTTTTTCTCCTCTCGCCCTCTCTATGTCTATTCCACTTTATAATACCCTCTTAGTCCTGCTAAAGCCCCTGGTTGTCCTGAGGACATTGCTCGATGAAGAAGAGGAAACAGAATGCGTGCCAATGGCAAGCTGAGCAAGATGTCTCAGGGGAGAGAATGGAGAGAGAAGGAGAGAGGCCCATTCAGGGCTTCTCCCATGAGCTCGTATCGTTTTCTTAGCAGCTCGTCTCTTTCTCGCCTGAGGCTTCCTCTTTGGCGGCACAACTTGTAATGGATTATTATGGATGTGGTGGAGGAAGAGGCAGGTGGCATAAACAAACAAGGCTGAAAGAGGAGAAGTAGCCATGGCCGGCAGGTCAAATATTGAATTGGGCGTCAAGCTCTGCTGTTGTTGTAACTATGGGAAGTGGTCTGCGGAGCAGAGGAGATGCGAGCGACCGAATTGGGATGCTGCTGGGGGGAACGCACAACAAAAAAGAAGAGTGCTTGAAGCTGGGCAGTGGAGGCCTCTGCCTCGTTTCCGCCCTCCCTTCTCTTCTCCCTCAGGACTCTGCTCCGCCTCTTCCCACCCTCTACCTTCACTCATTAGGCGGATGCACCATCTTCTGTTTGCTGCAGCTTGCACTGGAATACATTCCTGTCATGTATCAATCTGTGTCTTTACTTCCACCATTTATAATCTTTTAAATATTTCGTGTTGTCTTCGTTGTGAACCCTGTCTTCTTCGAAGAGGGAGTCCTTAAATAGCTCAGCAGAAAGTGACTCCCCGTGGGAAGAGAACGGGGAGGTTGTTATGGCCTGCCTATCCATTGCCAGGCAGTCGTGTCTCACGCTTCTATTCTTCGTCTCCTTCCTTTTCTTCTCATTTTCTCTTCCATCTAATTCTGTAAAACAAACAAAGAGAACTCGTTAACGAGTTTGAAGCATCACAAAGCATATTGTATTTTTAATGCAAGCTAATGCGTAACAACTTTGCGCAAGAGGAAGGATTGTTAGAAAGTTGAAAAGGCAACAATGTGCAAAAGATAGTGGAAATGTTGTGGGATGTCGATTCGCACTGGGAGCGAAAATGAAATTGGGAATGGAAAGTGAAGGTGTTGGAGGGATTGGCGGGAGGGAAGAGAGTCTTAGCTTCTCAGGAGGAGCACCAAATGACACTGTCGTTCTCTTTCTTCTCCACTTTAATCTATGGAATGTGTTGCCTCGCCTTTTCTTGCAGTTCACTGTCGAAATGCTGGCTGAGTATGCATGGTGTTTAGACCTGAAATTGTTAACGAGTAGAATTAAAGAAAGAAAGGATTAGGGGCATTGTAAAAAAGGGTGGTCCGAACCGGGCTACCCACGCAATTTTTGAGGCCCAAAAATTTAAATTTCTGGCTTACCCTATTTTCTTCGAAAAAAAATTACAGTTTGGGGTTGCCCACCTTATTTTTCGAGGCCTTCGGAGGTCTTACCCACCCACTTTTGTTGGACCCTCGGACTACCCTTTTTTCCCCTGGTTAGGGGCTAGAGAAAATGAAGTGGTAAATAGGGTGCGCGTAAATACGGGTCCATTTGGGTCTGATTTAATAAAATATTCTCACCACTGTTACGACGGCTGAATAGGTTACCATTTTGGTTCGGTCTGTGAAACGCCAAAGGCATGAATTGTTCCACTTGATCAATGCATCCGCCTACGGCAATCTCTTCATTGTGTACATGAGGAGATGACATGCACAATAACTGTATTCTTCTCATGAAACCCATTCTTTCAGGCGAATGCGCTGATCGTGAAGACGCAGCAAGCATCGAAGGAGATGCTGAAGAGGAACGTGTTCGCGAGAAGGACGAACCTGTACCCGATAGATGCCATGCACCAGAACACTCCACCCGACCACTCCAGAAGAGTCGCTGCTGCCAAGAAGATTGTCAGTTCTCCCATCTTCTTTCTTCTCTTCAAAGATGGCTGCCAGGAGGCTCTCTCTTACCCTAGTCATCTTTTGTCAATATCTTTTCGGGGACTTGGCTGCGTTAGTTACGTGGCAAGACGAAATGATGGGACCCCAGGGGATTGCAATATTGTTGTTGCAACCCCCTTACATTGCTGCTGCTTTGTGCTCATTTCTCTCTCTCTCTCTCTCTCTCTCTCTCATCATAAGGTGCTTTGAGTTGTTAAATGAAACATGGCAAGTGGTTGCATTATTTAACTTATCACATTAAAGTGGTAAGTATCAAAATTTCCCTACGATGTTTTTTATTCGAGAGTTTTTATTGAAAATTAAAATTGATTCATTTTTTCTTCTTCTTAAGATATTCATTAAATTAAGCAGTCGGTAGTTATTTTTACGAGAGAAAAGATGGATTGGAAAACTGGGGACACTTCCGTGGCTCATAAAAAAAATTTTTTTTTACATTTTAAAGAAATGGAGGTCAGGTCGTCCCGATATTCCAAGGTCGTCCCGATATTCCAAGGGGATATTCCACGATATTCGCGAAACTTATGAAGATATGGAATATTTAAACCGTAACTGTCCGGGTGAATGGATTGTTTAGGAGAATGGCGAGATGATCGAATGCGCCCTCGACCTCATTAGTTACCATCCACAGTTCAGCGTTGTCATGAAGATGATCTTCGAGAATGTCAGCGTCTGCTACTCTCACTCTCTCTGTCTCACTCACTCTCTCTCACTCTCTCTCACTCTCTCCCTCACTCTCTCTCTCTCACTCTCTTTCTCACTGTCTCTTTCTCTCACTCTCTCTCTCTTCTTTCTCCCTCTCCCCCTTCTCTTTGCTCTATCGTAGTAACCAAATTGCAGGTGATGGTGTGCGAGAAGAAGGGAACGGCTCACAAGATCTGTTACGACGTGGCTAAGATGAGGACCATCACTCGTGACGGAGGCAACGACTACCGACCGAATGGAATCATTTCTGGCGGTTTGTTCCCTTTCCTCCATTCCTGTACAACTGAGGCCCTTTGACAGGCTCTCAGACAAGATCGAGCACCTTTGATCTGAAGGCCATCGATGAATACTTCCGGACTACGGATCAGTACAAGGACAAGGAGGGAGAACTAGCTGAATGCTCCAGTCAGTATTTTTTTTATAGATTTATTTTTCTAAATTCGCTAATTTGCTTACCATTCTCTCTACTTGTATATTAATTATGCTATATTATGCCATCACAACGTACATGGCGCGTGTGTGTCACCTAATCAAATGAATAAAACATCTTTTCTCATTTCCCGGACACCAATTCTCCCATATTTCAGAGAAATTGTCTGCAATGAAGCAGAGACAAGAGAGATTCCTCGAGCTGAAGGACCGGAAGGAGCAGATCGAGAGTGAACTGCTCTCTCATGCGGAGAAGATGAAGTTCTCCGACGGCATGACTTGCAAGACTGAGATCGACGAGATCAATAAGGTTGGGGAAATGGGGAGCAGGAACGGGTACTGTATGACTGAAGGAAGGGGAAGGGAGGGGTACTGTATAACGGAATGTTGGGGAAAGGAGGAGAAGGGACGGGTACTGTATGACGGAAGGAAGATGGAAAGGATCCTTTATATAATCAAACTAGGGACAAAGTGAATAAGTAAGATGTTTCAGGAGCTGGAAGAACACGACGCTTTCATTGCATCAAAGGCGGATGAGATGAAGGAGCTGCAAAAGAAGCTGAGCGAGTTCGAGCAGAGGAAGAAGAGCGACAAGGCATTCCAGGCAAGCTTGCTCCCACTTCTTCCCCTATCTTCCTCTCTTTCTGGCCTCCCCTCTCCTCTCTCTCCCCTTTCTCCTTCTTAACTTCTGACTTGCATGAACTACATATCCTCTTTAACTTTCCAGGCGTATTTAGATTAATCTAGTGTTTAGGAGAAGGAGAAGGCAGAAGCGAGAAAGAAACTGAAGGAATTGCAACAGAAGCAGAAGGAACTGAAAGGTGCATTTGAGAAGGCTCGGAATGTTCTCTCCACTCTCAGGTTTCGACTTTTTTCCCTCTCACTTAACTTCTATTATATCTCCAAGACTGAACTGTACTGGCAGATGCTGTATTGATAACTTGAATTCTGCGATTGATGAGGCAGCCCAGAAGAAGGGCGAGCTGACCAAGAGGATCCAAGAACTGAACCATCAGAAAGATGTCGCTGAACAAGTTCATGACAAGGCCAAGGTTTCATCTTCTTAACGCTTCCTCCCATCGCTATCATCTATGATCTACCACCAAGTCATTTTGCAGGACGTTGCGTTGGCCGCAGCGAAGAAGTCTGAGGATTTTCATGTGAAGATGCGAGCAAAGGATGCGGAGTTAAGTCAGCTGACTGCAAGGATCGAGAAGATCAAGAAGGAGCAACAATTGAGGGAGGCTGCCATCGAAGCCAATGATGCAGACAGGTGAGAGAGATGCAGAGAGAGAGAGATGCAGAGAGAGAGAGATGCAGAGAGAGAGAGATGCAGAGAGAGAGAGAGATGTGGAGAGGGCTGCTTGTTTACAGGAAGAGAAAACTCTCTGATGCGCATGGGCATAAGGAGCGTGCAAAGAAGATTAAGAAGGAAAACACGTGGATTGAGGCTGAGAAGGAGCATTTTGGTCAAAGCGGAACCGACTATGATTTCGATGGGTTCGCTTTTCTTTCTCTCTGCTCTCAACTACCCTTCACTCTCTCTCTCTCTCTTTTCAAATTCAGTTCTCTCACTGCCTTCTAACTGCAGATACGATGCGAATGCAGAGGGAGCGACGATTGCGAAGATAGAAGAGGTGATGAAGGAGATGGATGGCAGACTGAACGTGGCGGATGTGGATCTGCTGGCCCCTTCCGAGGAGAGAGTCATTGCTGTGCAGAAGAAGCAAGTGCAGCTGGAGTCGGACAAGGGCCATCTCATCTCCACCATCGAGACTCTCGATATGAAGAAGAACGAGGAGATCCTCCGTGCGTACGAACATGTCAATAAGGTCGCCTCTCTGCTGCTTTGTCTTAACTCTTTTCTCATCATTTGCTGTAAGATCTGCAGGATTTCGGGAGTATTTTCTCGACTCTTCTACCGGGAACGGATGCGAAGCTGGAGCCGCCTCGAGGGAAGACCGCCCTCGATGGACTTGAGATCAAGGTGGCATTCAATGGGAAGTGGAAGGAGTCACTTGGAGAGCTCTCTGGAGGTACATCTTCTTCTTCTCTGTTCCTCCTCCATCTCCTTCTCTCCAGGCCAGCGATCTCTGGTTGCGTTGTCTCTCGTGCTGGCGATGCTGAAGTTCCGTCCAGCCCCCATCTATATCCTGGATGAAGTTGACGCTGCCCTTGATTTGTCGCACACTCAGAACATTGGAGCGATGATTAAGAATCACTTCAACAAGTCTCAGGTTTGCTCAGTCGCGGGTGACACTTTCTTTTGTTCGTGTCAATCCCAATCTGACTCGTTCTCAGTTCATCGTGGTTTCGCTGAAGGAGGGAATGTTCAACCACGCCAGTGTTCTCTTCAAGACTCGCTTTGTGGATGGAACATCACAAGTTACGAGAATCGATAACACAGCTGCTTCGAATCGTTAATCTTTGACTCAGGATTCTATCCTTACGAGTATTTCCAGATACTCTTGTAATTTATGTTACTATTTCTTGTATTTATTCAGTTTTGAACTGTGAATACCTTCAATGACATGTCATTTCATTTACACCTTACGACGATAAAGTCATCCTATCACTAAAACAGCGTCGGTTCTCGAGGAGGCTACACTTCAGACAGAGCATTTATCTGATACATTGGTAATGCATATCACAAGAATAGAGCAAGAAACAGGCACTGAGAGCATAGAAAGCATCACTTTTCTCTACAAAGAAGATGGCAAGGCGGTCTACTCATCACATTTATGGCATTTATAAATTAGCATAAAGCATCTGATAAAGCTATTTAAATGTAAGCAGGATATTAAGAATGGCATAAGCAATTCGCAAAAAAACTTAGGAGGAAAACCTCCAGGCAGGTGAGTGACTATTAGCAATATCGCATGTGGAGGACTTGTGAAAGATTTACAATAAAAAAATTCAGTTATAAGGAACTAACAGAAAACTGATGTGAAGTTGAGAAAGTTGTAAGCGTGAGTGTGGAGAAGACGCTCAGTGGACGGATGCTCCATCTTTCTCGACCGAACAAGAAATTCCAACTCTGTACGAGCGTCATTCCGACTGTGGAGGGCTTTCATCAACTCCTCGAGCAGAGCTTCCTGCCAAGACTTTAGTTATCTTCTCAATTCACTCTCACCCACTCACCTGAATCATGTCGTCGTCCTCATCATTTATCTGCCGGAATTGCAGGCGGAGATCCCTAAATCAAAACATAGCCACCATGTCATGCCAGAGAAGATATAAAAATAGAAATACCGATGCCTCTGATCGTGTTGCATTTCCTTGACGGAGAGTTGAAGCTCCTTCTCTTTCATCTCCAGGTTCTCCTTCTCTCTCACCAGGCCAATCCATTTCTCCAGCATTTTCTTGTTTGTTGGATCTGAAAGACGAGCTCTTTGATGAAACCAATAACTGGGGGAGAAAGGGTGAGTGCCTGCGGCGAGAAATTGTTCAGCTTCTCTTCCCTCTCGGAGAACTTCCTCGATTCTCCCTTCCAATTCGGCCAGTTGTCTCTGCAGTCCTTGTGCAGTTCTGGCCTTCTGGTCCGCTTGTTGTCTTCTCATCTTCTCCAGCCGCCGTTCCACTCTTCGGATTGTGTTATCATCAACAGACAGACAGAGGGAGGTCTCCTCCGTCACTCAAACAAAACAGTCGTTTGGCAAGACGAGAAGAGAGAGAGAAGGGAGGAAAGTACTTCTAAGGGGAGACCGCGGAGAGGGTGTGACCACCGCTGTGCGTGTCTTCTCAGAGATGTTCCTATCAACTGCCTCCTCGGACTTCAACCCTTCTGGCCCTTTCGGAGATCCACGCAATCTGATACAGACAACTCAAGCATCAACGGCTTCATTAAATAGAATAAGCTGAACCTCCTCCAGCTTCGGCTAAGAAGTCCGGTCTCCTTTCCACTTTCGACGTGAACTGCGTCCGACTTGAGAAATGTAGGATGGAAGAGGCGAGAGATAAGACCCGGATTCTCTGATTCTTGCAGAGTCGGAAGGGAAGGAGTCAAGGTCACTCCCTCGGGGGGCATATTCACTTCAACTTCTGCAACTTCGTGTTCACTGCAGGCTGGAGTCAGATTTTAAGAAGAAAAAAATACATTCTCTCTCGTTTTAGCTCCCTCATTCTGACAGCGGCGAAAGAGCAAAAAAAAAGAATATCAAGGTGAAGTAGTTGCTTTTCATCAAATCTGTACGCCAAGTTTATGGAGTGCGCATAGTTAGGAAGAAAATGACTCATGCCTGACGAGTAAGTCCTCTGGCAGGCAGCCAATCCCAGTTCCGAGTCAGTCTTCAGTCGAGCTCTCTCCCTCGCCTGCTCCTTCGTCTGCTCCAGTTCTGTTGTCTTTTGCTTGCGAAGCGCATCCAACCGATTCTCATTAATGCGGTGAATCACTGTCAGTGCCTGAATGATCTGTCAAGTGGCAGAGAATAAGAGAGAGAGAGAGAGAGAGATAGAGAGAGAGAGCGAGAGATAGCGAGAAAGAGTGAGAAAGAGCGAGAGAGAGCGAGAGAGAGAGAGACAGACGCACCGTTGACATATCGTGACTGGATGCCTCGATGGTATTCTCATCGAATTCCTGAACAGTCTTCTCAAGAACTTCGAGTTCATCCTCATCAAAGTCGATGTCTTCTTCTTCATCCGAGTCGGAATGGCCATCCAAGTCGACTTCCTCTCCTTCGTCTTCTTCTTTCTCTCCGCTCTCTCCAAGTATCTCCAACTCATCATTCTCACTGCTTGGACACTCTTCATCCGATGGAGAAGGAGACAGACTCCTCTCTTGGACTTCCTGTAAACACGGCTTGCAAGCACTGACATCACAGAGCGCAAGGAAGAAGTACCGTTTGGGAAGCAGAGCGGAATCCAATGAGAACTGGAGAAGATGGTAGGAAGAAGAGAGAAGATGATGATGTAGAAGTAGAAGAAGATGCAGAACACGACGAGGAGTGGGACGGCTTCTCTTTTTCTCTCTCTTCTGATTCCACATCAGAGTCCTCTGAAAAGGTTAACAAAATAAGATAAGAGCGGAAGAAAATACAAAGTGGAGAAAGAACTAACTTGACGGAGACAGCGGAGGCTGGACAAGAGACTCCGCTCGTTTCATCTCCTCACGACGAATACGAGTCAGCTTCTCTTGTAGAGGAAGACGCAGATGAGCCATGCAGAAGAAACTGAGAGAGAGAAAGAGAGGGAGAGAGAAAAAGAAAGGGAGAGAGAGAAAGAGAGGGAGAGAGAGAAAGAAAGGGAGAGAGAGAAAGAGAGGGAGAGACAGAGGGGGAGAGAAAAGAAACCTGAAGCGGTGAAAGAACTCGACGTCCTTGTCTTGTCCGTACTGGCCAAGCCGGAGAGGCTGGGAGCAGAAGGAGCAGCGGAAGCAGCGGCGATGCAAGACCGCGCCGTCCAGAGCGAGCCGCTCCGCCATGTACACTCCCTGAGCAGCATCAGGTTTAGCGACTGCCCCAGCCGCTTGGTTGGCCAGCTCCATCCAGAATGTCAGGAATTTAATATTACCATTAGCGCTCACCATCAGACCGTTTTAGGTCGATCGCACCCTGGTTTTCAGGCAGCCAAACTAGCTTTGCCAGATCCTCGACAGTGGCTTTTGTCCCCTGACTACTCTCCCAGCCAAACTGCTCTCAGGCAGTTATTTACATTCCAAAAGTTTTTATTTGACTGTAGACAGAAGTGCAAGAAACCTCATTGCACACGACGCATTTCTCCACTGCCATGTCCACACTCGGCATGGAAACAACTCGTCTGGCCGAGACAACCATCGGGGAGGGCTGAAGAAGAGAACTGAGAATGAGACATTCGGAGGGATCTCCAACCGGGGCGACAACTGGAGTGGGAGGGGCAAGAGGAGAAGGTTTCGGGGGAGGAGCAGGAGGGGCCTTCTTGTCGGACGTGCTACGCCACTGCACCGAGCTGCTTGGCAAGCCTTTCATGCGTTGTCGCTCTTCGTAATGGCGCAGTGCTGAATCTGCCCCCTGAAAGACAGGCCGAGAGGTGCTTAGGAGGACCTGCAATGCATACTTTGATGTATGGATTGTGGTCTTCTCTCTTGAACGAGGCAGCTGCATGATTCCGTGCATCCGCTGCACTCACTCTCATCAGCTTCTCTTCTCGGGAAGTCAGCGAACCCGGCCAAGGATGCCTGCAGCATTTCCCTTGTTTAGCTTTTCCTTCTCTAGCTCTTTCTTTCTTCCTCTCGCTTACTAACCTGACCCCCTCGTCTGCCTTCCGTAACTTCTCCTCCATTTGTTCAACATGTTCTCTGCTGATCTTGTGTGTTTTCTTCGCAGTCTTCTCCTTCTCCGCCCTCCTCTCTTTCTCTTCTTCCTTCAGCAATTCTCCGGTTACTATCTTCTCCACCTGAATGACTTTGACGCCCTTCTTCCATAATCTTTCAGCCTCGTATTCTCTTCCAATTCGCTAACCCGGTAAACAAGTTCTGGATTGAGTCGTTCAACGAGTGGCCTTCTCGTGTACGACCTGGCTGGAGTTGGAGGAAGAGGAGAAGAGAGTTCAATTCGTTTCCTCTCTTCTTTTCCCTTAAGGAAGAAATGGCATTGCCAGCAGCACATAAATCTATCCTGACCTTTGGGTTACCGTTGGCGAAGCAAGAAATAAGTGCATCCGCTGTCCTTTTAACAGTAGGTGCGACTTGTGCTGTCGCCTGCAGCACAGAATGATTTCCTTTCATTTCATACGTACTAAATATATAAAAAAAAATAAGAAAATAACGTGCAACCTTCGGTCTCGGCCTCTTGACAGTGGACACGCGTTTCTTAGGACTCATTGCATAGCCGCGTCGTCTCTCATCAGAACGGATAACAGTGACTACATTGTAGACAAATGCAGCTATCACTTCATCGGCCAACTCGGACCAGCGACCGCGAGGGACAGGAAGGGAAAGCTGCTCCGAAACCACGGACAGGCAATGCTTAAAAAAGGCTAGGGAACAGAATCTATTAATGGCTATTTCAACTAATTAATAATATCATTCGACGACGAAAAAAGTCAGATACATATATAGACGCTAATCTCCAAAGAAAGAACGAACCTGAACTCTATCGTCGACGTTCTCAATAGATATGACTTGGACATAATCGACAACGTCGGAAATGAATTTAGACAGAAGAGCTCCTAGAGCCCGGCCATCTCGCCAGCTGAAAACACATAAAACTCCTTTAAGAGAGCCTGTCAGTATCGTTCGATCAAGGCCTGTGCCCTAGGAATTTTTTGTCAAATTTCTTCACCAAAACTGATTACAGTATATAACTCGACGTGATGAACAAAATAGGCTATATTTCAAAGTTGAAAAAAATTTTCCGCGCGAGACCCAGTACAGTAATCTTTTAAATTACATTGGTCATAAGTCGCTTCAAACTTATTATTAGACAACCATCGAGGTACCAGTCGATGGCTGATTGAACGGGCTTTAATTTTGATCTTGGAAGATATTTTTGTAAATTTTGAATTTGCCCCTAAACACGGCCCTAAACATTTCCAAGGCGGTTTTTACCGAAATTAAGTATTTTATGTTCATTTCGCGACAACCGCTCCTGGATAGGCTTAAAGTACGTGAAATTTGCTACAACATATATCTCTTTCAAAAGAATTGAAGGTCTCGCTCTTAGGTTCCCAAACGCTTGAACATGATCCTGTGTAAACTGTAACACCGTGCAAGCGCATTCTTCGATCCATAACTGCGCTCAATGTCAACATTAGAAAATCGTAAGTATATCATCAAAGAGCTCTTACGGAGATCTTCAAATGCTACATACATTATTTTATTGAAAATTTTAAATTTATATGGGAAATTTCGTTATGTACAATTAAAAGGCTTAAAAAACTACTTTAAAAACATTTTTTCCTATCGAAACATACATCATAAGAAAGTGGATGAAATTTGCTACAAGATGAACCCCTCTCAATGGAATTCCATGCATACGATCTTTTGTTATAAGCCATAAGAGTAGGGTTACAAGGCCTTATAGAAAAACTGTATAAAAGAAGGATTGGAATATTCTAATTCGAATAACCTAAAATGTGAATTCTTGTTCGAAATGACAGCGACGCTACTGGCACTACTTTAATGATTTATAACAAAAGATCGTATGCATGGAATTCCATTGAGAGGGGTTCATCTTGTAGCAAATTTCATCCACTTTCTTATGATGTATGTTTCGATAGGAAAAAATGTTTTTAAAGTAGTTTTTTAAGCCTTCTAATTGTACATAACAAAATTTCCCATATAAATTGAAACTTGTCAATAAAATAATGTATGTAGCATTTGAATCGTAAGTATATCATCTAAGAGCTCCGTGAGAGCTCTTAGATGATATACTTACGATTTTGTAATGTTGACATTGAGCGCAGTTATGGATCGAAGAATGCGCTTGCACGGTGTTACAGTTTACACAGGATCATGTTCAAGCGTTTGGGAACCTAAGAGCGAGACCTTCAATTCTTTTGAAAGAGATATATGTTGTAGCAAATTTCACGTACTTTAAGCCTATCCAGGAGCGGTTGTCGCGAAATGAACATAAAATACTTAATTTCGGTAAAAACCGCCTTGGAAATGTTTAGAGCCGTGTTTAGGGCCAAATTCAAATTTTACGAAAATATCTTCCAAGATCAAAATTAAAGCCCGTTCAATCAGCCATCGACTGGTACCTCGATGGTTGTCTAATAATAAGTTTGAAGCGACTTATGACCAATGTAATTTAAAAGATTACTGTACTGGGTCTCGCGCGGAAAATTTTTTTCAACTTTGAAATATAGCCTATTTTGTTCACCACGTCGAGTTGTATACTGAAATCAGTTTTGGTGAAGAAATTCGACAAAAAATTCCTAGGGCAGTTCATAATAGGGCCCTGCTCGAGTCTTACTGACATCCTCTCTTAATATGCATCACCCAGAGAATGACTGCGGAACCTACCATGATGAGAGATTGTAGAGCGAAAGCTTGTAGGAAGCAAGGGCGAAGAAGCAGAAACGAAAAGCAGAAAGGAATATATTCGACTCTTCTGTCTGAGGAGTTCTGCTAATTCCAGCTGAATACAATTTGCCTGCTGTACTAAGCGCCCTAAAAATAAAATAAAAAGTGCCTTGACTAACACGCAGGCTGTCCATCTGTGTTGATCAAGTGGTCGATGTCCTCCACTGTTACCGACATTCTCGGGGAGACATAACGAGTGCGGGGGTCAATGGTGTACTGTAATCACACCGAAAGGGAGGAAGTGCAAAGAGGGAAGAGAGAAGCAGAGACTACCTGCGAGTGTTTCTTGTGCATGTTGTCCTGCTTGACCTGAGAGAGAAGATGGAAGATACTCTCTCGATCCGCCACGGCAGACAGCGCATCCTTCCCCGCTGCCAACTCGCGCAGCAACCACGCGGTGTCCCACACTCCCAGGAAGCCGTGCGCGCAGCCAGATCCCGTCGGCCAGAATGGCTAGGCGGAAGCAGAGAAAAGAGAATGAGAGAAAGAGAAGAAGAGACAGCACACCTCATGGAGAGAATCTCCAACAATACCCAGGAGAAGGGCGCGACTAGATCGGTGAACCAGGCGGACCGAGCACTTGGCAAGATGCAAGGAAGTAAAGTCGAACATGGCGATATCTGGCTTATGGTGATGATTCTTCGCATACTCTGCAAAATGAGAACCGCTCTCCCAATCATAATACAATAATTTTTTTAAGTGAAATCAACAGGAGTAACAATAAGAATTGTGAAAAAAGAAAAGAGAGGAAGAAACTACCAAGACAGGGTAGCTGCCCTTTAGTAGCAAAGTCAGCAGCGCAGCGTGCAAAGCGACAGAGAGCCTCATCGTCTCTGTTAGAAAGGGACAACAACTCAGCTGCATCATCTGAGTCCTGCCATTGATATCTTTGATTTGGAAAGAAGGAGAGAAAGGAAGAAACCTTCTTGATGACCCCCATGTCCAGCAGACACTGCTTCTTCGCAGTCATCACAAAGTAGTGCGTCTCGTCCTTGTAGTAAACAATATTCTCCAGATCGGCCCCAGTAACTTCGCGCATCTCTTTGAAGAAGGACTGGTTGTACACGTAAGCGAGGCCACTCAAGCAAAACGCTTATATTCAGTAACAACATTTGGGAAAACATCAGTTAAATATGCCAAACAACTTCCGTTTGCAAAAAAAAACAACGAAATGTAACGCAATAAATAAAAAAAAACTACCTGATCTCCGAGACTCGCTCCTCTTCAGAAGTCCGATTATTGACGAAATTCGCAGTGATGCCAATAGCAAGCCTCGCTCGCATTTCGTCTCGAGGGAAGCCTGAGCACTCATCCACACTCCTTCATCTCTGATTAACAAGTTTCTTTACCTTTTATCGTCATCTTTCGGCCCTCCGCACCGATGAGAACATTAAAATCACAAGTCGATAAAATGTGGTCAGAAGGCTCGAGCAAGGCGCGAAAGCCTGTCCCTTCACCTATAACTCTTAATTCCTGTTACATAAAATACCACAGTGAATAGAAAAGGAAGATTGCAGATCGAAGAACCTTGTGGAGAAAGCAGCGAAGTGAACGAGACTCCTCCATACACTTGAACACCTAGTAAGAGAGCCACTTTCAGCAGAATGCACTGCAGCTGCCGAATACCTCAAGCAACAATCACTCCTCTCATTTATCTTAAAAGACTCGTCCAGAAAGCAATAAACTTTTACAAATATGAAGTGCCTTTAAGAAATAACAATTTACAGCGGATGAGAATTATTGTAACTAACTGATATGTTCAATGCTACCCGTGCAGAATCGGGGATAGAAGAACTTGGCGCCAAGACCTTTCAAGTCTGAAATGACAAACTGCCATAGATGGAGAACGTTGTTGCGAGAGAAGCGATCTCTCTTCTCCACAACCACAACTCGACAACCAAGAAGAGCCAATTCAATCGCGGCACGCAGTCCGCAGGGACCTCAACATCTCCAGGTAAAAGCTATCCACTCCATTCATCAATTATTAGATATCATAAAATTGGAAAGTGCCTCTAAATAACAAATAAAATGTAAATCAACCGCACCGGCACCGACAATTAGGACATTGATGTTACGGCAAAGGCGGCCTCCTGCATATTCTGGTTGCGCAGCTCTCTTGTCCAGCAGCTGGAAGAGCTTCTTCGCCTTCCAGTCATTTAGCTTTCGTATTCTGCAACTTCGACTCGTGTAGGCTTATTTCAGTACAAAAAGAAGGAAGAATATATCAAGAACAGACCTGCTAAATACATTCGAGAAGTCCGTCCCATCTACATTCATGGACAGACATAGCTGGAAAAACGCAGAAGTGATGCCCTTGAAAGTGGTAGCGGATGAGAAAGCTTCCCAGGCACAAAACGAGGCACTGCTCATTGCAGCATCTTTAACAAGGAAAAAGATAGAAAAGCAACAAGTGATGTGTGTACACAAGGAACGCGTTAACTCCCTTCAAGGACGCCGGGGGGAATGTTAGAATCAGAAAGGAAAAGACGAAAGGCAAACATCTGTCTCCTCCAAGCAGTCTGAACATCGAACGAGAATGGACGCATGAAATGATAAATCTGGGATGCCTGGCTCCTCTTTCTCTCTGACAGGCTAATTTAGAAGCATCCCTTTGTCTAGACAAAGAATGGATTGTACAGGGAAGTGAGATGTTGCAGCAGCAGAGATAACCATGACTGAAAGAGTCAATTGACCCAGCAACTGGGAAGAACACACATGGAAGGAGAGAATACGAAAGTGCTCTTCAGAACTAGTTATCATCTGCTCTTCACTTCTCTCAATGTAAAGGGACAGAATTCTGCCTAGTAACAACTTTATGATTATCAGCCCAGTTAATCTCCGAGCTACACGAATGACACAGTATCTTTTCAACGCGATTCAACAGCTGAGCAGATCGAAGGGATTCTCAAAAGTCATTAATAAATAATCAAAAATTTTGAAACATACAATAAATTCTATTAATAGCAATTCCAGCTTAGTTTGTACGACGTTCGCTAAATAATTTAATACTAAAGGATGAAACTCTTAGACAGAAGACAAGCATACTGTCTCTATTCATTTGTAAATTTCACTAATTCTTTATAATATAAAAGCACATAAAAAAATATGGGTAATATTCCAAATAAATCCAATAAAATAAAGTATTACAACACTTTAAAAATAAATTATATATATAAAGTAGCGTAGTGCTATCAAACATCTTTCAAAGACCGTTAAAGACATACTAGTGTTCCGTAGCTTTTACGAATTGAGTGTGTTAAATTTTCAAGCTTGTTGAATCCTTCGTAAGACCTTGTCGTCATTGGCAGCGAATTTCTCTTCGAACGATTAGTGCGGAAATTCAAAGAAGAAAGTGTCATTTAATTTTTGCTTTTGATTCAACAACTTTTTTCAGGAAATGGATGTTGAAAACGACGAGAACATGACGGGCGATATGGAAGCCGTTCCGGCAAAGGAGAACTTCGAGAACGGAGATCACGAGGAGTCCATGGAATTCCATCAGAGTGGAGGAGAAAGCCACGAGCTTGGCCAGGAAAACAGTGACTTCCACGAGGACAGCGAAGTAGCGGCGGATGCTGGGGCTGGGGGAAACGCATTCCATGCTGATGCTTTGGAAGACGGCGATATGCAAAGTTTCTCAGATCCTGTTCCTTTGATGTTCCTGAAAAGGCATATTGTTGTCATCATAGACAAGGTGGCTTTTGATGGGATCATGCTATATCAAATTTTGGGACGGTCTGTCGTAGAAATGAGGAATTTTAAGCCTTGATTAAAGTTCAATTTTAGACTTTTTCCTTTAAAGTTTCTGAATGGGGGCTGTACATTTCACAAGAATGTTTGTTTTTTTTAAAAATTATTTTGCCTTAAGTACTAATAGGTTAACATGTTCAATTCATTCAGATGAAGAGGGAGGCGGTGACGAAATGGGACAGGAGATGGGAGACTCCGGAGAAGGCGGGATGCAGGGCATGGGCTTCGGCGGGCCGTTCCGCGGCCGCGGCCTTCTCCGCCCGCCTTGGCCGCCGGGCCCGCGCGGATTCCGCGGCGCTTTCCGTGGAATGCCACCGCCTCGTGGTGGGTTCCATCCGCCGCCCGAGGTCGGCGGCTTCTTCAACAGTCCAGTTCCTCCTGGAGTGCGGCAGAGCGGTTAGTGTAATGGGTATCTTTCATTGCATTAAAGCAATACGACTGCAATTGTGTTCAGGCCCTCCACGTGGTTTCCCTCCTCGTGGCCGAGGCTTCCCCCCTCCGCCAATGCGCGGGATGTTCCCTCCACGTGGCTTCCCTCCGTTTCCTCCTCGTGGAGGCTTCTTTGGTGGTCCTTCTCCCTTCGGCGCCCCGCTGGCTCAACCGCAGCTCTCGCAGACTGATCGACTGAAGAAGGTACGCGCGTGGAAAATTGCAAACAGATTCACAATAATCAGTTAATTGGCCATTGTCTCTTTAAAATTCCTTGTTATGGCGGAAATAACGCTTATAATTGGTAAGCTAATTTGAGCTTGCTGGCTGTGGACCGGACGAGGAGCTCTGGGTGGAGACGAAGACTGGAGAGGGCAAGTCGTACTTCTACAACGCAGTCAGCAGGGAAACGGTATGGGAACGACCTCAGGACGGGGCCAAGGTCATGGAGCAAGGGGAACTACAAACACTCGTCGAAAAAGCACAACAAGAAGAGAAGGCCGCCGCTGCTCAGGGTCAGTTACTTTGTCAAGGTTGGGCGTCTATAATCAGCTCCTTTTCAGGTCTTTTTGCTTTGTTTATCAATATTATTAATAACTATTCAACAATAAAGTGGGTTAATTGTATTTGGGAAGGTGATATAAGTTAGAGCGCGTTATAATTAAAAATGTGAAATAAAATACAGTGTGCCTGGCAGACTGTGGTAGTAGAGGAGTTAAAGGAAGGTTCTAGCTGGTTAGTCCATGGCTGTGTGAGAAGAGAAAGGACGACGACTCAACGACGACTTCTCACTGCTTCTTCTTTGCCATTTCGACTTCCATTCTATCAGGCATCCTTATCTTTCCGAGTAATTCCATTTTTCCTCCAGAAATATGCACTGATGTGTAATTGTGAACACACATTTTTTAAATCAGTTTACAGAGGGTAAATGACTGACCCGCTTCCTCTTTATTCTTTGCCTTAATTATCGATCAGAATTTTAAAAAAAGAAACGCACCATCTTTATCTGTCAATGTATCGGTAATTTGTCTTTGAGGTACAGAGATTAATATAATTCTCCCCATGAGAGATTAAAGATTTCAGAATGACAAATTAAGAAGTATAATATATAGTGATTGGTGAGACAATAAGATGTCTTGATTATAATAGAGTAGGTTGCGTGACGAAGGAGTGCAGAGACAGACACTTGACTAATCGTCAACCCCTTTGAAGTGGCGTGAGGAGTGGAGCCGAGGAGTCGAAGGCCCTTCTTCTCGCTGAGAGACTTCCTTCCTCTTCCTCTTCGCACTGTAACGTACTCCTCTCCCTTTTCTGCCCTAGCCATCCCTTCCTTTCCACACATTCGTTGTCTTCAACCAAATTGAGAGTCACGAAATGTCGAAAGAAGGAAATGCATTCTCCTCGCATGGAAGTAATGGGTTTTGCTGCGCATTATCTACTCCATTTAAGGCTGTTATAGCTATAGAAATGGGAAGAAAAGGAAACTGTTGGATCACGACATTTACAAAGCGCGTGTTAATATGTCTTCGTTTCAGCTCCACCAAATCATGGACCTCCAGGCTTTCCTCCACCAATGGGTCAGTTTACATCGTCGGCGCAGTGCAGTCTCTTATGTATATGTTTCAAAGTTTCAAACTAGTGTTTCCAGGATATTAGTTCAAAAAATAATAATGCCATTTAGGCTTTCCACCTGGTGGATTCCCTCCCGGCTTCCCCCCTCACTTCGGTGGCCCTTCTTCTGGCGGCCCCGCGCAGCAACCTCCAACCAAGCCAGACGATGCGTGGCAGGAGTTCAGCGCCCCCGACGGTAGGAAGTACTACTTCAACACGATCACCCAGGAGAACACTTGGGAAAAGCCACAGGCACTGCAGGACAAGGAAGGTCTGTTGTCTGTTCTAGTGGTCATGGAGTTTTCTTCAGCCTTCCTCTCGGTCTAGCATGAAACGTAAGTTTTGATTTCTTCAGCTGCGGCTGCCGCGGCAGCTCAGCCGAATCCAGCTCATCTTATCGCACAGCAAGCACTAGCAGCTGTCACCGGTTAGTTCTCCTTCATCTTACTCTCATTTACCAGAAAGACATGGTCCTTGTCGAGGTCAATCGATGTCCTGCTCTACCACGTCAACCCCCTCCACTCCTTCGGCAGCGGCTGCTCCTCCCAACAAGAATGACAAGTCTCGTCCAGTGAGCTCGAACCCAGTGGCTGGCACCCCGTGGTGTGTGGTCTGGACTGGAGATCAGAAGGTATGGATGTCTCTTCCTGTTTATCTCTTCAATGCTTTCTCCTGCTCAGGTCTTCTTCTACAACCCGAGCACTCGCACTTCAGTGTGGGAACGGCCTCCTGAGTTGTACAACAGACCGGATGTCGATCTTCTCGTGTCCAAGCCACCCGAGGACAAGCCTAGTCAGTTCTTCCTCTTCACATTTCTCAGTTAATAAGACGGTAATGTCCCTTCTTTTCGTAGCAGAGCCATCGACTGTGGAACTCGCGTCCGGGCAAGTGGTGAGTGCGGGAGGAGATGCCTTCCAGATGGGAAATGCTGGGAAGGAGATGGAGCCAGAGGCAGGGACGGATGAGGACAGCGGAGGGGATAGTGACGAGGAGGGAGGGCCTCCCGTCAAGAAGAGTCGGGCAGAGAAGAAGAGAGAAGCCGCTCTCAGGGCCCAGCTCCAGGCACTCACTGTTAGTATCTTTAACTCAATTTCCCCTCCTCATTTTTTGCGCTGATTGTCCGTTCTAATCAGGAGCGAGGCTGTTTTCAGGCAAAGAAGGAAAAAGAAAAGCCCCGTCAAATGCTGGAGAAACCACTCGATCCTGCAGTTCAGGCTGAACTACAGGTCACATCTTTCAGTTGACCTTTGGTTCCGCGATTTGATCACTCTAAATTTGTTTGGTTAATAGAACTTTAAACTCATAGGCCCAGCAAGAGAGACAGAAGTTGCCACTAGAGGAACGTCTTCGGCAGTTCAAAGAAATGCTAACGGAGAAGAAAGTGTCGGCCTCTTCAACATTCGAGAAAGAGCTGAGCAAGATTGTCTTCGACCCTCGATATCTGCTGCTGAGTGCCGCGGAGAGGAGAGCGGTTGGTTCTTTTTTATTCTTAGCTATACGAGTTCTTGGTCCCATTATTTCTGGAAAAAAATTGTAACTGTTTTGTTACAGTGTTTTGATGCATACGCCAGAGAGAAATCGGAAGTGGAACGAGCGGAGAAGAAAAAGAAAGCCAAGGAAAACAAAGAAAACTTCCAAAGTCTTCTCAAGGAGGCAAAACTTCATGGGAAGTAAGTTGTGAAATGATGGCTTTTTCTCTTTTATTACAGAAGAATTTTTTTAGAATGGAATTAAAATTGCAGGTCTTCTTTTTCATCATTTGCTTCCAAATTTGGAAAGGATTCCCGTTTCAAAGCAATCGAAAGGATGCGTGAGAAGGAGGAACTCTTCAACGAATTCGTAACAGAGTTGCACAAGAAAGAAAAGGAGGAGAGGAAAGAGAAGAAGGAAAAGGTTGCTGTACTCGCATTTATCCTGAATCTCTCCCTCCCTCCCTCCCTCCCTCCCTCCCTCCCTCCCTCCCTCCCTCTCTCCCTCTAATCACTTATCGCATTCTTGCAGGCCAAGAAGGCTTTTATCGAGCTTCTGGAGACAGTTGAAGGGCTGACAAGGAAGTCCAAGTGGAGCACTGTTAAGAAGGGAATTGATTCGGACGAGAGATACACGGCTCTGGACTCGGATACTCGAGAGAAGATCTTCCGGGTTTCTATCTCTTTTCTCTGATGCTTCAAGTACTTATCCTTCTTAATCAGGACTTCATTGACAAACTGCCGGACGAGACCGTGTCGGATGCAGAGGAAGAAGAGGACAGAGAGAGGAGACTCGCGGCTGAGGCAGCCATTGCCAGGAGAGAGAAGGAAGTGGCAGACGAACAAGGAGAGCAGATGAGGGAGAGGAACAAGGAGAGTGAGAAACACAAACTCATGGAACACGAAGACAACTTCCGCGCTCTTCTCGTCGATCTCGTATGTTTTGCTCTTTTTCTCCCTATCCCCCCTCTCTCTCTCACACACTCTCTCTATATCTCTCTATCTCTCTCTCTCTATCTCTTTCAGATTCGCAACTCTGAGTTGTCGTGGCACGACTCGCGTCGTCTTCTCCGCAAGGACGATCGCTATGCGAACTGCGACCTTCTGGACAAGGACGCGAAGGAAAGACTCTACGATGAGCATCTGCGGTGTGTCTTCATTGGGTGTGTCTGGTGAATGCATTCCTCTTCCCTTGCAGCCACCTGGAGAAGAAGCGGAGAGATGCTCTCTTCGCTGCCCTGGATGACTGCGGAGACATCACCATCCATTCTCGATGGAAGGATGCTCGCAGGAGAATGGAGAAGGACGACTCTTTCGCCAAACTCATCAACGACAAGGTTCGAACGCTTCTTTGCGATTAGAAAAGCCTACATTTTCTTATTGCATCGCCATTGTAAGGGAGCTACGATGTCTGTGTTTACTTATTTATTCAATACATCATTAAGATGTGACGACATTAAGAGCTTAAGAACGAGAAGATTGCAAGATTCAACAGTAACGTTTTGAAGAAAAAGGGAATGCAATGCAATAATCCGCGGAGAGGAAGAAGAAAAAAAAAATTAAAATAAAATAGTGGGGAAAGTTAATATTTTCATTGCCTTTATTTCTTGAGCGAATCGAGCGAGACTTCCGTGATTGGGTGGAGGAAAGGCACGAGAAGACGGTGAAGGAATTCAAGGAGTTGCTCAAGGAGACCAAGATCATCACTTACAAGAGCAAGAAGATGATGGAGGAAAGCGAACAGCATCTCAAGGATATTCTCGCGGTTCTTGAGGTTCTTGTCATATTAGTCTCTCTCTCTCTCTCTCTCTCTCTCTCTCTCTCTCTTTCTCTCTCTCTCTCTCTTTCTATCTCTCCTCTCTCTTGTTTTAGAAAGACAAGAGGTATCTGGTGATGAAGGAGCTGGCTTCTGAGCGTGATCGTATCCTGGATGACTTCATAGACAACCTGGATCGCAAGGGTCCCCCTCCTCCGCCCACTCAACAGGAAGGAGAGCGACGGCGACCGAAGGACTAGAGCTTTCCTTGTACTTCTTCATTCCGATTAATCTAATCTGATTGTTAGCTTCCATGATCCTCATTTGTCTTCTTCTCTCCTTCCTACTGTTACCTGACCACCTTAACACTATGATCATTAGAATCCATTTGTTACAACTGATTGTTTTGGGAGCTCCGAGAGTAGAACATTCCCTTTTAATAACTTATTTAATTCGTAGCCAGCATGGCATTGGCGTTATTTTCAACTAAGACTCCGTGGTTTGGCAGGAGCTTTTAAGGCTTTCCAGTCTTTGTTATAATGACATGATTGTTTGTATTCTTTAGCTGCAACCCTCCTTTTATTGTTGAAAGGAAGTAACAACATGAATGAATTACTGCTATTCATGAGTTGTTCACGTAAACATGCAAAAACGAACATTATTTTTATTAGTTCGGAGGAATAAGCCTGGTCGGGAGCGGGGCTACTCTTCTATCTGTCGCCGTTGCCCCAGGCGCTTCTGAAATGTCCAGTCACAAGGAAGAGCATCAGTTCCGTTGATATTTGTACAGATTGATCTATCGATTTACATACCCTTAATTCCCTGATGGATAATTAAATGCAAAAGGAAGACGTGCCCTTGGATGAGATATCTGGCAGGAATCATCATTCGAGGGCGAGTGAAGAGAGACCGCAACGGGCGAGTGTAGACTCCTTGATCTGATCTCTCGAAACGTTCTAGAGGCAATTCCTGCAGAGGAAGAGAAAGAGCTCGTGGAAGAAAAAGAGGAGTACAGAGAGTCACGAGAAAGGCTCCTCATGATGAGGAAAATTCTTCCAAAATGAAAATAAGAGGACTTAAGCCTAAATTATTTGCGCCTGGTGTCAACAGTGTGATAACCTGAAGAACGAAGGCATTTGCCAAGGCGAGGAAGAGAACCACGAGGAGGCCGATCACCACACGCATTTCTGCCTCGGGGATTCCGAAAAAGAAATCGGGTTGAAATTTAAGAGTATATTGAGTGTGTTCAACGGCAAATGTGAAGCACACGTTGAGGAAGAATAATAAGAGAGACAACGGGAGCGAGAGGGACAGAGAGAGAGAGAGAGAGAGAGAGAGAGAGAGAGAGAGACTGACAGAGAGAAAGAGCGGAAAAAGAGAGAATATAAGAAGACAGGGCGATAGACAGAGACGGATGGATGTGAAACGGATTGCATATGCGCTCCTCGATTGCAGGCATCGCAATCGAGGAGCGCATATGGCCTTTGGAAACAAAATGAACCAGAATGAAAGAATGGAGGAGAAGCCGAGGGGGAGGGGCGTCAAGGAGTTGTAGAGATCTTCTCTTCTTCGTCTTCCCTTTTCCTCTTTAACCTTTCCGAATTTGCTCCCTCATCATAATTGGATATTGTTCACAGGCACAAGTTGCCTCTCCCTCCCTCCAATACCTCTGGGAAATTTTAGTCGTAATACTCCTCGAAGCACCCTGAGTGATCGCCAAGTCAAGCGAACTGAGAGAAAAGTTTTAAAGAGACTGACAGAGGGAGAGAGAGAGAGAGAGAGACTGAGAGAGAGAGGGAGAGAGAGATAGAGAAAGGAGGGGAGGAGGAGGATAGATAAAGACTAAGAATGGAAGTTGAAGAGCAGCAAGGAATACGAGGGTTGAGGGATAAAGAGCACAAGCTGAAAAAGAAACTTGAAAAGCCGGGACAAAGCTTCTGAACGAGCGCAGGCCAATGTTTTCGTACTGTTCCTTCAAGAATGAAAATAAGACAAGTCAGCGAAGGGAAGATGGGAGGGGGGGAGGGGCCGAAGTTCGCTAGGATTCGCTTAGATTTTACATCTTTATCTCTCTATATCTCTTTTTTAAAGTTTACAAATTTATTTTTATTTTTTAAAAATAAGATGCAGAAGATATTCTAACAATAAGAATACAGAAGGATAAAAGGAACAAAAAGTTTTATTCGGTTATTCAAGGCATTAATTAAGTCGAGGGATCCAAGATCGGAGGGATTTTGAAGATTTTTCCCCTTCGAGAGTCTGACGAAGTGTCCAGGTCCTTCCCCGTACTCGATTATCTTTCTCGTTCATCATCCATACTGATTCTGGAGAAACGGTTGACTCACCAGGATATGAATACCAATGTCTGCGTGATATGAGTACTAGTTCTCATTCTAATATTTCAGTGAAAACATCTGAACATATGCAGTGCAATAAAACGCAGAACCCAGCCTTCAATCGTCTGTTAGGATTTAAATGAATATTTAACAAAAAAAGTCACGACTTGTGATGAGATTTCATGCATAAAAACAAGAGGATGTCTGATTCTACTTATATATGAGCATGTAAGTACGTACATACATACTACATATGCATGTACTGTACTTATTATGTATCTAAAAACAACATATATATATATATATATATATATATTTTATATTATTTTTATTTATATATTATAGCTTAGATAAACACTAACGTTAATTGTTGTACATACTTACTTATTTATTATCTATATGCCTGAATTCTAAATGCATACGTATATAATTCATATTTGTTCCAGCCCTTATTTTTCCTCGCTTACATAAGCTTCCCTCTCAAATCAGCTCCAGAAAAGCAAAAATAATTTTATTACTTGACGAAATTGTTAGTGTATGAGTTTTCTAGGCTTGAATACGATTTGGTGATTATCAAGAAGGAAGAGCAGCAGTTAATGAGATGCATTCGTTGGGGAATAATAGGATTCTCAGCAAACTTAAAAAAAACTTGAGGTGATAAAGTGAGAAGATTTAGGAAAAAAAGAAATGAAGCGAATGAACAGGTGAAGGACGAGAAAAAGAGAGAGATATATGGATAGAGAAAGAGAGAGAGAGAGAGAGAGAGAGAGAGAGAGAGAGTGAGAGAGAGGAAGAGATTGATACAACGAACGAGAGGGATGCGGAGAACGAGAGAAACAAGTCGAATGATTTAGAAAGAGATAATGGGATCGAGTAGTTGGCTGAGATGAAGCAGTAAGAAGCAGGCAGCAAGAATTCGATGAGAGGAGTGCAGAACTGAAGAGAACGCCGCTCTTCTAGGCTTCTTCTGTTCTGGAAGAGAAATACAGTTTTGAATGAGAATACTTGAATCCTAATCATCACACCAATCTAAGCACTCACCTCGCACTAGCAAAAATATATATATGTAGACCATGAATAAGACACGTACATATCTACATTCTATGGATAACCACATACATACATTCATATACATATATGTACATCCATATGCATGAATGTACATGTATGTACATACCATAAATAAGCTAAACAATAACTCTAAACACTACTGTAGAAATAAGGGGAAGTCAATTACACACCAGAAAGGAAATGCAATAAACAAAAGAAAAAGAATTCGCTCCAGAGCTGAAACGCATACGTTTTCTAGACTGGAGGAAGAATGGAAGAAGCGCGGATGGACAAGGAGAATTATGCAGATGAAATCCTCTTCAAAATACACAAACCAATCATACGATTTGCTATGCGTTTAATTTCAAATGGAACTTCCAATTTTTATCTCACAATGAAGAGATGAAGCTCAAGGGAGAGAGAATAACTGGAAGGAATAAGACTGTGAACAATGAATGAAAACGTGTGGAAGAGAGTGAAAACGAACTCCTTGGCGAGAGGCTTGAGCTCCTGGTTCGAGACGATGACATACTTGTCAACCTCGTCCTGGGGGGTGTGGAAGCCAACCGCGAATTGGTAAAACCACGCGCCGAGGAGGGCACCCACGAAGGGGGCCACAATCGGCACCCAGAACCAGCCCTTATGGCTGCAAGAGGGAGAGAGAGAGAGAGAGAGAGAGAGAGAGAGAGAGAGAGAAAGAGAGAGAGAGAGAGAAAGAGAGTGAGGTAGGGTAGACAGAGGATTAAAAGATAAAAGAAAGAAAGCGTACGTGAAGACATCACCGCCGTAGCCAAAGAGGAAAGTGAAGAGACGAGGGCCGAAGTCGCGGGCGGGGTTGCATGGGTAACCGCAGTTCAGACCGAACGCAGCTCCGATCGCCACGAAGGACAGGCCAACCTGCAAGAGAGTAGGAGAGTGGCAGAGAAAGAGAGGAAGAGAGAGAGAGAGAAGGAGGGAGAGAGAGAGGAGAGATAGGAGAAAGAGAAAGAGACAGAAAGGTACTAACCAGGAAGGGTACCACCCAGCTCGGGTAGGCATTGCGTTTGTCGGTGAGATGAGCGATGAGGAAACAGAAGCAAGCAGTGGCCAGCATCTGAAGAGAGAAGAGAGAATTTAGTTGAAAGAGAGTCAGACTGCGAGAGGAGACTGATTCAGTTATCAACTGCTTGTTAAGCTCTAAGGAACCTGGTCGACGAATCCGTTGAAGTTTCCAAGATGGGGGGCAGGGTAGGAAGCGAAGATTCCCGCTGTGGCCTTGGCTCCAGTTACGGCGCGGGTGCCACCATCGAAGGCGTTGATCGCATCTGAAGGAGGGGTAGAGTGAAATAGGGAGGGAGAAGGAGTGAGAGAGAGCGAAAGAATAAAGGAGAGAGAGAGAGCGCGAAAGAATGAGAGAAAGAGAGAGAGAATTAGGACTAGTGGGAAAGATATTCACTGTGATAACAAAAGAGAAAATAAATGAAACCTCACCATGGTAGACTGCGTAAGCGAGGGCTGCGCCGCAGAAAGCTCCGAGCACCTAAAGGTTTCAATTGATTCTTCTGGAATTGACAGTGCATGATCCTCCTTTCTTTCCATGTTCTGCCCCTTCATTTATTCATTCTTTTCCTTCCGACCTGAGCGACGAGATAGAGAAGGAATCGAACAGGAGTGAGCTGCTTGAATGAAACGAACATAAGCGAGACCGCCGGGTTGATGTGTCCACCTGAACATTCCTCTTCACTACACTTTATCAACAACCTCTTATCTTCAACATTCTGTTTATTCCCCGTACCTCCGCATCTCCAACTTCTCTCTCTCTCTCTCTCTCTCTCTCTCTCGCTCTCTCTCTTTCTCCTGTCAATTGAAGCCGGGTGCTGTCCAGTTGTCCTGCCAATTCATCAGCTCTTCCATCTCTGTGACCGAAGTTGCAATTGAGAGTGCATCTGCCAATTCTTCCGACTCCCACCTCCCTTCTTCCTCTTTCTCCAATCTTCAGTGATCATTGCAATCCCTTCTCAACTTCTGTTTCGTCAGAGATTCTCATAATGGCGTGCAAGGAAACTGAATAGCCAGTGAGATATTTATTAGCTACCGATGAAAGAGAGCCAGATCTACAATGGCTCTTCTCATTGCACTGCGATATTAATGAAGCGAGCAGAGCGAGAATAATATTAGTCAGAGGGGCAGCGAGAATCTCATTATGTGCATATCAATGCATTCTCATAAAAAGTATAGTTTTATTTGTCAATAAAAACTAGTCTTTTTGGGGATTGGTCAGAAAGCTAGTGTAGATATGCAGGAAAACAAAAAGAGGGAGAGTGGTGTGCGAGCGACGAAGAGTGAGTGGAATACAGAAGATACTGTGAGACAGCCCGCCACCGTGGAGAATGGGCAATTGCAGGGAGGAGCGGAGAGAGAGAGAGAGAGAGAGAGACAGAGAGAGACAGAAACCGAGAGAGCAAGAGAGAGAGAGAGAAGGAATTATGTTGTTTTGGCCATCTTCTGCTGCTGGCCCCCCGTCTAGTCATTTTCCTGGCACGCGGCCAAGCTATCAGTCTTTGCAGAGAGCCGGTCGCCTTTTGCTCTTTCTTTACTCAGCAAATTTCCCCTTTCTTAGTAACCCTCATGCTTACTCCCTCTCTCTCTCTCTCTCTCTCTCTCTCTCTCTCCCAGGCACTCAGCCTCTCTTCTCTCATCAACTTCTCTTCTTCAACGGATTCCCTATCATTTTATCATAATCTTTTCTGCGATTTTGTGAACATATGCAAGAATGCAGACAGAAAGAGAGAAAGAGAGAACGAGAGATGGTAGAAAGAGAGAAAGAAAGAATGAGAGAAGTGAAAAGATAGAAAGAGAGAAAGAGAGAAGGGAGAAAGGGAGAAAGGGAGAAAGAGAGAAAGAGGGAACGGAGAAAGGGAGAAAGAGAGAAAGAGAGAAAGAGAGAAGGGAGAAATGGAGAAAGAGATAAGAGAGAAGAGAGAAAGGTAGGAGGGAGATGAAGAGACAGAGAGGACAAGAGAGAGAAGAGCTTGGAAAGCACAGGCTTACATTAGAGTTGCACGGCAGCACATCGAAATGGGCCGCCGGGTAGAGCAGACAAGAGTGGCCATCACAACAAAGTATTACGTCCATGGAGGGAAGGGAGGAGAGAGAGGGCGAGAGCGAGAGAGGGAGAGTGAGAGCGAGAGATAGAGAAAGAGAGAGTAGGTGGAACAGAGAGTGAGCTAGTGAGGTTGTCGAGAGAAAGAGAGATAGGGAATAGAGTGGGAGATCGAGGTGTACCCATTCATTCTATTTTCGCTTTCATGACGCCGCGCCAACCGTTCCAGGGTTACCGAGTAACCTTGCTCTCTCCTTACTGTGTAGTTCACTCTCTCAGTTGCCGAGTAACCTCACTCTCTCCTAATAGTTCACTCTCTCAGTTTCCGAGTAACCTCACTCTCTCCTACTACATAGTTCACTCTCTCAGTTGCCGAGTAACCTCACTCTC
>CALZFC010000181.1:0-17500 GCA_945643635.1 Allodiplogaster sudhausi | reverse complement strand
CCATTGTCCACTCGTCCTCTCCCCTCTTTCTCTCTTTCTCCCCTTCCAAACCACGCCCCTTGTCTGCTCTCCTCTTCTGCAGAAACGACCCTTCTACCCCTGTTTACCACTGTTGTTGTTTTGTATCTCGTGGTCGTGGAGCCATAAAGGATGGGCAAGATGGCGGCGAAGGAGGCTAACGGAGTATTTGAGAGAAAGAGAGAGAGAGAGAGAGAGATAGAGAGAGAGAGATAGAGAAAAAGCAGAAAGAGAGAGAGATAGAGAGAGAAGCAGAAAAAGAGGGAGAAAGAATATAGGGGAGTCTGAAAAGGGAGAAAGAAATTGAAAGGAAGACACAGTATGAAAGGAAGAGCAAGAGAGCAGAGTAACGAGTCGAAATGCGAAGAGATGAAAACATGGGTAAAATTGTTGCGATTTGCGAAAAATTGTGTGAGATTTCAAAGTTCAGATTTCAGGTTGAACCTACATTAATTGTTTCTCGTAGATTTGCAATGAAGGGAAGGGCAGTCGCAGACCTGACAAGATTTACGACACAACTCGAATTTGGGGTAACAACAACTGGCTCAAACAATTGTTTTTCTTGACCACAACCTTCATTTTCCTAGATCAAGATGTTGTTTACGCACTGGAGTCATTATCCAACAATCATATGTAAGATAAATGAATAAAAATTATCCGCGTAGAAATAGCAGAGAAAGATAAGGAAAGAGAAGCAATAAAAGCAGGAGCGGGCGAGCCAGTGATCTCCCTTTCTTCGTTCTCTTTCTTCTTCCCAGACGACACTAAGAATCAACACGAGAAGAATCTATCATTCTTGTACGTATTCATAGCCTAAACATGGCCAATCAGAGAGAGAGAGAGAGTGAGAAGAGCAACAAGAGAGGGAGAGTGAGAGAGAGGCAGAGAGAGAAGAGAGAGACACAGAAAGAGAGAGAGAGAGGGAGGGAGGGAGAGAGGGGGTGAGGAGAAGGAGAAAGCTGGAAAGTAACAACTGAAAGAAACGTTGCACGATGCGAAGGAACAGACATGACATAAGGGGAAAAGCCACGAGAGAGAGAGGTGGGAAGTCCTGCAATGCTTCCTCCTCCATCCATTGCAATAGGCTAAAGAATGCATGAGAATTTCAAGAGAATTACGGTGAAGATTTCTAGCAGGAAGTAGAAAATGGAACTAGCACTAAACAAAAGTAATATGGGAAGGCGGTTAGTGAAGGTGCAGAAGAGGAAGGCAGATGGTGCGAGGTTCACCATGGAGACGGCCACTTCCCACCCCTTGTTTATGTTTAGGCCTCGTTCCCTTTTCGGGTTGCCACTTC
This sequence comes from Allodiplogaster sudhausi, assembly GCA_945643635.1. NCBI lineage: Eukaryota > Metazoa > Nematoda > Chromadorea > Rhabditida > Diplogasteridae > Allodiplogaster > Allodiplogaster sudhausi. The sequence goes on along the minus strand of CALZFC010000181.1, from coordinate 16,185 downwards.
TCCACATCCCAGGAAGGAAACACAACTATAAATAGATGCAGATACTCTCACTGTCAAACGTGAGATTTACTAGGACAGCGAAAGTATAAGAGACTGAGAGTAGAGAAACAGATGGAGATTGAGAGGCATCGGATAAATAGTAACGGGAAAGGGGAGAGTGATCAAAGTAATGAGAAAGTCAGAGAAAGATGACAAGTGTATATGTGTGATTGGGAGAGTGCAGACAGAAAGAAAGGGAGAGAGAAAGGGAGAGAGGAAAGCGAATGAAAGGGGCCGTGGGGCATCGTCCTCCACAGCCGCAACTGGTCAACAATCCTCTCTCGCCACGCTTCAATGACCGGAAATGGTTCGGGATGGAAAGTGGCACTCGGTGAGTATAGAATGGAGAGGAAGGGGGAAATGATGAGGAGAGAGAGAGAGAGAGAGAGAATGGGAGAGAGAGAGAATGGGAAAGAGAGACAGACAGACAGACAGAGAGAGGGGAAAGAGCGAGAGAAGCCGAGGGAGAGAGCGAGAGAAGGAGAGGGAGAGAGCGAGAGAAGGAGAGGGAGCGAGCGAGAGAAGGAGAGGGAGAGAGCGAGAGAGAGAGAGAGAGAGAGAGAGAGAGAGGCAGATGTATGGAAGTGAAGTGTGTTCCCTCGAATTCTCAACCGTACTGTCTACTCTATTCAATGTCTTTTGTTTCTGAATTTCACTGACACTCTTTGAGAGAGATGAGAAAAGAGAGAAGAGAGAAGAGAGAAGGGAGAAGAAAGACCCAGAAAGATAGACAGAAGAGAGAGAGAGAGAGAGAGACAGAGAGGGAGAGATAGAGAGTTCTATTGAGTTCATTGCCGGACACTGTAGTAGATGGTCGAGTGAAAGGGCAGGGAGATGTAAAGGTTTCAAGAACCATCGGCTGAATACATAAAGTCGGGCAAACGTTTTCAAATCGTTATGGGTTATGGGGTAAAGTTACTGAAATTTTGTGGAGAATACGAGTATAATACATTTCTGGTCGTGTACGAAAATAATACATAGAATACGCCTGTAATGCTTAAAATTGTAGTCCTAAAGTACTCAACGAAATCGAGTTTTGGAGGTTCATGAAACCAGCTCCAAATCAGCGAAGCAGAGATATGATATAACATGGTCACGTCTTTTTTTTGTGGGGTAAGTGTACAAAAATAAGGCGTAGAATACTCCTGTAATGCTTAAAATTGTGGTCCTAAAGTATGTAAGACTTTGAGTAAACGCCGTATATATATATGGAAGACTTGGAGTAAACGCCGCATATATAAGGAAGACTTGGAGTAAACGCCGCATATATATGGAAGACTTGGATTAAACGCCGCATATATATGGAAGACTTGGAGTAAACGCCGCATATATATGGAAGACTTGGAGTAAACGCCGCATATATATGGAAGACTTGGAGTAAACGCCGCATATATATGGAAGACTTGGAGTAAACGCCGCATATAAGTAGTATATAAAAGGGCGTTTCCAACACACAAAACTGCCCAGTCGATTTTTTAAAAATATACCATTTACATACCATTTCATACCAGAAACCAAAGAAAAGTGACCCAAAATGTGAAAAAAGTACCAAAAAGTTGTATAATTTTGGTAAATCTAGGTCAAAATAACATGAAAAATGAGTAGCCCACTTTTGGAAAGTGGGCTCTTTTTAGCAGAAGTGTGATACGAAACATGTTGTTTTTGTTTTTGTGTTTTTTCATTGTGATGTTTTACTTCAAATATATTTCTTTGAAACCAGATCCAGTTTTTTCATCTGAAATGATCCATGAATCTCTATGTCTTTTTTCTTCTTCAGATATGTTTTTTGATCTTCTTGGTTTCTTTTCTTCTACAGGTTTATTTCTCAATAACCAAGCAATATATGCTTTATTTTCTTTACTTAATTGTTCTTTTTTCTTTTGCAATGTTGGTTGTGAAATTTCGTTATTTGATGTTGCAGGCAATGATTCCGCAACTAATTCAATAGTTTCTATATTTCTTGGGTTGTTTCTCCATCATGATTAAAGATACCCATTTATAGAAAAAATATTTTTTAAGTGATTTATTTGGAATCAATATTTTAGTTTTAAGTTTAATTTATTATCAATTTCAACAATATTCTCACTTAATGTTAAACAATAGCACATTGTTTCAGATTTGATAGGTGTTGAAAATGATATTGAAAGTTTAATGTTAGGTATTGAAGCTCTTATTTTTCTCTCTGTTTACTAACATCCAACACAATAATTGGGTAATAATAATAAAAAAGATCCTCCTCAAGAAAAGGGTTTTCTTTTTTAGTTTCATAATAGTTTTTCTTAAACTTTTTTGCAAAGTGATATAATTGAACAGCATTATAATTTTCAAAATTAAACGTTTGACATTGATTAGGATATCTTTCTGAATTTAATTCTACGTAAATTGATTGTAAATTACAATTATCAAATCTTGCTGAATTCTTATAATTATTTTCTCTTCTCACTTGAAATCCGACAATGAGATATTTTACATCCATAGATTTGACTCCTAAATTTAAATTAAAATCCTCAGAAGCTGCTGAAATTAAATATGATGAAAATTGTCGTGCACAGAATTGTGCATATCTTGTTTTACTTTTATAAATTTCAAGTAATTTATTTTGCATTCCAAGACTTGGAAATATTTCTGTAATTATCCATTGCAACTTAGTTATCTTAATCTTTAGGTCTCCACTAACTTTTTCATCAAACTTGTCGTCTGCAATAAAAACATTTTTATCAGAAAAAGCTCTGTTTAAAGTTAATGTATGACTTAATCCATAAATAACTTTATTATAACATTCATGAAAACCAAAAATGTGATTAAGAGGTATATAAAAAACAACTTTTCCCTTTCTCATTCTGATATACTTATCAATTTTTGTTTTTAGAGATGAAGTTTCATCTAAAATCCAACCAAATGTATTGCATTTATTTAAAGTAGGTGTATAACTTAACAATCCTTTCAAAAGACTAGCTCTTCCTGGATCTCGTACATTTTCAATTTCTGTTCCATTTAATATATATGTAGCACGATTAAATAAGAACATTGCTGCATTATTAACAAGTGTAATTTTTTCATCTTCTGTAATAGGAGTATCGTCAAAATGTGACATTACTGCTTCTAAATAAAGATGGCTTTCACTAGGTAAAAGATATTGATCAGTTCTTTCAACATGAAAATTAATCACTCCATTGTTTAAATCTGACCCACTTGTTGGTGAAATGGTGATCAAATTCTCTTTATTTGTTGAATTATTGACGAATGGTTTTCTATCTACCGCATAACATTCATCAGTTTCAAGATTACTTTCCATTTATATAGTAAATTTTTTTCTTAATAAATGAATGATATTAGTGAAGTTGTATTTGACCCAGAATATGAAAGACAACTTTTTTTAAACCATCCTATAAACGAAATATCTCATACAATAGCTGATATGTTTAGAGAAGCTAGAGAAAAAAATATGCATAAAGAAAGAGATTTGAGAGATAAAGATGATAATATTTTTAGAGAAACAAGAGAACTCATTAATAGAGAAGCAATTATTAATAATGAAAATAGTGCTAGTAGTGATAATGACGATAGTGATAATCATAATGAAAATAGTCATAATGAAAATAGTGATGATTCAAAACTTGAAAATAAAGAATGTGAAAGTTGTAAAGAACTAAGAAAACAAGTCAAAGTATTAGATGAAGAAACAGATAATTTGAATAAAGAACATGAAGAACAAAAACTAAGATATAAAGAACAAAAAGTAGAATATGAAAAAGAAAAAAGAAAATATCAAGACCTACATTTCAAATATATTGCACTTATAGTAGAAAATGAAGAACTAAAGGAAAAATTTACAAAACTTGAAAATAAAGAAAAGGATCTAAACAAGATTGAAAAACCTAGAGATTCTAGAAAAGTGAAACCTAAAGTTGTTGTCAAAAATGAAGAAGATGATGAATATTATTCTTCTATCTCAAATTTGCCTTTGTAGATTATTTTCAGGTTCCCAACTATTAAATTTATCTGGATATTAAAAACCATTTCACTAAAATTTCCTTTATTCCATCTTTAGTTCTTCGTTTGAGAATTTTTTCTACTTTATAAACATCATTTCTTTGATCATAAAGTACTAATTCTTCATCATAAAACTTTCCTTTTATAATTTCATTTGATAAATCTTTAATTTCATATGTAACTGGATCGGTATTATAAACTTGATTGATAATGAACATTTCAGTTGTCCAATTTGGAAGATATCCTTTGTCAAAAATTGACTTATATTTCGTGATTCTAACTTTAGCACCTACTTTAAATTTTGAGTCAATCTCTTCATTAAATTTTGAGTTAATCTCTTCAGTCTCTTTATTTGGAAATAAATTTTTATGAACAGTCTCTTTATTTGGAAATAAATTTTTATGAACAACCTCTTTATTTTCCTTCAGACTTGCTTTTACAGGAGTCATTTTTATTGATCTGTGATAAGAATTGTTATAATTATTCATTAAGTCATCTAAGATATTAATCCATTTATGATTATTATTTTGAGTAAATATTTTCCACATCTTTTCCTTAAGAGTTCTATTAAATCTTTCAACAATTGAAGCTTGTTTATTAGATTCTGTAGAAAAGTGATTGATTTTATTTTCTTTGATTAGTTTGTTCATTTTAGAATTGAAGAACTCTTTTCCTTTATCCGTTTGAAATTTTTGAGGTTTTCTTGATTTTATCAAAACTTCAAATACTCTAAGAATCTCTTCTCCACTCTTATTTTCAATAGGGATAGCCCAAGCATATTTACTAAAACAATCAATGACTGTTAATAGATATTTAAAACCATCATTCTCTTTGGAATATGGTATCATTTCAAATACCATATTCCAAATGTACCTAATAATATTACGTTAAAATTGGTTGATATGAAAAATAATAAAATTAATTTTAATCATGTAAATCTTATGATTGAAATAAATTTAAGTGAAATAAATAAATAATTTTATTTTCAATCAAATCAATAATGCCAAGCTTAACTAATAATAAGATGTCAAGTTTAACAAATATTGATCTGAAAAATCTAGTTGACGAATTCAAAATTAAATACTTCAGAGGTGTATTTATGAGAAATACACTTCCTAATAGAATTATGGATAAGGAATGTGGAATAGTAAATCTTGATACTGATAATAATCCAGGAACACATTGGGTTTGTTATCATAAAGATAATGATAAAATATATTATTTCGATTCCTTTGGATTAGATCCTCCATTAGAATTACAAGAATATCTGAATACTCAAAAGTTAAAGATTTTGTTATCTCCGAAGAATACAAAAAATTCTAAAGTTTTGTTATCAACCTTTCAAATTCAAAAATTAAATACTCATTGTTGTGGACATTATTGTTTATTAGTCTTAAAACTTTTAGAAAATTATGAGTATACTGATGTTATTTTAAGTTTAATTGAGTAATATTGAGTAATCTATTATCAGTTATTGTTCTTATTCAGCTATTTTTAATACATCTGATTTATGATTTCCATATGCAAGGGTATCAATAGTGTTCTCTAAAATGTCTCTCTTATATTCGTCTTTATTGTCTTTGTTGAAGACCATTTTATTTTGTTTTATTGTTGAAACTTCATGAGATTTACTTTGAATTAAATATTGTTCTTTTCTAGTATATTCATTTTCTAATAAACATTTCTTATAATCATCTACTTTTAATTTCCTTATTACATTCTTTTTTATTCCTTTCGCCTTTTTAATTTCTTCGGTTTGTCCAATTTCATAGTCTTTTATTTCATATGCATATTATTTTGGTTTTAATCCTACAAATCTTGTCATTATCCTTCCATTCAATTCATCTTTGAATTTTCCTATTACCTTTTTATTTGATTCATCATATAGTTCATGTTCTTTTGGATAGTCACTAAAATCGAATTGGTTTTTCATATCTGTATAAATATGATCTGATTTTACTTCATAGATGAAACTATCTGTATCTTGATAGCATAATCTTAATTTCTCATTATATTTAGGTTTCATGACATCATAATGGAATTCATACATTAAAGTTTTACTAATATCCAAAATACTGAGACCAATATAGATTGGTTTATCAAATGTTAGCTTAGTTTTTGACATTTCAACACTTATTAGATCTTCATTAATGATAACACTTTTCTTGAAATTTGGTTTACTTATCAACTTCACTGCTTTTTCTTTTGATGATGTTAATTTAACATCAACTCTATTTCTAATATTTTCCATAGTTTTACCAAATACAGCATTATTCATTAGTTTGAAAAAATCCTTTTCAAAATCATTTTTTGCTTGTTTTCTTAGATTCGTATTTAATTCAATATATGGTTTCATCCAATTACTCTCATTAAATGTTAAGATTTTATGTATTTTCTTTAACCTTAATCCATGATCTAATGCTTGAAGTAATGCTGTATAATGTATTACATACTTTTCTTTATCAAACAGAGTATTCATAAGTTTTGGAAATTTTTGATTATTTACAACAGTGTTTTGAGGACAAAATGGGAAATCATCATGTTCATCATGTAATTCTTTTGAGTATTCTAAATCAACTTCTAATAAACATCCTTTATTCTGATTATTCAAACTTGAAATATATTCTCTAATGTTGAATTCATCCACCAATTCATCTTCAAATTTCAGTTCATTATATGGTAAGTTTTGTGACATTGCCCATCCATATAAATTATTTGCATCTAAATACATTAAATATGTTGATTCTTTATCTGGATTATATTCATCTTTCATATACTTATTGTTTGCTTTTGAATATCTCTTAATAACATTTACCATTCCTCCTCTTATTCCTCTTTCAAAAAATAAATACATATCAACATCTTTAATGGTTTCTAATTCAATTTCTGTCTTTTTTAACATTGCGTCCCAAGCTAGTCCAGGTGCAGTATAATACCATGCTGGATCTAATTCATAATTGGTTATGCAACGATTTCTAAAGTTTTCAAACACATCTGCTAATAAAATAACATCATTAATCATATATAGTTCTGTATATTCACCTAGATTTTTACATCCCATTCTTCTGTAAACTTCCTTGGCATATTCATAATCTTCTTCTGAACAATGTTTATCATTTAGCTTATCATAAAATAATTCGATACTTGGAATTCATTTTCTTCATATTTCTCCAAAGAATCCATATATTCATATGGATAAATTCCTTTTCTTCTCATGAGATGAAAATTATCTTTATTATTGTATCTTTGTGTTATTTTTAGTTGATCATGAGCTGAATTTTCAACTAATTTGCCTAATGCAATAGACATGAATGAAAAACTATCTATAAATCTAATTTCTAATGTTCTGCAATCAAATTCAGATTGATTGTTTTTTCTATACTTTTCAAGAATTCTAGACTTTTCAGAATATTCTACTAAATAGCTAAAGTTAACATATTTCTCGCTGTTATTTGGAATAACCTTGATATCTGAAATATCAATATCGTCATCAAATTGTTTCCTTCCATATTCAAAGGAACCAATAATTAAGTGAGAATCATATCCTTTTAGATTATGAAATACGACTGGAATGAATCTATTTTTCTTTGTTTTTAGATTACATTGCCTACATAATGGGCCTCTATATTCACCTGACCAATGATCATGGTCCTTGCATTTATAATTGTCATCGGTGTATTCTCTTTTACATTCTGGACATGTTTCATTAGCTTTATATTCTTCTTTTTCTTCATCTGTTGATCTTCTTATTTTTTTATCAGATGTCTTAATTAATTCCGTACTCTTTTTACAAATATAACTATTGAATTCGTCTACTGTGTTTAATCCTCTATACACTTTTTATCAATAAGATTTCCATTAAAATCAACTACTACTGCACAAAATGCTGATGCTATATGTTTTCCAACTTTTTCATTATATGAAATATCAGGTGAATTACTGACAGAATCATACTTTTCGATAATTGATTCAAAATCAGCATAAATTATGTATGGAATTTTCTGAGATTTAAATATATTCTTAAATTTACAATTATCTTTTGGTGGATTGTATATAACTGGCTTATTTTTGTCACAATTCTCTCTATGTTCATTGTATTTTTCTTTAACCTGAAAATGACTGAAACATCTTATACATATATACATTTTACCTGTATGACTATTTATCTCATTATTTAATAACCTATTGATTTGTTTAATCCAATAGTAATGTTTTTTATCATCATTATTTTCACCATTCACTAAAAACAAATTAATTATTCTATCTTCAGGTAGTCTTAGTTTTGAAAGATAACATGGAGTAATCTCTTTTTCTATGTTTGTTAAAACATTGATTGATAAATTGTTCAACTTTTCAAACTTTTCAATTCCCTTTTTATCAACTGGGAATTCGATTTCAGTAAAATCGTATGGCACTGCGGATATCACAGCCAGCGCGCGCCTCTACACTTGTTCAGTTTCAGTGCATCCTTGGCTGGATACTTTTGATTCCTTCTTCCATGGTTGAACTCCGAATGGTAGTGATAAGTGACTGTTGAGTGATGCAATGGCTGACTTGTCTTCTTCTGTCTTTGCTTCTTCAACTGGCCACTGGTCATCCCGTGCGAGAGGATCAAGTGGATGCTCTGTTCTATCCACTGGATGACGACTCTTCCTCCGACGATGTTCAGGAGACTGAAGACTCTCCACCCGCCAGCCCCTCCACTGTCAATGACTCGTTTCTGTTAGTTCTGGCAGGAGAGAAAGGGAGAGAATGAATGCGACTGAGATGTTGCAGAGGAAATCAGCCGGTCTCATCTCAGTCAACAACCGACGCTTCAGTCTCATCTTATTCGACCATTCTCACTACAACCCCCTTCAGTTGGTTCTTCCCTATTCTTAAAATGGTTGGCTCTTAAATGTGATTGCTGAAGGTGGCGCTGCTGTGCCGAACTGCACGCTCTCTCCCTCGGAATGTCTCCTGGTTCCCTCCTCCTGCCGACTGCCAAACTTCTGCTTCCTTCAATCACTCGGCCTCTCTCCTCACACTCTCGCTCAAGTCTGCCATCTCTCCCAATCTCTTCCTTGCCCTTCTGCCTCAGGACCAGGTCAGCCTCTTCCGCTCTCTCTCTCTCTCTCTCTCTCTCTCTCTCTCTCTCTCTCTCTCTCGCTCTCTCTCTCTCTCTCTCTCTCTGTCGTTCTCACCATTCACTCTGTCTATCCTCCCTTTCTATAACCATTCTCTCTGTCTCTCCCCCCTTTCTATCACCATTCTTTCTGTCTCTCCCCCCTTTCTATCACCATTCTCTCTGTCTCTCCCCCTCTCTCTCACTTTCCTGCACTCTCTCTCTGTCTCTCGTTCAGGATGCCAACGGCCGAAAAGAAGCGATTGCTTGCGACGTGGAACACGAGAAGGCTGTTCTAGTTGATTACGATACTCACGAGAGCATGGGCAGTGCGAGGGAGGTGCGTCTTCATTTCTTGTCTTGCCGTTATTGATTGATCATTAAGAAAATCCACTTCATTGAGGTTCCGTGGCTGGTTCTGAAGAAGCTGTCAGTGATGGACTCGTCAGTGGAATGCACCATGCAAGTGTCGTCTCCCAATCGGATGGGTACTGTGGATGAGAAGAGCCACTCCCTCCTCATGCTCGTCGGCCCTCGATTCTTCACTGAAGAGAAGGGTGAGCACACTTTCACGTCTTCTTCATCAAGTTTCACTTCACTCCTCTTCTTCAGATAAACAGCTGAAAGACAATGTGAAGATTTCCACGAAAGTCAACGTGAAAGAGAAGAGCGAAGCACATCCGATGAGTGAGGAAGACGCGGGGTCAATGGAGAGAGACAGGAAAGAAACGACTACAGGGACGACCTCTCTCAGTCCCTCGTCGACATCTCGCAGGACTACGGTAGCCAGGAGGACATCAACTGAGTCCCCTCTGACGAACAGAGCATCGGGCAGTGCTGAGCATGTTCCCCGGAAGGAAGACGGAGTGGAGAGCGAAGAGCAGATCAAAGTGAGGACGGAGAAGGAAGAGAAACGAGAGATACACCACAGAAAGCATCCCTTGCGTCTCTCGCACAGTGAAAAGCTGCAGGTTAGCTCACTGCGGACCGTCGCCAGTTCTTTTTGGTTGTAACTCACCTCAGGAAACACTGGAGTTGCTTCGGAACATTGACGAGTCCATCAAGCAGAAGAAGAGTCATTCTGGACATCACTCTTTCCAACATTTTCAAAAACAATATGTTCTTCTCATGAACAGTTCGAAAGGAATTGAATCTAAGTCTATATCTGTTACCCTTAAACTTCTTCATTTATTTCATGGCGTTGCAAAAATAACTGTTACGTAATGATACTCTCCTGGGGTTAGAGTTAGTGTGTATTCGAATCTACTTGAGGACACGAGTTGCCGGGAAAGGAAGAGAAAGGAGACGAAGCGGACTACTCTAGGGATGTCTCGCGAGATCAGGTCCAAACTCTCTTCTCTTTCCTTCTTTGATCGAGCTAACTCTTTTCCCCCTTTTCAGTCGGGTGCAATGCTAAGGAATGCGGAGAATTCCGGAGACAAGAAGGAGGAAGAAGTGAAGAAAACAACGCCAGAGAGGAGCCCAACCAGCACCCCGGCCACTTCTTCTACTACTTCCTCATCTTCCTCGGCTGAGGATGACGACGACGAGTTAGTTATTATTCATGTCAGCTTTTATCTCTCTCTCTCTCTCTCAGTCTCTTTCTCTCTCTCTCACTCTCTTTCACTCTCTCTCTCTCTCTCTCTCTCTCTCTCTCTCTCTCTCTGTCACTTTTATGTCGCTCTCTCCCTCTGTTGCTCCTAGTATCTCTCCATTTCTCTGATAGGTTATGAAAACGTAAAGTTGTTTGCTGAGTGATGGCAGTTCTTCCTTCGTCGGCTGCACTGGCCTGGCAGTCGTTCTGCTCTCTCGCTTATTCGTTCTCCCCTGAACATTCCTCTGTTCAATGCCACTTCTTCCACATTCCAGCAAGATCACTGAAAAGTAAATAGGAGGCTGTGGTTACTAGGCAGATTTAGCCACACGCATAGCTTGTAAAATTAGCCTACCAAGACTCCGAAATTGTAAATTTTGCGAATTTTCAGAATGTAATATTGAAGAGTTCGTCTTTTTATTCGTAGACCTAACTAGATCTAACTATATTCTCTGTGCTTGTGAGATGCACCCAAAGAGGGCCCTGGATTGTTTTATCATCGCTGCTCATAAATGTCATGCAGTGTTAGAAGAGTGTAGTATGTACATTGCAACTGAGAGGCACAAAGGCAACTGAGAGCCACAAACTCTTTAGGCTTTTAAGCTGACTGAGGGAAGGGAGGGTGGGAAAGAGGAGGAGAAAGAAGAGAATCTGGCAAAGCGAGTGAAATGCATAGAGGACTGAGGGCTGGTCAAAAAACATCATCAGAATGCCAAGCGACTTCTTATCAGAGGGTGAGTAATAGTTGTTCAAAGATCAGACGAAGTCACCCTTCTGGAGGTCACCAGAGAGCAGTCATTCGGCCAACTTCAACAAAAGCCGCTTCACTCTGCACCTGGAGCACAGAGAGAGAGAGAGAAAGGGAAACAGAGCGCGAGACCAGGAGAGACATAAAGCGATTGGGGAGGGATGGAGCGAGAGGGGAGAGAAGGAGGGGAAGAGAGCGAGCGAGAGAGAGAGAGAGAGAGAGAGAGAGAGAGAGGAAGAGAAAGAAAACGAGAGATGGAGAGGAAGGGTGCAAACGAGAGATGGAGAGAAAAAAAAAACAAGAGAAATAAGGTGTCATCATTCGAATGCTGCTTGCTGAAAGGATTGTGCGCCAACCACTCAATCTCAATCAATCCCTAATTTTTTAAACATCATTTATACAGGACAACCCTTTTTTATGAACAATTCGCAATTGTTTTCTCCAAATTATTCGATATTTATTTTAAAAGACTCGAGCTTCCTACTCTTCGAACACCATTCTCCGTACACTTATGACTAGCCGTAACCAAATAGAGGGCAAATCAAATACATAGATCTGCAAGGCGAGGATTTTATGGGGAAGTTGCATTTCTTCATCATTAGCCATTGGCCTTACAAGCATGGCTGATGCAATGACAACACTTAGAAACGGTCTTGGCGGGGCTGAAGAATGAAAGAGAGGAAGAAGACATTCAGAAGAACATGACAACCATGGAAACTGCGTGCAGCAGAGCAAGGAGACCATTCTTATCAGCCCTTGTCTCTGAACTTACCCACAATGCTCAGCGATAAAAGTGGAGAGAGAGAGAGAGAGAGAGTGAGGGAGAGAGAGAGAGAGAGAGAGTGAGTGAGAATGAGGAAGTCAATCTGGCCTGATCACAATTTTTCAATCTATTTGCATGCGTTCTGCTTTGCGAGGATGACTCGCCTGCATCTTCTTCTGCCTTTTCTCTTCCACTTCATTCAGGTGTTTTCAAGTACACACTTAATCGCTTTAATCAGCCCATCATAATTCTGAAGGCTTCGCTCTCACTTGAACTGGACTGCGCAAATGGAAGGAACTGCTACTACCCGAAGGCTTGCAACAAAAAGGTTCTTTGTTGATTGGAAGTGGATATAAACTGATCCATCTTAAGCTTTCTCCTTCTTGCCAATTCGCATTCTCGTATCAATTGGCCGGAGACTTTCTTTCCTTGGAACTGGCTGGAGGGAAGACGAGTGAAAGCGGAGTTTACATAGCCATGGCCTTCTCTGACAACGACAAGATGGTTCGCTCTTCTTCTGTCTCCCTGTACATACATATGTATGTACATATGTATATGTTACTGCCCCTTCAATCTCCTTTTCTTCTTTCATCCATCTGCGTGAACCAAACTCTTCGAAGAAAATCATGTAAAGACTCCAGGGAAAATTTAAAAAAGCTTACATTACATAGAGGTTATTTTTATGTTTCAATTTATAAAATGTATAAATGCTTGCAGGCAGATAGCCACGTGACAGAATGTTCTTCAATCGGAGAGGAAAAGAAGGTCAGCGTCAAGCTCTCCTACAACAACAATTCTCCAGTAAATGAACGCATAAAGGACGAACCGGTCAGGCTTCATTTGCTTCTCTGGACTTTCTATATTAATTTAAGTATTTCTGAGAATATTTTACAGATGTTTTATGTATTAGTTATAATAAAAATAGGAAGTAAATAATTGCACCAGAGCATTCGTGACAACGTGGTGAGGAATGCGTCGTACTTGTTCTCGGATGGAATTCTGCTCTGTCGGTGGACTCAGCTTCTTCGGCTGCCCCCCTCCATGCCCCAGCAACTCTTCAATCTCACCGCCGATTCCAATGCAGACCAACTTCTCGTCTACATTCTTATGGCAACCGGTGTTACTGATAGTCAGTCTCGGTGTCTAATCCACTGAACTTTCTCAGTCAAGCTCTTTCTTTCGGCTCATAGTCCCTATGAATTGTACTGATCAGAGATGTTGTCATTGCAGAGAATGGCTTAGTGGAGCACGAATTTGAGGCTTGTGACTTAGTCCAAGTTGACTTGAAGTCAGGCGTGTTGACTGGAGACACTCCGACCAACAAACTCATCAAGGCTCACGGTTCGTTCTCATTCTTATACGACCAACAATTCTACCAGAAGTATGCCGTACACAATACATACTCTTTAGATGCGTACATACTAGGTCAATGTATGAAAGATCATATACATATATGCATATACTGAGGCGAGGATGCCAAGTTAATTCTCTCTCTCTCTCTCTCGCTCTCTCTCCCTCTCTCTCGCTCTCTCTCCCTCTCTCTCCCTCTCTCTCTCTCTCTCTCTCTCTCTCTTTATCTCTTTCTCTCCCCTGAACAGGCTGTCTGATGATGCTTGCGTGGTTGTTCTTCGTCCCCCTCGCCGTTCTCTTTGCTCGCTTCCTCCGCTCTCACTGGCCTGACACCAAGCCTGGAGGGCTTCTTATCTGGTTTCATGTCAGTTAACCTACATAAGTAAATATCTCATCCATGTTCTTTTTTTTACTTTGTCACAGCTTACCACTGCTCTCTCTCTCTCTCTCTCTCTCTCTCTCTCTCTCTTTTCTTTCTCTTTTTTCAATTTCTCTCTCTTCTTTGCTCTCTCGCTTTCTCCCTTTCCTTTCTCTCTTTCTCTCATTCACATTTCTTTCTTTTTCTTTAAAGATTCATCGCAGCTCTAACACGCTTGCCATTGCCATAATGATCGCCGGTTTTATATGTATTTTGGTGTCGAACGACTGGAAGTGGACTGGGATTGGCTCCACGAATTCTTTCAATGCGGTTTGTTATTTTATTTGTTGCTCTTCTAGCTTCTCAAAGTAGTCATAAATGCAAGATTTTCAAGTTTCCTTGTTTAGACTGTTGCGCACTCTACTTTTGGTCTACTGGCATTGATTTTGGCCTGGTTGCAACCATTCGTCTCTGCTGTCAGGTAGTCTTCCTTCTTCCTCTCCCTTCTCTCTTTCTCTCCCTTCTCTCTTTTTTTCCCTTCTCTCCCTTCTCTCTTTCTCTCCCTTCTCTTTTTCTCTGTTAAGATGTACACCCTCCAACCCTCGTCGTCCTCTCTTCAATTGGACCCATCGATGTATTGGAGTCGTCGCCTTCCTCTCTGCTGGTGTGGCATCAAACATAATATTGATTCCTTTTGAATAGCTGAACTCTGTGTAGTTGTAATTGCAATGAACTCGTGTGCAGTGACAGCAGTGGGCCTTGCCGCCTTCAACTTCTCGATCTGGACCCCGAACGGAGTGCCTGGCCTGGTGCTCGCCCTCCTTCCTCTCCCTCTCGTCTTCGCTCTCTTCATTGCCACTTCCATCGTCGACTTTGCCGTGGACCCTGAAAGTACCGAGCAGTATAAAAAGGTTCCCTTTCCTCTGATCCTTGCGTGTCTGGCATCCTTTCTTCTCTTCCGCAGGGCCAGAACGCGCGCCTCGTGCTCGTACTGGCGATCGTCACTCTCCTCGCTGCCAATGCTTCCGCCCTCGTCGCCATTCTCATCACTACATAATCTCTCCTACTCCCATCACTTTCTTTTCCTCCTTTCTCAGAAGTTTCAATGCACACCTTGCATGTTAATACGGGTTCAAGTACCTTTCTAGTCAACTCATCGAAGAAAATACACTGTCCTCTTAGTTTATATTATGACATAGTATTACAAATACATTAACAATACAGTACTAATAATATAGTATTAAGGCAGGTGATTGTCGAAACCGTTGGATTCTATAGAAAACAATTAAATTAAGAACACCAAATGGCAAGTTAAGCAAATATGTATGTAGGTCCTTTGAACATACACAGATTGATTGGAATCGTGCATTGATCGTTGGTTGATGTTAAATGTCTCAATGCAAATCGGGAATAACAAAGGAGAGAGGGGAGCGAGAGATGAAGGGGGGGGGGCAGAGAGAAAGAGAGAAAGAAGAGGAGAGAGGGGAGCGAGAGATGAAGGGGGGGGGGGCAGAGAGAAAGAGAGAAAGAAGAGGAGAGAGGGGAGCGAGAGATGAAGGGGGGGGGGCAGAGAGAAAGAGAGAAAGAAGAGGAGAGAGGGGAGCGAGAGATGAAGGGGGGGGGCAGAGAGAAAGAGAGAAAGAAGAGGAGAGAGGGGAGCGAGAGATGAAGGGGGGGGGGCAGAGAGAAAGAGAGAAAGAAGAGGAGAGAGGGGAGCGAGAGATGAAGGGGGGGGGGCAGAGAGAAAGAGAGAAAGAAGAGGAGAGAGGGGAGCGAGAGATGAAGGGGGGGGGGGCAGAGAGAAAGAGAGAAAGAAGAGGAGAGAGGGGAGCGAGAGATGAAGGGGGGGGCAGAGAGAAAGAGAGAAAGAAGAGGAGAGAGGGGAGCGAGAGATGAAGGGGGGGGGGCAGAGAGAAAGAGAGAAAGAAGAGGAGAGAGGGGAGCGAGAGATGAAGGGGGGGGGGGGCAGAGAGAAAGAGAGAAAGAGAGGAGAGAGGGGAGCGAGAGATGAAGGGGGGGGCAGAGAGAAAGAGAGAAAGAGAGGAGAGAGGGGAGCGAGAGATGAAGGGGGGGGGGCAGAGAGAAAGAGAGAAAGAAGAGGAGAGAGGGGAGCGAGAGATGAAGGGGGGGGGGGCAGAGAGAAAGAGAGAAGAAGAGGAGAGAGGGGAGCGAGAGATGAAGAGGGGGGGGGCAGAGAGAAAGAGAGAAAGAAGAGGAGAGAGGGGAGCGAGAGATG
>CALZFC010000180.1:0-37644 GCA_945643635.1 Allodiplogaster sudhausi | reverse complement strand
TTTTTTCTGATGATTCAAAGTGGTCCGAATTGTATTTAAACGAACCGTCTTGACGAGATCTAACTATGCATACCTTCACTAGTAGAATACCTATCATGACTTGGCCAGAACATGTCAAAATGTGATTATGTCTAAAATTGTCAATATCTTTTTGTTGTCTAAAATTGACCATATCTTTTTTCTGATGATTCAAAGTGGTTCGAATTGTATTTAAACGAACCGTCTTGACGAGATCTAACTATGCATACCTTCACTAGTAGAATACCTATCACGACTTGGCCAGAACGTGTCAAAATGTGATTTGTCTAAAATTGACCATATCTTTTTTTGTCTAAATTGACCATATCTTTTTTTCTGATGATTCAAAGTGGTCGAATTGTATTTAAACGAACCGTCTTGACGAGATCTAACTATGCATACCTTCACTAGTAGAATACCTATCATGACTTGGCCAGAACATGTCAAAATGTGATTATGTCTAAAATTGTCATATCTTTTGTTGTCTAACATTGACCATATCTTTTTTTCTGATGATTCAAAGTGGTCCGAATTGTATTTAAACGAACCGTCTTGACGAGATCTAACTATGCATACCTTCACTAGTAGAATACCTATCACGACTTGGCCAGAACATGTCAAAATGTGAATTGTCTAAAATTGACCATATCTTTTTTTGTCTAACATTGACCATATCTTTTTTCTGATGATTCAAAGTGGTCCGAATTGTATTTAAACGAACCGTCTTGACGAGATCAAACTATACATACCTTCACTAGTAGAAGAATACCTATCACGACTTGCCAGAACATGTCAAAATGTGAATTGTCTAAAATTGACCATATCTTTTTTTTTGTCTAACATTGACCATATCTTTTTTCTGATGATTCAAAGTGTTCCGAATTGTATTTAAACGAACCGTCTTGACGAGATCAAACTGTAAATACCTTCACTAGTAGAAGAATACCTATCACGACTTGGCCAGAACATGTCAAAATGTGAATTTGTCTAAAATTGACCATATCTTTTTTTTTGTCTAACATTGACCATATCTTTTTTCTGATGATTCAAAGTGGTCGAATTGTATTTAAACGAACCGTCTTGACGAGATCAAACTGTAAACCTTCACTAGTAAGAATACCTATCACGACTTGGCCAGAACATGTCAAAATGTGAATTTGTCTAAAATTGACCATATCTTTTTTTTGTCTAACATTGACCATATCTTTTTTTCTGATGATTCAAAGTGGTCCGAATTGTATTTAAACGAACCGTCTTGACGAGATCTAACTATGCATACCTTCACTAGTAGAATACCTATCATGACTTGGCCAGAACATGTCAAAATGTGATTATGTCTAAAATTGTCAATATCTTTTGTTGTCTAAATTGACCATATCTTTTTTTCTGATGATTCAAAGTGGTTCGAATTGTATTTAAACGAACCGTCTTGACGAGATCTAACTATGCATACCTTCACTAGTAGAATACCTATCACGACTTGGCCAGAACATGTCAAAATGTGATTTGTCTAAAATTTCATATCTTTTTGTTGTCTAAATTGACCATATTTTTTTCTGATGATTCAAAGTGGTTCGAATTGTATTTAAACGAACCGTCTTGACGAGATCTAACTAACATACCTTCACTAGTAGAATACCTATCACGACTTGGCCAGAAATGTCAAAATGTGAATTTGTCTAAAATTGACCATATCTTTTTTTGTCTAACATTGACCATATCTTTTTCTGATGATTCAAAGTGGTCCGAATTGTATTTAAACGAACCGTCTTGACGAGATCTAACTATGCATACCTTCACTAGTAGAATACCTATCATGACTTGGCCAGAACATGTCAAAATGTGATTTGTCTAAAATTGACCATATCTTTTTTTGTCTAACATTGACCATATCTTTTTTTCTGATGATTCAAAGTGGTCGAATTGTATTTAAACGAACCGTCTTGACGAGATCTAACTGTAAATACCTTCACTAGTAGAATACCTATCACGACTTGGCCAGAACATGTCAAAATGTGAATTTGTCTAAAATTGACCATATCTTTTTTTGTCTAACATTGACCATATTTTTTTTTCTGATGATTCAAAGTGGTCCGAATTGTATTTAAACGAACCGTCTTGACGAGATCTAACTATGCATACCTTCACTAGTAGAATACCTATCATGACTTGGCCAGAACATGTCAAAATGTGATTATGTCTAAAATTGTCAATATCTTTTGTTGTCTAAAATTGACCATATCTTTTTTTCTAATGATTCAAAGTGGTTCGAATTGTATTTAAACGAACCGTCTTGACGAGATCTAACTATGCATACCTTCACTAGTAGAAGAATACCTATCATGACTTGGCCAGAACATGTCAAAATGTGATTATCTAAAATTGTCAATATCTTTTTGTGTCTAAAATTGACCATATCTTTTTTCTGATGATTCAAAGTGGTTCGAATTGTATTTAAACGAACCGTCTTGACGAGATCTAACTATGCATACCTTCACTAGTAGAAGAATACCTATCATGACTTGGCCAGAACATGTCAAAATGTGATTATGTCTAAAATTGTCAATATCTTTTTGTTGTCTAAAATTGACCATATCTTTTTTTCTGATGATTCAAAGTGGTCGAATTGTATTTAAACGAACCGTCTTGACGAGGTCTAACTATACATACCTTCACTAGTAGAATACATATCACGACTTGGTCAGAACGTGTCAAAATGTGAATTTGTCTAAAATTGACCATATCTTTTTTTGTCTAACATTGACCATATCTTTTTTCTGATGATTCAAAGTGGTCCGAATTGTATTTAAACGAACCGTCTTGACGAGATCAAACTGTAAATACCTTCACTAGTAGAATACCTATCACGACTTGGCCAGAACATGTCAAAATGTGAATTTGTCTAAAATTGACCATATCTTTTTTTTTTGTCTAACATTGACCATATCTTTTTTCTGATGATTCAAAGTGGTCCGAATTGTATTTAAACGAACCGTCTTGACGAGATCTAACTGTAAATACCTTCACTAGTAGAAGAATACCTATCATGACTTGGCCAGAACATGTCAAAATGTGATTATGTCTAAAATTGTCAATATCTTTTGTTGTAAAATTGACCATATCTTTTTTTCTGATGATTCAAAGTGGTTCGAATTGTATTTAAACGAACCGTCTTGACGAGATCTAACTATGCATACCTTCACTAGTAGAATACCTATCACGACTTGGCCAGAACATGTCAAAATGTGAATTTGTCTAAAATTGACCATATCTTTTTTTTGTCTAAAATTGACCATATCTTTTTTTCTGATGATTCAAAGTGGTCGAATTGTATTTAAACGAACCGTCTTGACGAGATCTAACTGTAAATACCTTCACTAGTAGAATACCTATCACGACTTGGCCAGAACATGTCAAAATGTGATTTGTCTAAAATTGAATATCTTTTTTTTTGCTAACATTGACCATATCTTTTTTCTGATGATTCAAAGTGGTCCGAATTGTATTTAAACGAACCGTCTTGACGAGATCTAACTATGCATACCTTCACTAGTAGAAGAATACCTATCACGACTTGGCCAGAACATGTCAAAATGTGATTTGTCTAAAATTGACCATATCTTTTTTTGTCTAACATTGACCATATCTTTTTTTCTGATGATTCAAAGTGGTCCGAATTGTATTTAAACGAACCGTCTTGACGAGATCTAACTATGCATACCTTCACTAGTAGAATACCTATCATGACTTGGCCAGAACATGTCAAAATGTGATTATGTCTAAAATTGTCATATCTTTTTGTTGTCTAAATTGACCATATCTTTTTTTCTGATGATTCAAAGTGGTCCGAATTGTATTTAAACGAACCGTCTTGACGAGATCTAACTATGCATACCTTCACTAGTAGAAGATACCTATCATGACTTGGCCAGAACATGTCAAAATGTGATTATGTCTAAAATTGTCAATATCTTTTTGTTGTCTAAAATTGACCATATCTTTTTTTCTGATGATTCAAAGTGGTTCGAATTGTATTTAAACGAACCGTCTTGACGAGATCTAACTATACATACCTTCACTAGTAGAATACCTATCACGACTTGGCCAGAACATGTCAAAATGTGAATTTGTCTAAAATTGACCATATCTTTTTTGTCTAACATTGACCATATCTTTTTTTCTGATGATTCAAAGTGGTCCGAATTGTATTTAAACGAACCGTCTTGACGAGATCTAACTGTAAATACCTTCACTAGTAGAATACCTATCATGACTTGGCCAGAACATGTCAAAATGTGATTATGTCTAAAATTGTCAATATCTTTTTTTGTCTAAAATTGACCATATCTTTTTTCTGATGATTCAAAGTGGTTCGAATTGTATTTAAACGAACCGTCTTGACGAGATCTAACTATGCATACCTTCACTAGTAGAATACCTATCATGACTTGGCCAGAACATGTCAAAATGTGATTATGTCTAAAATTGTCATATCTTTTTGTTGTCTAACATTGACCATATCTTTTTTTCTGATGATTCAAAGTGGTTCGAATTGTATTTAAACGAACCGTCTTGACGAGATCTAACTATGCATACCTTCACTAGTAGAATACCTATCACGACTTGGCCAGAACATGTCAAAATGTGATTTGTCTAAAATTGACCATATCTTTTTTTTGTCTAACATTGACCATATCTTTTTTTCTGATGATTCAAAGTGGTCCGAATTGTATTTAAACGAACCGTCTTGACGAGATCTAACTATGCATACCTTCACTAGTAGAGAATACCTATCACGACTTGGCCAGAACATGTCAAAATGTGAATTGTCTAAAATTGACCATATCTTTTTTTGTCTAACATTGACCATATCTTTTTTCTGATGATTCAAAGTGGTCCGAATTGTATTTAAACGAACCGTCTTGACGAGATCTAACTATGCATACCTTCACTAGTAGAATACCTATCATGACTTGGCCAGAACATGTCAAAATGTGATTATGTCTAAAATTGTCAATATCTTTTTGTTGTCTAAAATTGACCATATCTTTTTTTCTGATGATTCAAAGTGGTTCGAATTGTATTTAAACGAACCGTCTTGACGAGATCTAACTATGCATACCTTCACTAGTAGAAGAATACCTATCATGACTTGGCCAGAACATGTCAAAATGTGATTTGTCTAAAATTGTCAATATCTTTTTGTTGTCTAAAATTGACCATATCTTTTTTTCTGATGATTCAAAGTGGTTCGAATTGTATTTAAACGAACCGTCTTGACGAGATCTAACTATACATACCTTCACTAGTAGAATACATATCACGACTTGGCCAGAACATGTCAAAATGTGAATTTGTCTAAAATTGACCATATCTTTTTTTGTCTAACATTGACCATATCTTTTTTTCTGATGATTCAAAGTGGTCCGAATTGTATTTAAACGAACCGTCTTGACGAGATCTAACTGTAAATACCTTCACTAGTAGAATACCTATCATGACTTGGCCAGAACATGTCAAAATGTGATTATGTCTAAAATTGTCAATATCTTTTTTTGTCTAAAATTGACCATATCTTTTTTCTGATGATTCAAAGTGGTTCGAATTGTATTTAAACGAACCGTCTTGACGAGATCTAACTATGCATACCTTCACTAGTAGAATACCTATCATGACTTGGCCAGAACATGTCAAAATGTGATTATGTCTAAAATTGTCAATATCTTTTTGTTGTCTAACATTGACCATATCTTTTTTTCTGATGATTCAAAGTGGTTCGAATTGTATTTAAACGAACCGTCTTGACGAGATCTAACTATAAATACCTTCACTAGTAGAATACCTATCACGACTTGGCCAGAACATGTCAAAATGTGAATTTGTCTAAAATTGACCATATCTTTTTTTGTCTAACATTGACCATATCTTTTTTTCTGATGATTCAAAGTGGTCCGAATTGTATTTAAACGAACCGTCTTGACGAGATCTAACTATGCATACCTTCACTAGTAGAATACCTATCACGACTTGGCCAGAACATGTCAAAATGTGATTATGTCTAAAATTGTCATATCTTTTTGTTGTCTAAAATTGACCATATCTTTTTTTCTGATGATTCAAAGTGGTTCGAATTGTATTTAAACGAACCGTCTTGACGAGATCTAACTATGCATACCTTCACTAGTAGAATACCTATCATGACTTGGCCAGAACATGTCAAAATGTGATTTGTCTAAAATTGTCAATATCTTTTTGTTGTCTAAAATTGACCATATCTTTTTTCTGATGATTCAAAGTGGTTCGTGTTCGAATTGTATTTAAACGAACCGTCTTGACGAGATCTAACTATGCATACCTTCACTAGTAGAAGAATACCTATCACGACTTGGCCAGAACATGTCAAAATGTGAATTTGTCTAAAATTGACCATATCTTTTTTTGTCTAACATTGACCATATCTTTTTTCTGATGATTCAAAGTGGTCCGAATTGTATTTAAACGAACCGTCTTGACGAGATCTACCTTCACTAGTAGAATACCTATCACGACTTGGCCAGAACATGTCAAAATGTGATTTGTCTAAAATTGACCATATCTTTTTTTGTCTAAAATTGACCATATCTTTTTTTCTGATGATTCAAAGTGGTTCGAATTGTATTTAAACGAACCGTCTTGACGAGATCTAACTATGCATACCTTCACTAGTAGAAGAATACCTATCATGACTTGGCCAGAACATGTCAAAATGTGATTATGTCTAAAATTGTCAATATCTTTTTGTTGTCTAAAATTGACCATATCTTTTTTTCTGATGATTCAAAGTGGTTCGAATTGTATTTAAACGAACCGTCTTGACGAGATCTAACTATACATACCTTCACTAGTAGAATACCTATCACGACTTGGCCAGAACATGTCAAAATGTGAATTTGTCTAAAATTGACCATATCTTTTTTTGTCTAACATTGACCATATCTTTTTTTCTGATGATTCAAAGTGGTCCGAATTGTATTTAAACGAACCGTCTTGACGAGATCAAACTGTAAATACCTTCACTAGTAGAATACCTATCACGACTTGGCCAGAACATGTCAAAATGTGATTTGTCTAAAATTGACCATATCTTTTTGTTGTCTAAAATTGACCATATCTTTTTTTCTGATGATTCAAAGTGGTTCGAATTGTATTTAAACGAACCGTCTTGACGAGATCTAACTATGCATACCTTCACTAGTAGAATACCTATCATGACTTGGCCAGAACATGTCAAAATGTGATTATGTCTAAAATTGTCAATATTTTTTTTGTCTAACATTGACCATATCTTTTTTTCTGATGATTCAAAGTGGTTCGAATTGTATTTAAACGAACCGTCTTGACGAGATCTAACTATAAATACCTTCACTAGTAGAATACCTATCACGACTTGGCCAGAACATGTCAAAATGTGAATTTGTCTAAAATTGACCATATCTTTTTTTTGTCTAACATTGACCATATCTTTTTTTCTGATGATTCAAAGTGGTCCGAATTGTATTTAAACGAACCGTCTTGACGAGATCTAACTATGCATACCTTCACTAGTAGAATACCTATCATGACTTGGCCAGAACATGTCAAAATGTGATTATGTCTAAAATTGTCAATATCTTTTTGTTGTCTAAAATTGACCATATCTTTTTTTCTGATGATTCAAAGTGGTTCGAATTGTATTTAAACGAACCGTCTTGACGAGATCTAACTATACATACCTTCACTAGTAGAATACCTATCATGACTTGGCCAGAACATGTCAAAATGTGATTTGTCTAAAATTGACCATATCTTTTTTTGTCTAACATTGACCATATCTTTTTTTTCTGATGATTCAAAGTGGTTCGAATTGTATTTAAACGAACCGTCTTGACGAGATCTAACTATGCATACCTTCACTAGTAGAAGAATACCTATCACGACTTGGCCAGAACATGTCAAAATGTGAATTTGTCTAAAATTGACCATATCTTTTTTTGTCTAACATTGACCATATCTTTTTTTCTGATGATTCAAAGTGGTCCGAATTGTATTTAAACGAACCGTCTTGACGAGAATCATACCTTCACTAGTAGAATACCTATCATGACTTGGCCAGAACATGTCAAAATGTGATTATGTCTAAAATTGTCAATATCTTTTTGTTGTCTAAATTGACCATATCTTTTTCTGATGATTCAAAGTGGTCGAATTGTATTTAAACGAACCGTCTTGACGAGATCTAACTATGCATACCTTCACTAGTAGAAGAATACCTATCATGACTTGGCCAGAACATGTCAAAATGTGATTATGTCTAAAATTGTCAATATCTTTTTGTTGTCTAAAATTGACCATATCTTTTTTCTGATGATTCAAAGTGGTTCGAATTGTATTTAAACGAACCGTCTTGACGAGATCTAACTATACATACCTTCACTAGTAGAATACCTATCACGACTTGGCCAGAACATGTCAAAATGTGAATTTGTCTAAAATTGACCATATCTTTTTTTGTCTAACATTGACCATATCTTTTTTTCTGATGATTCAAAGTGGTCCGAATTGTATTTAAACGAACCGTCTTGACGAGATCTAACTATAATACCTTCACTAGTAGAATACCTATCATGACTTGGCCAGAACATGTCAAAATGTGATTATGTCTAAAATTGTCAATATCTTTTTGTTGTCTAAAATTGACCATATCTTTTTTCTGATGATTCAAAGTGGTTCGAATTGTATTTAAACGAACCGTCTTGACGAGATCTAACTATGCATACCTTCACTAGTAGAATACCTATCATGACTTGGCCAGAACATGTCAAAATGTGATTATGTCTAAAATTGTCAATATCTTTTTGTTGTCTAACATTGACCATATCTTTTTTCTGATGATTCAAAGTGGTTCGAATTGTATTTAAACGAACCGTCTTGACGAGATCTAACTATACATACCTTCACTAGTAGAATACCTATCACGACTTGGCCAGAAATGTCAAAATGTGAATTTGTCTAAAATTGACCATATCTTTTTTGTCTAACATTGACCATATCTTTTTTTCTGATGATTCAAAGTGGTCCGAATTGTATTTAAACGAACCGTCTTGACGAGATCTAACTATGCATACCTTCACTAGTAGAATACCTATCATGACTTGGCCAGAACATGTCAAAATGTGATTATGTCTAAAATTGTCAATATCTTTTTGTTGTCTAAAATTGACCATATCTTTTTTTCTGATGATTCAAAGTGGTTCGAATTGTATTTAAACGAACCGTCTTGACGAGATCTAACTATACATACCTTCACTAGTAGAATACCTATCATGACTTGGCCAGAACATGTCAAAATGTGATTTGTCTAAAATTGACCATATCTTTTTTTGTCTAAATTGACCATATCTTTTTTTCTGATGATTCAAAGTGGTTCGAATTGTATTTAAACGAACCGTCTTGACGAGATCTAACTATGCATACCTTCACTAGTAGAAGAATACCTATCACGACTTGGCCAGAACATGTCAAAATGTGAATTTGTCTAAAATTGACCATATCTTTTTTTGTCTAACATTGACCATATCTTTTTTTCTGATGATTCAAAGTGGTCCGAATTGTATTTAAACGAACCGTCTTGACGAGATCTAACTATGCATACCTTCACTAGTAGAATACCTATCATGACTTGGCCAGAACATGTCAAAATGTGATTTGTCTAAAATTGTCATATCTTTTTGTTGTCTAAAATTGACCATATCTTTTTTTCTGATGATTCAAAGTGGTTCGAATTGTATTTAAACGAACCGTCTTGACGAGATCTAACTATGCATACCTTCACTAGTAGAATACCTATCACGACTTGGCCAGAACATGTCAAAATGTGAATTGTCTAAAATTGACCATATCTTTTTTTGTCTAACATTGACCATATCTTTTTTCTGATGATTCAAAGTGGTCCGAATTGTATTTAAACGAACCGTCTTGACGAGATCTAACTGTAAATACCTTCACTAGTAGAAGAATACCTATCACGACTTGGCCAGAACATGTCAAAATGTGAATTGTCTAAAATTGACCATATCTTTTTTTTGTCTAACATTGACCATATCTTTTTTTCTGATGATTCAAAGTGGTCCGAATTGTATTTAAACGAACCGTCTTGACGAGATCTAACTATGCATACCTTCACTAGTAGAATACCTATCACGACTTGGCCAGAACATGTCAAAATGTGATTTGTCTAAAATTGTCAATATCTTTTTTTGTCTAACATTGACCATATCTTTTTTTCTGATGATTCAAAGTGGTCGAATTGTATTTAAACGAACCGTCTTGACGAGATCTAACTATAAATACCTTCACTAGTAGAATACCTATCACGACTTGGCCAGAACATGTCAAAATGTGAATTTGTCTAAAATTGACCATATCTTTTTTTGTCTAACATTGACCATATCTTTTTTTCTGATGATTCAAAGTGGTCCGAATTGTATTTAAACGAACCGTCTTGACGAGATCTAACTATGCATACCTTCACTAGTAGAATACCTATCATGACTTGGCCAGAACATGTCAAAATGTGATTATGTCTAAAATTGTCAATATCTTTTTGTTGTCTAAAATTGACCATATCTTTTTTTCTGATGATTCAAAGTGGTTCGAATTGTATTTAAACGAACCGTCTTGACGAGATCTAACTATACATACCTTCACTAGTAGAATACTATCACGACTTGGCCAGAACATGTCAAAATGTGATTTGTCTAAAATTGACAATATCTTTTTGTTGTCTAAAATTGACCATATCTTTTTTTCTGATGATTCAAAGTGGTTCGAATTGATTCAAAGTGGTTCGAATTGTATTTAAACGAACCGTCTTGACGAGATCTAACTATGCATACCTTCACTAGTAGAATACCTATCACGACTTGGCCAGAACGTGTCAAAATGTGAATTTGTCTAAAATTGACCATATCTTTTTTTGTCTAACATTGACCATATCTTTTTTCTGATGATTCAAAGTGGTCCGAATTGTATTTAAACGAACCGTCTTGACGAGATCTACCTTCACTAGTAGAATACCTATCATGACTTGGCCAGAACATGTCAAAATGTGATTATGTCTAAAATTGTCAATATCTTTTTGTTGTCTAAATTGACCATATCTTTTTTCTGATGATTCAAAGTGGTTCGAATTGTATTTAAACGAACCGTCTTGACGAGATCTAACTATGCATACCTTCACTAGTAGAAGAATACCTATCATGACTTGGCCAGAACATGTCAAAATGTGATTATGTCTAAAATTGTCAATATCTTTTTGTTGTCTAAAATTGACCATATCTTTTTTTCTGATGATTCAAAGTGGTTCGAATTGTATTTAAACGAACCGTCTTGACGAGATCTAACTATACATACCTTCACTAGTAGAATACATATCACGACTTGGCCAGAACATGTCAAAATGTGAATTTGTCTAAAATTGACCATATCTTTTTTTGTCTAACATTGACCATATCTTTTTTCTGATGATTCAAAGTGGTCCGAATTGTATTTAAACGAACCGTCTTGACGAGATCTAACTGTAAATACCTTCACTAGTAGAATACCTATCATGACTTGGCCAGAACATGTCAAAATGTGATTATGTCTAAAATTGTCAATATCTTTTTGTTGTCTAACATTGACCATATCTTTTTTCTGATGATTCAAAGTGGTTCGAATTGTATTTAAACGAACCGTCTTGACGAGATCTAACTATGCATACCTTCACTAGTAGAATACCTATCATGACTTGGCCAGAACATGTCAAAATGTGATTATGTCTAAAATTGTCAATATCTTTTTGTTGTCTAAAATTGACCATATCTTTTTTTCTGATGATTCAAAGTGGTTCGAATTGTATTTAAACGAACCGTCTTGACGAGATCTAACTATAAATACCTTCACTAGTAGAATACCTATCACGACTTGGCCAGAACGTGTCAAAATGTGAATTTGTCTAAAATTGACCATATCTTTTTTTGTCTAACATTGACCATATCTTTTTTCTGATGATTCAAAGTGGTCCGAATTGTATTTAAACGAACCGTCTTGACGAGATCTAACTATGCATACCTTCACTAGTAGAATACCTATCATGACTTGGCCAGAACATGTCAAAATGTGATTTGTCTAAAATTGTCAATATCTTTTTGTTGTCTAAATTGACCATATCTTTTTTTCTGATGATTCAAAGTGGTTCGAATTGTATTTAAACGAACCGTCTTGACGAGATCTAACTATGCATACCTTCACTAGTAGAATACCTATCATGACTTGGCCAGAACATGTCAAAATGTGATTATGTCTAAAATTGTCAATATCTTTTTGTTGTCTAAAATTGACCATATCTTTTTTTCTGATGATTCAAAGTGGTTCGAATTGTATTTAAACGAACCGTCTTGACGAGATCTAACTATGCATACCTTCACTAGTAGAAGAATACCTATCACGACTTGGCCAGAACATGTCAAAATGTGAATTTGTCTAAAATTGACCATATCTTTTTTTGTCTAACATTGACCATATCTTTTTTTCTGATGATTCAAAGTGGTCCGAATTGTATTTAAACGAACCGTCTTGACGAGATCTAACTATGCATACCTTCACTAGTAGAATACCTATCATGACTTGGCCAGAACATGTCAAAATGTGATTTGTCTAAAATTGTCAATATCTTTTTTTGTCTAAAATTGACCATATCTTTTTTCTGATGATTCAAAGTGGTTCGAGTTGAATTGTAAACGAACCGTCTTGACGAGATCTAACTATGCATACCTTCACTAGTAGAAGAATACCTATCACGACTTGGCCAGAACATGTCAAAATGTGAATTTGTCTAAAATTGACCATATCTTTTTTTGTCTAACATTGACCATATCTTTTTTTCTGATGATTCAAAGTGGTCCGAATTGTATTTAAACGAACCGTCTTGACGAGATCTACCTTCACTAGTAGAATACCTATCATGACTTGGCCAGAACATGTCAAAATGTGATTATGTCTAAAATTGTCAATATCTTTTTGTTGTCTAAATTGACCATATCTTTTTTTCTGATGATTCAAAGTGGTTCGAATTGTATTTAAACGAACCGTCTTGACGAGATCTAACTATGCATACCTTCACTAGTAGAATACCTATCATGACTTGGCCAGAACATGTCAAAATGTGATTTGTCTAAAATTGACAATATCTTTTTGTTGTCTAAAATTGACCATATCTTTTTTTCTGATGATTCAAAGTGGTTCGAATTGTATTTAAACGAACCGTCTTGACGAGATCTAACTATACATACCTTCACTAGTAGAATACCTATCACGACTTGGCCAGAACATGTCAAAATGTGAATTTGTCTAAAATTGACCATATCTTTTTTTGTCTAACATTGACCATATCTTTTTTTCTGATGATTCAAAGTGGTCCGAATTGTATTTAAACGAACCGTCTTGACGAGATCTAACTGTAAATACCTTCACTAGTAGAATACCTATCATGACTTGGCCAGAACATGTCAAAATGTGATTATGTCTAAAATTGTCAATATCTTTTTGTTGTCTAAAATTGACCATATCTTTTTTTCTGATGATTCAAAGTGGTCGAATTGTATTTAAACGAACCGTCTTGACGAGATCTAACTATGCATACCTTCACTAGTAGAATACCTATCATGACTTGGCCAGAACATGTCAAAATGTGATTATGTCTAAAATTGTCAATATCTTTTTGTTGTCTAACATTGACCATATCTTTTTTTCTGATGATTCAAAGTGGTTCGAATTGTATTTAAACGAACCGTCTTGACGAGATCTAACTGTAAATACCTTCACTAGTAGAATACCTATCACGACTTGGCCAGAACATGTCAAAATGTGAATTTGTCTAAAATTGACCATATCTTTTTTTGTCTAACATTGACCATATCTTTTTTTCTGATGATTCAAAGTGGTCCGAATTGTATTTAAACGAACCGTCTTGACGAGATCTAACTATGCATACCTTCACTAGTAGAATACCTATCATGACTTGGCCAGAACATGTCAAAATGTGATTATGTCTAAAATTGTCAATATCTTTTTGTTGTCTAACATTGACCATATCTTTTTTTCTGATGATTCAAAGTGGTTCGAATTGTATTTAAACGAACCGTCTTGACGAGATCTAACTATGCATACCTTCACTAGTAGAATACCTATCATGACTTGGCCAGAACATGTCAAAATGTGATTATGTCTAAAATTGTCAATATCTTTTTGTTGTCTAAAATTGACCATATCTTTTTTTCTGATGATTCAAAGTGGTTCGAATTGTATTTAAACGAACCGTCTTGACGAGATCTAACTATGCATACCTTCACTAGTAGAATACCTATCATGACTTGGCCAGAACATGTCAAAATGTGATTATGTCTAAAATTGTCAATATCTTTTTGTTGTCTAACATTGACCATATCTTTTTTTCTGATGATTCAAAGTGGTTCGAATTGTATTTAAACGAACCGTCTTGACGAGATCTAACTGTAAATACCTTCACTAGTAGAATACCTATCACGACTTGGCCAGAACATGTCAAAATGTGAATTTGTCTAAAATTGACCATATCTTTTTTTTGTCTAACATTGACCATATCTTTTTTTCTGATGATTCAAAGTGGTCCGAATTGTATTTAAACGAACCGTCTTGACGAGATCTAACTATGCATACCTTCACTAGTAGAATACCTATCATGACTTGGCCAGAACATGTCAAAATGTGATTTGTCTAAAATTGTCATATCTTTTTGTTGTCTAAAATTGACCATATCTTTTTTTCTGATGATTCAAAGTGGTTCGAATTGTATTTAAACGAACCGTCTTGACGAGATCTAACTATGCATACCTTCACTAGTAGAATACCTATCATGACTTGGCCAGAACATGTCAAAATGTGATTATGTCTAAAATTGTCAATATCTTTTTGTTGTCTAAAATTGACCATATCTTTTTTCTGATGATTCAAAGTGGTTCGAATTGTATTTAAACGAACCGTCTTGACGAGATCTAACTATGCATACCTTCACTAGTAGAAGAATACCTATCACGACTTGGCCAGAACATGTCAAAATGTGAATTTGTCTAAAATTGACCATATCTTTTTTTGTCTAACATTGACCATATCTTTTTTTCTGATGATTCAAAGTGGTCCGAATTGTATTTAAACGAACCGTCTTGACGAGATCTAACTATGCATACCTTCACTAGTAGAATACCTATCATGACTTGGCCAGAACATGTCAAAATGTGATTATGTCTAAAATTGTCAATATCTTTTTGTTGTCTAAAATTGACCATATCTTTTTTTCTGATGATTCAAAGTGGTTCGAATTGTATTTAAACGAACCGTCTTGACGAGATCTAACTATACATACCTTCACTAGTAGAATACCTATCACGACTTGGCCAGAACATGTCAAAATGTGAATTTGTCTAAAATTGACCATATCTTTTTTTGTCTAACATTGACCATATCTTTTTTCTGATGATTCAAAGTGGTCCGAATTGTATTTAAACGAACCGTCTTGACGAGATCTAACTGTAAATACCTTCACTAGTAGAAGAATACCTATCACGACTTGGCCAGAACATGTCAAAATGTGAATTTGTCTAAAATTGACCATATCTTTTTTTTGTCTAACATTGACCATATCTTTTTTCTGATGATTCAAAGTGGTCCGAATTGTATTTAAACGAACCGTCTTGACGAGATCTAACTATGCATACCTTCACTAGTAGAATACCTATCATGACTTGGCCAGAACATGTCAAAATGTGATTATGTCTAAAATTGTCATATCTTTTTGTTGTCTAACATTGACCATATCTTTTTTCTGATGATTCAAAGTGGTTCGAATTGTATTTAAACGAACCGTCTTGACGAGATCTAACTATAAATACCTTCACTAGTAGAATACCTATCACGACTTGGCCAGAACATGTCAAAATGTGAATTTGTCTAAAATTGACCATATCTTTTTTTGTCTAACATTGACCATATCTTTTTTTCTGATGATTCAAAGTGGTCCGAATTGTATTTAAACGAACCGTCTTGACGAGATCTAACTATGCATACCTTCACTAGTAG
This sequence comes from Allodiplogaster sudhausi, assembly GCA_945643635.1. NCBI lineage: Eukaryota > Metazoa > Nematoda > Chromadorea > Rhabditida > Diplogasteridae > Allodiplogaster > Allodiplogaster sudhausi. The sequence continues at coordinate 21,456 of CALZFC010000180.1, read as the reverse complement.
AATACCTATCATGACTTGGCCAGAACATGTCAAAATGTGATTTGTCTAAAATTGACCATATCTTTTTTTTGTCTAACATTGACCATATCTTTTTTTCTGATGATTCAAAGTGGTCGAATTGTATTTAAACGAACCGTCTTGACGAGATCTAACTATAAATACCTTCACTAGTAGAATACCTATCACGACTTGGCCAGAACATGTCAAAATGTGAATTTGTCTAAAATTGACCATATCTTTTTTTGTCTAACATTGACCATATCTTTTTTTCTGATGATTCAAAGTGGTCCGAATTGTATTTAAACGAACCGTCTTGACGAGATCTAACTATGCATACCTTCACTAGTAGAATACCTATCATGACTTGGCCAGAACATGTCAAAATGTGATTATGTCTAAAATTGTCAATATCTTTTTGTTGTCTAAAATTGACCATATCTTTTTTCTGATGATTCAAAGTGGTTCGAATTGTATTTAAACGAACCGTCTTGACGAGATCTAACTATACATACCTTCACTAGTAGAATACCTATCATGACTTGGCCAGAACATGTCAAAATGTGATTTGTCTAAAATTGACAATATCTTTTTTTGTCTAAATTGACCATATCTTTTTTTCTGATGATTCAAAGTGGTTCGAATTGTATTTAAACGAACCGTCTTGACGAGATCTAACTATGCATACCTTCACTAGTAGAAGAATACCTATCACGACTTGGCCAGAACATGTCAAAATGTGAATTTGTCTAAAATTGACCATATCTTTTTTTGTCTAACATTGACCATATCTTTTTTTCTGATGATTCAAAGTGGTCCGAATTGTATTTAAACGAACCGTCTTGACGAGATCTAACTATGCATACCTTCACTAGTAGAATACCTATCATGACTTGGCCAGAACATGTCAAAATGTGATTATGTCTAAAATTGTCAATATCTTTTTTTTGTCTAAAATTGACCATATCTTTTTTCTGATGATTCAAAGTGGTTCGAATTGTATTTAAACGAACCGTCTTGACGAGATCTAACTATACATACCTTCACTAGTAGAATACCTATCACGACTTGGCCAGAACATGTCAAAATGTGAATTTGTCTAAAATTGACCATATCTTTTTTTGTCTAACATTGACCATATCTTTTTTCTGATGATTCAAAGTGGTCCGAATTGTATTTAAACGAACCGTCTTGACGAGATCAAACTGTAAATACCTTCACTAGTAGAATACCTATCACGACTTGGCCAGAACATGTCAAAATGTGAATTTGTCTAAAATTGACCATATCTTTTTTTGTCTAACATTGACCATATCTTTTTTCTGATGATTCAAAGTGGTCCGAATTGTATTTAAACGAACCGTCTTGACGAGATCTAACTATAAATACCTTCACTAGTAGAAGAATACCTATCACGACTTGGCCAGAACATGTCAAAATGTGAATTTGTCTAAAATTGACCATATCTTTTTTTTGTCTAACATTGACCATATCTTTTTTTCTGATGATTCAAAGTGGTCCGAATTGTATTTAAACGAACCGTCTTGACGAGATCTAACTATGCATACCTTCACTAGTAGAATACCTATCATGACTTGGCCAGAACATGTCAAAATGTGATATGTCTAAAATTGTCAATATCTTTTTGTTGTCTAACATTGACCATATCTTTTTTTCTGATGATTCAAAGTGGTTCGAATTGTATTTAAACGAACCGTCTTGACGAGATCTAACTATAAATACCTTCACTAGTAGAATACCTATCACGACTTGGCCAGAACATGTCAAAATGTGAATTTGTCTAAAATTGACCATATCTTTTTTTGTCTAACATTGACCATATCTTTTTTTCTGATGATTCAAAGTGGTTCGAATTGTATTTAAACGAACCGTCTTGACGAGATCTAACTATACATACCTTCACTAGTAGAATACCTATCATGACTTGGCCAGAACATGTCAAAATGTGATTTTGTCTAAAATTGTCAATATCTTTTTGTTGTCTAAATTGACCATATCTTTTTTTCTGATGATTCAAAGTGGTTCGAATTGTATTTAAACGAACCGTCTTGACGAGATCTAACTATGCATACCTTCACTAGTAGAAGAATACCTATCATGACTTGGCCAGAACATGTCAAAATGTGAATTTGTCTAAAATTGACCATATCTTTTTTTGTCTAACATTGACCATATCTTTTTTTCTGATGATTCAAAGTGGTTCGAATTGTATTTAAACGAACCGTCTTGACGAGATCTAACTATGCATACCTTCACTAGTAGAATACCTATCATGACTTGGCCAGAACATGTCAAAATGTGATTATGTCTAAAATTGTCAATATCTTTTTGTTGTCTAAAATTGACCATATCTTTTTTTCTGATGATTCAAAGTGGTTCGAATTGTATTTAAACGAACCGTCTTGACGAGATCTAACTATACATACCTTCACTAGTAGAATACCTATCACGACTTGGCCAGAACATGTCAAAATGTGAATTTGTCTAAAATTGACCATATCTTTTTTTGTCTAACATTGACCATATCTTTTTTCTGATGATTCAAAGTGGTCCGAATTGTATTTAAACGAACCGTCTTGACGAGATCAAACTGTAAATACCTTCACTAGTAGAATACCTATCACGACTTGGCCAGAACATGTCAAAATGTGAATTTGTCTAAAATTGACCATATCTTTTTTTTGTCTAACATTGACCATATCTTTTTTCTGATGATTCAAAGTGGTCCGAATTGTATTTAAACGAACCGTCTTGACGAGATCTAACTATGCATACCTTCACTAGTAGAATACCTATCATGACTTGGCCAGAACATGTCAAAATGTGATTATGTCTAAAATTGTCAATATCTTTTTGTTGTCTAACATTGACCATATCTTTTTTTCTGATGATTCAAAGTGGTTCGAATTGTATTTAAACGAACCGTCTTGACGAGATCTAACTATAAATACCTTCACTAGTAGAATACCTATCACGACTTGGCCAGAACATGTCAAAATGTGAATTTGTCTAAAATTGACCATATCTTTTTTTGTCTAACATTGACCATATCTTTTTTTCTGATGATTCAAAGTGGTCCGAATTGTATTTAAACGAACCGTCTTGACGAGATCTAACTATGCATACCTTCACTAGTAGAATACCTATCATGACTTGGCCAGAACATGTCAAAATGTGATTATGTCTAAAATTGTCAATATCTTTTTGTTGTCTAAAATTGACCATATCTTTTTTTCTGATGATTCAAAGTGGTTCGAATTGTATTTAAACGAACCGTCTTGACGAGATCTAACTATGCATACCTTCACTAGTAGAAGAATACCTATCATGACTTGGCCAGAACATGTCAAAATGTGATTATGTCTAAAATTGTCAATATCTTTTTGTTGTCTAAATTGACCATATCTTTTTTTCTGATGATTCAAAGTGGTTCGAATTGTATTTAAACGAACCGTCTTGACGAGATCTAACTATACATACCTTCACTAGTAGAATACCTATCACGACTTGGCCAGAACATGTCAAAATGTGAATTTGTCTAAAATTGACCATATCTTTTTTTGTCTAACATTGACCATATCTTTTTTCTGATGATTCAAAGTGGTCCGAATTGTATTTAAACGAACCGTCTTGACGAGATCAAACTGTAAATACCTTCACTAGTAGAATACCTATCACGACTTGGCCAGAACATGTCAAAATGTGAATTTGTCTAAAATTGACCATATCTTTTTTTGTCTAACATTGACCATATCTTTTTTCTGATGATTCAAAGTGGTCCGAATTGTATTTAAACGAACCGTCTTGACGAGATCAAACTATAATACCTTCACTAGTAGAATACCTATCACGACTTGGCCAGAACATGTCAAAATGTGAATTTGTCTAAAATTGACCATATCTTTTTTTGTCTAACATTGACCATATCTTTTTTTCTGATGATTCAAAGTGGTCCGAATTGTATTTAAACGAACCGTCTTGACGAGATCTAACTATGCATACCTTCACTAGTAGAATACCTATCATGACTTGGCCAGAACATGTCAAAATGTGATTATGTCTAAAATTGTCAATATCTTTTTGTTGTCTAAAATTGACCATATCTTTTTTTCTGATGATTCAAAGTGGTTCGAATTGTATTTAAACGAACCGTCTTGACGAGATCTAACTATGCATACCTTCACTAGTAGAAGAATACCTATCATGACTTGGCCAGAACATGTCAAAATGTGATTATGTCTAAAATTGTCAATATCTTTTTGTTGTCTAAAATTGACCATATCTTTTTTTCTGATGATTCAAAGTGGTTCGAATTGTATTTAAACGAACCGTCTTGACGAGATCTAACTATACATACCTTCACTAGTAGAATACCTATCACGACTTGGCCAGAACATGTCAAAATGTGAATTTGTCTAAAATTGACCATATCTTTTTTTGTCTAACATTGACCATATCTTTTTTCTGATGATTCAAAGTGGTCCGAATTGTATTTAAACGAACCGTCTTGACGAGATCTAACTGTAAATACCTTCACTAGTAGAATACCTATCACGACTTGGCCAGAACATGTCAAAATGTGAATTTGTCTAAAATTGACCATATCTTTTTTTGTCTAACATTGACCATATCTTTTTTCTGATGATTCAAAGTGGTCCGAATTGTATTTAAACGAACCGTCTTGACGAGATCTAAACTGTAAATACCTTCACTAGTAGAATACCTATCACGACTTGGCCAGAACATGTCAAAATGTGAATTTGTCTAAAATTGACCATATCTTTTTTTGTCTAACATTGACCATATCTTTTTTTCTGATGATTCAAAGTGGTCCGAATTGTATTTAAACGAACCGTCTTGACGAGATCTAACTATGCATACCTTCACTAGTAGAATACCTATCATGACTTGGCCAGAACATGTCAAAATGTGATTATGTCTAAAATTGTCAATATCTTTTTGTTGTCTAAAATTGACCATATCTTTTTTTCTGATGATTCAAAGTGGTTCGAATTGTATTTAAACGAACCGTCTTGACGAGATCTAACTATGCATACCTTCACTAGTAGAAGAATACCTATCATGACTTGGCCAGAACATGTCAAAATGTGATTATGTCTAAAATTGTCAATATCTTTTTGTTGTCTAAAATTGACCATATCTTTTTTTCTGATGATTCAAAGTGGTTCGAATTGTATTTAAACGAACCGTCTTGACGAGATCTAACTATGCATACCTTCACTAGTAGAATACCTATCACGACTTGGCCAGAACATGTCAAAATGTGAATTTGTCTAAAATTGACCATATCTTTTTTTGTCTAACATTGACCATATCTTTTTTCTGATGATTCAAAGTGGTTCGAATTGTATTTAAACGAACCGTCTTGACGAGATCTAACTATACATACCTTCACTAGTAGAATACCTATCACGACTTGGCCAGAACATGTCAAAATGTGAATTTGTCTAAAATTGACCATATCTTTTTTTGTCTAACATTGACCATATCTTTTTTCTGATGATTCAAAGTGGTCCGAATTGTATTTAAACGAACCGTCTTGACGAGATCAAACTGTAAATACCTTCACTAGTAGAATACCTATCACGACTTGGCCAGAACATGTCAAAATGTGAATTTGTCTAAAATTGACCATATCTTTTTTTTGTCTAACATTGACCATATCTTTTTTCTGATGATTCAAAGTGGTCCGAATTGTATTTAAACGAACCGTCTTGACGAGATCTAACTATAAATACCTTCACTAGTAGAATACCTATCACGACTTGGCCAGAACATGTCAAAATGTGAATTTGTCTAAAATTGACCATATCTTTTTTTTGTCTAACATTGACCATATCTTTTTTTCTGATGATTCAAAGTGGTCCGAATTGTATTTAAACGAACCGTCTTGACGAGATCTAACTATGCATACCTTCACTAGTAGAATACCTATCATGACTTGGCCAGAACATGTCAAAATGTGATTATGTCTAAAATTGTCAATATCTTTTTGTTGTCTAACATTGACCATATCTTTTTTTCTGATGATTCAAAGTGGTTCGAATTGTATTTAAACGAACCGTCTTGACGAGATCTAACTATACATACCTTCACTAGTAGAATACCTATCACGACTTGGCCAGAACATGTCAAAATGTGAATTTGTCTAAAATTGACCATATCTTTTTTTGTCTAACATTGACCATATCTTTTTTCTGATGATTCAAAGTGGTTCGAATTGTATTTAAACGAACCGTCTTGACGAGATCTAACTGTAAATACCTTCACTAGTAGAATACCTATCACGACTTGGCCAGAACATGTCAAAATGTGAATTTGTCTAAAATTGACCATATCTTTTTTTGTCTAACATTGACCATATCTTTTTTTCTGATGATTCAAAGTGGTCCGAATTGTATTTAAACGAACCGTCTTGACGAGATCTAACTATGCATACCTTCACTAGTAGAAGAATACCTATCACGACTTGGCCAGAACATGTCAAAATGTGAATTTGTCTAAAATTGACCATATCTTTTTTTTGTCTAACATTGACCATATCTTTTTTTCTGATGATTCAAAGTGGTCCGAATTGTATTTAAACGAACCGTCTTGACGAGATCTACCTTCACTAGTAGAATACCTATCATGACTTGGCCAGAACATGTCAAAATGTGAATTATGTCTAAAATTGTCAATATCTTTTTGTTGTCTAAAATTGACCATATCTTTTTTTCTGATGATTCAAAGTGGTTCGAATTGTATTTAAACGAACCGTCTTGACGAGATCTAACTATGCATACCTTCACTAGTAGAAGAATACCTATCACGACTTGGCCAGAACATGTCAAAATGTGAATTTGTCTAAAATTGACCATATCTTTTTTTGTCTAACATTGACCATATCTTTTTTTCTGATGATTCAAAGTGGTCCGAATTGTATTTAAACGAACCGTCTTGACGAGATCATACCTTCACTAGTAGAATACCTATCACGACTTGGCCAGAACATGTCAAAATGTGAATTTGTCTAAAATTGACCATATCTTTTTTTGTCTAACATTGACCATATCTTTTTTTCTGATGATTCAAAGTGGTCCGAATTGTATTTAAACGAACCGTCTTGACGAGATCTAACTATACATACCTTCACTAGTAGAATACCTATCATGACTTGGCCAGAACATGTCAAAATGTGATTTGTCTAAAATTGTCAATATCTTTTTGTTGTCTAAAATTGACCATATCTTTTTTTCTGATGATTCAAAGTGGTTCGAATTGTATTTAAACGAACCGTCTTGACGAGATCTAACTATGCATACCTTCACTAGTAGAAGAATACCTATCATGACTTGGCCAGAACATGTCAAAATGTGATTATGTCTAAAATTGTCAATATCTTTTTGTTGTCTAAAATTGACCATATCTTTTTTTCTGATGATTCAAAGTGGTTCGAATTGTATTTAAACGAACCGTCTTGACGAGATCTAACTATACATACCTTCACTAGTAGAATACCTATCACGACTTGGCCAGAACATGTCAAAATGTGAATTTGTCTAAAATTGACCATATCTTTTTTTGTCTAACATTGACCATATCTTTTTTCTGATGATTCAAAGTGGTCCGAATTGTATTTAAACGAACCGTCTTGACGAGATCTAACTATAAATACCTTCACTAGTAGAATACCTATCACGACTTGGCCAGAACATGTCAAAATGTGAATTTGTCTAAAATTGACCATATCTTTTTTTTGTCTAACATTGACCATATCTTTTTTCTGATGATTCAAAGTGGTCCGAATTGTATTTAAACGAACCGTCTTGACGAGATCAAACTGTAAATACCTTCACTAGTAGAAGAATACCTATCACGACTTGGCCAGAACATGTCAAAATGTGAATTTGTCTAAAATTGACCATATCTTTTTTTTTGTCTAACATTGACCATATCTTTTTTCTGATGATTCAAAGTGGTCCGAATTGTATTTAAACGAACCGTCTTGACGAGATCTAACTATGCATACCTTCACTAGTAGAATACCTATCATGACTTGGCCAGAACATGTCAAAATGTGATTATGTCTAAAATTGTCAATATCTTTTGTTGTCTAAAATTGACCATATCTTTTTTTCTGATGATTCAAAGTGGTTCGAATTGTATTTAAACGAACCGTCTTGACGAGATCTAACTATGCATACCTTCACTAGTAGAATACCTATCACGACTTGGCCAGAACATGTCAAAATGTGAATTTGTCTAAAATTGACCATATCTTTTTTTGTCTAACATTGACCATATCTTTTTTTCTGATGATTCAAAGTGGTCCGAATTGTATTTAAACGAACCGTCTTGACGAGATCTAACTATGCATACCTTCACTAGTAGAATACCTATCATGACTTGGCCAGAACATGTCAAAATGTGATTATGTCTAAAATTGTCAATATCTTTTTGTTGTCTAAAATTGACCATATCTTTTTTTCTGATGATTCAAAGTGGTTCGAATTGTATTTAAACGAACCGTCTTGACGAGATCTAACTATGCATACCTTCACTAGTAGAAGAATACCTATCATGACTTGGCCAGAACATGTCAAAATGTGATTATGTCTAAAATTGTCAATATCTTTTTGTTGTCTAAAATTGACCATATCTTTTTTTCTGATGATTCAAAGTGGTTCGAATTGTATTTAAACGAACCGTCTTGACGAGATCTAACTATACATACCTTCACTAGTAGAATACCTATCACGACTTGGCCAGAACATGTCAAAATGTGAATTTGTCTAAAATTGACCATATCTTTTTTTGTCTAACATTGACCATATCTTTTTTCTGATGATTCAAAGTGGTCCGAATTGTATTTAAACGAACCGTCTTGACGAGATCAAACTGTAATACCTTCACTAGTAGAATACCTATCACGACTTGGCCAGAACATGTCAAAATGTGAATTTGTCTAAAATTGACCATATCTTTTTTTTTTCTAACATTGACCATATCTTTTTTCTGATGATTCAAAGTGGTCCGAATTGTATTTAAACGAACCGTCTTGACGAGATCTAACTATAATACCTTCACTAGTAGAATACCTATCACGACTTGGCCAGAACATGTCAAAATGTGAATTTGTCTAAAATTGACCATATCTTTTTTTTGTCTAACATTGACCATATCTTTTTTCTGATGATTCAAAGTGGTCCGAATTGTATTTAAACGAACCGTCTTGACGAGATCTAACTATGCATACCTTCACTAGTAGAATACCTATCATGACTTGGCCAGAACATGTCAAAATGTGATTATGTCTAAAATTGTCAATATCTTTTTGTTGTCTAAAATTGACCATATCTTTTTTTCTGATGATTCAAAGTGGTTCGAATTGTATTTAAACGAACCGTCTTGACGAGATCTAACTATGCATACCTTCACTAGTAGAAGAATACCTATCATGACTTGGCCAGAACATGTCAAAATGTGATTATGTCTAAAATTGTCAATATCTTTTTGTTGTCTAAATTGACCATATCTTTTTTTCTGATGATTCAAAGTGGTTCGAATTGTATTTAAACGAACCGTCTTGACGAGATCTAACTATACATACCTTCACTAGTAGAATACCTATCACGACTTGGCCAGAACATGTCAAAATGTGAATTTGTCTAAAATTGACCATATCTTTTTTTGTCTAACATTGACCATATCTTTTTTCTGATGATTCAAAGTGGTCCGAATTGTATTTAAACGAACCGTCTTGACGAGATCTAACTGTAAATACCTTCACTAGTAGAATACCTATCACGACTTGGCCAGAACATGTCAAAATGTGAATTTGTCTAAAATTGACCATATCTTTTTTTTGTCTAACATTGACCATATCTTTTTTCTGATGATTCAAAGTGGTCCGAATTGTATTTAAACGAACCGTCTTGACGAGATCTAACTATAAATACCTTCACTAGTAGAATACCTATCACGACTTGGCCAGAACATGTCAAAATGTGAATTTGTCTAAAATTGACCATATCTTTTTTTTTGTCTAACATTGACCATATCTTTTTTTCTGATGATTCAAAGTGGTCCGAATTGTATTTAAACGAACCGTCTTGACGAGATCTAACTATGCATACCTTCACTAGTAGAATACCTATCATGACTTGGCCAGAACATGTCAAAATGTGATTATGTCTAAAATTGTCAATATTTTTGTTGTCTAAAATTGACCATATCTTTTTTCTGATGATTCAAAGTGGTTCGAATTGTATTTAAACGAACCGTCTTGACGAGATCTAACTATGCATACCTTCACTAGTAGAAGAATACCTATCACGACTTGGCCAGAACATGTCAAAATGTGAATTTGTCTAAAATTGACCATATCTTTTTTTGTCTAACATTGACCATATCTTTTTTTCTGATGATTCAAAGTGGTCCGAATTGTATTTAAACGAACCGTCTTGACGAGATCTAACTATGCATACCTTCACTAGTAGAATACCTATCATGACTTGGCCAGAACATGTCAAAATGTGATTATGTCTAAAATTGTCAATATCTTTTTTTGTTGTCTAAAATTGACCATATCTTTTTTTCTGATGATTCAAAGTGGTTCGAATTGTATTTAAACGAACCGTCTTGACGAGATCTAACTATGCATACCTTCACTAGTAGAAGAATACCTATCATGACTTGGCCAGAACATGTCAAAATGTGATTATGTCTAAAATTGTCAATATCTTTTTGTTGTCTAAAATTGACCATATCTTTTTTTCTGATGATTCAAAGTGGTTCGAATTGTATTTAAACGAACCGTCTTGACGAGATCTAACTATACATACCTTCACTAGTAGAATACCTATCACGACTTGGCCAGAACATGTCAAAATGTGAATTGTCTAAAATTGACCATATCTTTTTTTGTCTAACATTGACCATATCTTTTTTCTGATGATTCAAAGTGGTCCGAATTGTATTTAAACGAACCGTCTTGACGAGATCAAACTGTAAATACCTTCACTAGTAGAATACCTATCACGACTTGGCCAGAACATGTCAAAATGTGAATTTGTCTAAAATTGACCATATCTTTTTTTTTGTCTAACATTGACCATATCTTTTTTCTGATGATTCAAAGTGGTCCGAATTGTATTTAAACGAACCGTCTTGACGAGATCTAACTATAAATACCTTCACTAGTAGAAGAATACCTATCACGACTTGGCCAGAACATGTCAAAATGTGAATTGTCTAAAATTGACCATATCTTTTTTTTGTCTAACATTGACCATATCTTTTTTTCTGATGATTCAAAGTGGTCCGAATTGTATTTAAACGAACCGTCTTGACGAGATCTAACTATGCATACCTTCACTAGTAGAATACCTATCATGACTTGGCCAGAACATGTCAAAATGTGATTTGTCTAAAATTGTCAATATCTTTTTGTTGTCTAAAATTGACCATATCTTTTTTCTGATGATTCAAAGTGGTTCGAATTGTATTTAAACGAACCGTCTTGACGAGATCTAACTATGCATACCTTCACTAGTAGAAGAATACCTATCATGACTTGGCCAGAACATGTCAAAATGTGATTATGTCTAAAATTGTCAATATCTTTTTGTTGTCTAAAATTGACCATATCTTTTTTTCTGATGATTCAAAGTGGTTCGAATTGTATTTAAACGAACCGTCTTGACGAGATCTAACTATACATACCTTCACTAGTAGAATACCTATCACGACTTGGCCAGAACATGTCAAAATGTGAATTTGTCTAAAATTGACCATATCTTTTTTTGTCTAACATTGACCATATCTTTTTTTCTGATGATTCAAAGTGGTCCGAATTGTATTTAAACGAACCGTCTTGACGAGATCAAACTGTAAATACCTTCACTAGTAGAATACCTATCACGACTTGGCCAGAACATGTCAAAATGTGAATTGTCTAAAATTGACCATATCTTTTTTTGTCTAACATTGACCATATCTTTTTTCTGATGATTCAAAGTGGTCCGAATTGTATTTAAACGAACCGTCTTGACGAGATCAAACTGTAATACCTTCACTAGTAGAATACCTATCACGACTTGGCCAGAACATGTCAAAATGTGAATTTGTCTAAAATTGACCATATCTTTTTTTTTGTCTAACATTGACCATATCTTTTTTTCTGATGATTCAAAGTGGTCGAATTGTATTTAAACGAACCGTCTTGACGAGATCTAACTATGCATACCTTCACTAGTAGAATACCTATCATGACTTGGCCAGAACATGTCAAAATGTGATTATGTCTAAAATTGTCAATATCTTTTTGTTGTCTAAAATTGACCATATCTTTTTTCTGATGATTCAAAGTGGTTCGAATTGTATTTAAACGAACCGTCTTGACGAGATCTAACTATACATACCTTCACTAGTAGAATACCTATCACGACTTGGCCAGAACATGTCAAAATGTGAATTTGTCTAAAATTGACCATATCTTTTTTTGTCTAACATTGACCATATCTTTTTTCTGATGATTCAAAGTGGTCCGAATTGTATTTAAACGAACCGTCTTGACGAGATCTAACTATGCATACCTTCACTAGTAGAATACCTATCATGACTTGGCCAGAACATGTCAAAATGTGATTATGTCTAAAATTGTCAATATCTTTTTGTTGTCTAACATTGACCATATCTTTTTTTCTGATGATTCAAAGTGGTCCGAATTGTATTTAAACGAACCGTCTTGACGAGATCTAACTATGCATACCTTCACTAGTAGAAGAATACCTATCATGACTTGGCCAGAACATGTCAAAATGTGATTATGTCTAAAATTGTCAATATCTTTTTGTTGTCTAAAATTGACCATATCTTTTTTTCTGATGATTCAAAGTGGTTCGAATTGTATTTAAACGAACCGTCTTGACGAGATCTAACTATACATACCTTCACTAGTAGAATACCTATCACGACTTGGCCAGAACATGTCAAAATGTGAATTTGTCTAAAATTGACCATATCTTTTTTTGTCTAACATTGACCATATCTTTTTTCTGATGATTCAAAGTGGTCCGAATTGTATTTAAACGAACCGTCTTGACGAGATCAAACTATAAATACCTTCACTAGTAGAAGAATACCTATCACGACTTGGCCAGAACATGTCAAAATGTGAATTTGTCTAAAATTGACCATATCTTTTTTTTGTCTAACATTGACCATATCTTTTTTTCTGATGATTCAAAGTGGTCCGAATTGTATTTAAACGAACCGTCTTGACGAGATCTAACTATGCATACCTTCACTAGTAGAATACCTATCATGACTTGGCCAGAACATGTCAAAATGTGATTATGTCTAAAATTGTCAATATCTTTTTGTTGTCTAAAATTGACCATATCTTTTTTCTAATGATTCAAAGTGGTTCGAATTGTATTTAAACGAACCGTCTTGACGAGATCTAACTATGCATACCTTCACTAGTAGAAGAATACCTATCATGACTTGGCCAGAACATGTCAAAATGTGATTATGTCTAAAATTGTCAATATCTTTTTGTTGTCTAAAATTGACCATATCTTTTTTTCTGATGATTCAAAGTGGTTCGAATTGTATTTAAACGAACCGTCTTGACGAGATCTAACTATACATACCTTCACTAGTAGAATACCTATCACGACTTGGCCAGAACGTGTCAAAATGTGAATTTGTCTAAAATTGACCATATCTTTTTTTGTCTAACATTGACCATATCTTTTTTCTGATGATTCAAAGTGGTCCGAATTGTATTTAAACGAACCGTCTTGACGAGATCAAACTGTAAATACCTTCACTAGTAGAATACCTATCACGACTTGGCCAGAACATGTCAAAATGTGAATTTGTCTAAAATTGACCATATCTTTTTTTTGTCTAACATTGACCATATCTTTTTTCTGATGATTCAAAGTGGTCCGAATTGTATTTAAACGAACCGTCTTGACGAGATCTAACTAAATACCTTCACTAGTAGAAGAATACCTATCATGACTTGGCCAGAACATGTCAAAATGTGAATTTGTCTAAAATTGACCATATCTTTTTTTTGTCTAACATTGACCATATCTTTTTTTCTGATGATTCAAAGTGGTCGAATTGTATTTAAACGAACCGTCTTGACGAGATCTAACTATACATACCTTCACTAGTAGAATACTATCACGACTTGGCCAGAACATGTCAAAATGTGAATTTGTCTAAAATTGACCATATCTTTTTTTGTCTAACATTGACCATATCTTTTTTCTGATGATTCAAAGTGGTCCGAATTGTATTTAAACGAACCGTCTTGACGAGATCTAACTATAAATACCTTCACTAGTAGAATACCTATCATGACTTGGCCAGAACATGTCAAAATGTGATTATGTCTAAAATTGTCAATATCTTTTGTTGTCTAAAATTGACCATATCTTTTTTTCTGATGATTCAAAGTGGTTCGAATTGTATTTAAACGAACCGTCTTGACGAGATCTAACTATGCATACCTTCACTAGTAGAAGAATACCTATCATGACTTGGCCAGAACATGTCAAAATGTGATTATGTCTAAAATTGTCAATATCTTTTTGTTGTCTAAAATTGACCATATCTTTTTTTCTGATGATTCAAAGTGGTTCGAATTGTATTTAAACGAACCGTCTTGACGAGATCTAACTATACATACCTTCACTAGTAGAATACCTATCACGACTTGGCCAGAACATGTCAAAATGTGAATTTGTCTAAAATTGACCATATCTTTTTTTGTCTAACATTGACCATATCTTTTTTCTGATGATTCAAAGTGGTCCGAATTGTATTTAAACGAACCGTCTTGACGAGATCTAACTGTAAATACCTTCACTAGTAGAATACCTATCACGACTTGGCCAGAACATGTCAAAATGTGAATTTGTCTAAAATTGACCATATCTTTTTTTGTCTAACATTGACCATATCTTTTTTCTGATGATTCAAAGTGGTCCGAATTGTATTTAAACGAACCGTCTTGACGAGATCTAACTGTAAATACCTTCACTAGTAGAAGAATACCTATCAGACTTGGCCAGAACATGTCAAAATGTGAATTTGTCTAAAATTGTCCATATCTTTTTTTTGTCTAACATTGACCATATCTTTTTTTCTGATGATTCAAAGTGGTTCGAATTGTATTTAAACGAACCGTCTTGACGAGATCTAACTATGCATACCTTCACTAGTAGAATACCTATCATGACTTGGCCAGAACATGTCAAAATGTGATTATGTCTAAAATTGTCAATATCTTTTTGTTGTCTAAAATTGACCATATCTTTTTTTCTGATGATTCAAAGTGGTTCGAATTGTATTTAAACGAACCGTCTTGACGAGATCTAACTATACATACCTTCACTAGTAGAATACATATCACGACTTGGCCAGAACATGTCAAAATGTGAATTTGTCTAAAATTGACCATATCTTTTTTTGTCTAACATTGACCATATCTTTTTTCTGATGATTCAAAGTGGTCCGAATTGTATTTAAACGAACCGTCTTGACGAGATCTAACTATGCATACCTTCACTAGTAGAAGAATACCTATCATGACTTGGCCAGAACATGTCAAAATGTGATATGTCTAAAATTGTCAATATCTTTTTTTTGTCTAAAATTGACCATATCTTTTTTCTGATGATTCAAAGTGGTTCGAATTGTATTTAAACGAACCGTCTTGACGAGATCTAACTATGCATACCTTCACTAGTAGAATACCTATCACGACTTGGCCAGAACATGTCAAAATGTGATTTGTCTAAAATTGACCATATCTTTTTTTGTCTAACATTGACCATATCTTTTTTCTGATGATTCAAAGTGGTCGAATTGTATTTAAACGAACCGTCTTGACGAGATCTAACTGTAAATACCTTCACTAGTAGAAGACCTATCATGACTTGGCCAGAACATGTCAAAATGTGAATTTGTCTAAAATTGACCATATCTTTTTTTTGTCTAACATTGACCATATCTTTTTTCTGATGATTCAAAGTGGTCCGAATTGTATTTAAACGAACCGTCTTGACGAGATCTAACTATGCATACCTTCACTAGTAGAATACCTATCATGACTTGGCCAGAACATGTCAAAATGTGATTATGTCTAAAATTGTCAATATCTTTTGTTGTCTAAAATTGACCATATCTTTTTTTCTGATGATTCAAAGTGGTTCGAATTGTATTTAAACGAACCGTCTTGACGAGATCTAACTATGCATACCTTCACTAGTAGAAGAATACCTATCATGACTTGGCCAGAACATGTCAAAATGTGATTATGTCTAAAATTGTCAATATCTTTTTGTTGTCTAAAATTGACCATATCTTTTTTCTGATGATTCAAAGTGGTTCGAATTGTATTTAAACGAACCGTCTTGACGAGATCTAACTATACATACCTTCACTAGTAGAATACCTATCACGACTTGGCCAGAACGTGTCAAAATGTGAATTGTCTAAAATTGACCATATCTTTTTTGTCTAACATTGACCATATCTTTTTTCTGATGATTCAAAGTGGTCCGAATTGTATTTAAACGAACCGTCTTGACGAGATCAAACTGTAAATACCTTCACTAGTAGAATACCTATCACGACTTGGCCAGAACATGTCAAAATGTGAATTTGTCTAAAATTGACCATATCTTTTTTTTTGTCTAACATTGACCATATCTTTTTTCTGATGATTCAAAGTGGTCCGAATTGTATTTAAACGAACCGTCTTGACGAGATCTAACTATAAATACCTTCACTAGTAGAATACCTATCACGACTTGGCCAGAACATGTCAAAATGTGAATTTGTCTAAAATTGACCATATCTTTTTTTTGTCTAACATTGACCATATCTTTTTCTGATGATTCAAAGTGGTTCGAATTGTATTTAAACGAACCGTCTTGACGAGATCTAACTATACATACCTTCACTAGTAGAATACCTATCACGACTTGGCCAGAACATGTCAAAATGTGAATTTGTCTAAAATTGACCATATCTTTTTTTTGTCTAACATTGACCATATCTCTTTTTCTGATGATTCAAAGTGGTCCGAATTGTATTTAAACGAACCGTCTTGACGAGATCAAACTATAAATACCTTCACTAGTAGAATACCTATCACGACTTGGCCAGAACATGTCAAAATGTGAATTTGTCTAAAATTGTCAAT
Source organism: Allodiplogaster sudhausi (assembly GCA_945643635.1). Taxonomy (NCBI): domain Eukaryota; kingdom Metazoa; phylum Nematoda; class Chromadorea; order Rhabditida; family Diplogasteridae; genus Allodiplogaster; species Allodiplogaster sudhausi. The sequence continues at coordinate 4,202 of CALZFC010000180.1, read as the reverse complement.
ATCTTTTTGTTGTCTAAAATGACCATATCTTTTTTCTGATGATTCAAAGTGGTTCGAATTGTATTTAAACGAACCGTCTTGACGAGATCTAACTATGCATACCTTCACTAGTAGAAGAATACCTATCATGACTTGGCCAGAACATGTCAAAATGTGATTATGTCTAAAATTGTCATATCTTTTTGTTGTCTAAATTGACCATATCTTTTTTTCTGATGATTCAAAGTGGTTCGAATTGTATTTAAACGAACCGTCTTGACGAGATCTAACTATACATACCTTCACTAGTAGAATACTATCACGACTTGGCCAGAACGTGTCAAAATGTGAATTTGTCTAAAATTGACCATATTTTTTTTGTCTAACATTGACCATATCTTTTTTCTGATGATTCAAAGTGGTCCGAATTGTATTTAAACGAACCGTCTTGACGAGATCAAACTGTAAATACCTTCACTAGTAGAATACCTATCACGACTTGGCCAGAACATGTCAAAATGTGAATTTGTCTAAAATTGACCATATCTTTTTTTTGTCTAACATTGACCATATCTTTTTTCTGATGATTCAAAGTGGTCCGAATTGTATTTAAACGAACCGTCTTGACGAGATCTAACTATGCATACCTTCACTAGTAGAATACCTATCATGACTTGGCCAGAACATGTCAAAATGTGAATTTGTCTAAAATTGTCATATCTTTTTGTTGTCTAACATTGACCATATCTTTTTTTCTGATGATTCAAAGTGGTTCGAATTGTATTTAAACGAACCGTCTTGACGAGATCTAACTATACATACCTTCACTAGTAGAATACCTATCACGACTTGGCCAGAACATGTCAAAATGTGAATTTGTCTAAAATTGACAATATCTTTTTTTGTCTAACATTGACCATATCTTTTTCTGATGATTCAAAGTGGTTCGAATTGTATTTAAACGAACCGTCTTGACGAGATAACTGTAAATACCTTCACTAGTAGAATACCTATCACGACTTGGCCAGAACATGTCAAAATGTGAATTTGTCTAAAATTGACCATATCTTTTTTTTGTCTAACATTGACCATATCTTTTTTCTGATGATTCAAAGTGGTCCGAATTGTATTTAAACGAACCGTCTTGACGAGATCTAACTATAAATACCTTCACTAGTAGAATACCTATCACGACTTGGCCAGAACATGTCAAAATGTGATTTGTCTAAAATTGTCAATATCTTTTTGTTGTCTAACATTGACCATATCTTTTTTCTGATGATTCAAAGTGGTTCGAATTGTATTTAAACGAACCGTCTTGACGAGATCTAACTATGCATACCTTCACTAGTAGAAGAATACCTATCATGACTTGGCCAGAACATGTCAAAATGTGATTATGTCTAAAATTGTCAATATCTTTTTGTTGTCTAAAATTGACCATATCTTTTTTCTGATGATTCAAAGTGGTTCGAATTGTATTTAAACGAACCGTCTTGACGAGATCTAACTATACATACCTTCACTAGTAGAATACCTATCACGACTTGGCCAGAAATGTCAAAATGTGAATTTGTCTAAAATTGACCATATCTTTTTTTGTCTAACATTGACCATATCTTTTTTCTGATGATTCAAAGTGGTTCGAATTGTATTTAAACGAACCGTCTTGACGAGATCTAAAATGCATACCTTCACTAGTAGAATACCTATCATGACTTGGCCAGAACATGTCAAAATGTGATTATGTCTAAAATTGTCAATATCTTTTTGTTGTCTAAACATTGACCATATCTTTTTTTCTGATGATTCAAAGTGGTCCGAATTGTATTTAAACGAACCGTCTTGACGAGATCTAACTATGCATACCTTCACTAGTAGAATACCTATCATGACTTGGCCAGAACATGTCAAAATGTGAATTGTCTAAAATTGACCATATCTTTTTTTTGTCTAACATTGACCATATCTTTTTTTTGATGATTCAAAGTGGTCCGAATTGTATTTAAACGAACCGTCTTGACGAGATCTAACTATGCATACCTTCACTAGTAGAAGAATACCTATCACGACTTGGCCAGAACATGTCAAAATGTGAATTTGTCTAAAATTGACCATATCTTTTTTTTTGTCTAACATTGACCATATCTTTTTTTTGATGATTCAAAGTGGTCCGAATTGTATTTAAACGAACCGTCTTGACGAGATCTAACTATGCATACTTCACTAGTAGAATACCTATCACGACTTGGCCAGAACATGTCAAAATGTGATTTGTCTAAAATTGACCATATCTTTTTTTGTCTAACATTGACCATATCTTTTTTCTGATGATTCAAAGTGGTCCGAATTGTATTTAAACGAACCGTCTTGACGAGATCAAACTGTAATATACTTCACTAGTAGAATACCTATCACGACTTGGCCAGAACATGTCAAAATGTGAATATGTCTAAAATTGTCAATATCTTTTTGTTGTCTAACATTGACCATATCTTTTTTTCTGATGATTCAAAGTGGTTCGAATTGTATTTAAACGAACCGTCTTGACGAGATCTAACTATGCATACCTTCACTAGTAGAAGAATACCTATCATGACTTGGCCAGAACATGTCAAAATGTGATATGTCTAAAATTGTCAATATCTTTTTGTTGTCTAAAATTGACCATATCTTTTTTCTGATGATTCAAAGTGGTTCGAATTGTATTTAAACGAACCGTCTTGACGAGATCTAACTATACATACCTTCACTAGTAGAATACCTATCACGACTTGGCCAGAACATGTCAAAATGTGAATTTGTCTAAAATTGACCATATCTTTTTTTGTCTAACATTGACCATATCTTTTTTCTGATGATTCAAAGTGGTCCGAATTGTATTTAAACGAACCGTCTTGACGAGATCTAACTGTAAATACCTTCACTAGTAGAATACCTATCACGACTTGGCCAGAACATGTCAAAATGTGAATTTGTCTAAAATTGACCATATCTTTTTTTGTCTAACATTGACCATATCTTTTTTCTGATGATTCAAAGTGGTCCGAATTGTATTTAAACGAACCGTCTTGACGAGATCTAACTATGCATACCTTCACTAGTAGAATACCTATCATGACTTGGCCAGAACATGTCAAAATGTGATTATGTCTAAAATTGTCAATATCTTTTTTTTGTCTAAAATTGACCATATCTTTTTTTCTGATGATTCAAAGTGGTTCGAATTGTATTTAAACGAACCGTCTTGACGAGATCTAACTATAATACCTTCACTAGTAGAATAAATATCACGACTTGGCCAGAACATGTCAAAATGTGAATTTGTCTAAAATTGACCATATCTTTTTTTGTCTAACATTGACCATATCTTTTTTCTGATGATTCAAAGTGGTCGAAATTGTATTTAAACGAACCGTCTTGACGAGATCAAACTGTAATACCTTCACTAGTAGAATACCTATCACGACTTGGCCAGAACATGTCAAAATGTGAATTTGTCTAAAATTGACCATATCTTTTTTTTGTCTAACATTGACCATATCTTTTTTCTGATGATTCAAAGTGGTCCGAATTGTATTTAAACGAACCGTCTTGACGAGATCTAACTGAAATACCTTCACTAGTAGAAGAATACCTATCACGACTTGGCCAGAACATGTCAAAATGTGAATATGTCTAAAATTGAAATATCTTTTTGTTGTCTAAATTGACCATATCTTTTTTTCTGATGATTCAAAGTGGTCCGAATTGTATTTAAACGAACCGTCTTGACGAGATAACTATGCATACCTTCACTAGTAGAAGAATACCTATCATGACTTGGCCAGAACATGTCAAAATGTGATTATGTCTAAAATTGTCAATATCTTTTGTTGTCTAAAATTGACCATATCTTTTTTCTGATGATTCAAAGTGGTTCGAATTGTATTTAAACGAACCGTCTTGACGAGATCTAACTATAATACCTTCACTAGTAGAATACCTATCACGACTTGGCCAGAACATGTCAAAATGTGAATTTTGTCTAAAATTGACCATATTTTTTTGTCTAACATTGACCATATCTTTTTCTGATGATTCAAAGTGGTCCGAATTGTATTTAAACGAACCGTCTTGACGAGATCTAACTATGCATACCTTCACTAGTAGAATACCTATCATGACTTGGCCAGAACATGTCAAAATGTGATTATGTCTAAAATTGTCAATATCTTTTTTTT